>VZQC01006697.1:988571-1001261 GCA_009823505.1 Rhizomys pruinosus
CCCGCACCAAGGTGCAGGCCACTAGCACCGGCCCCTCTGGTCCCAGCACAAAAGAGACTAGGACGGTCCGCCCACGGCCCCCTACCTGCGGCAGAGGCAGCAGATGCCTGCCCAGGTAACTACTCCCGCCCGCACCAAGGTCTATTTCTTTCTTAATTTCTTCCTTAACCAATTGATCATTCAGGTGTGTGTTGTTTAATCTCCATTAGTTCCTATGGTTTTGGGAGTTTCCTTTGGTGTTGATTATAAGCTTTTTTGCACTGTGGTCTGATACAGTGCATGGAATTATTTCATTTAAAAAAAATGTTGAGTTTTGTTTTGTGTCCCAGAATATGATCAATTTTAGAGAAGCTTGTATTTGCTGCCTAATAGAAAGTTAATTCTTTGGTACATGAGTGGAATATTCTGTAGATATTTGTTTGGTCCATTTCTACAACTCAGATGCCTCTGTTTATTCTTTGTCCATTTGATCTGTCTATTGAAGAGAGTGGAATTCTGGTGTACCCAAACTTGTAAAAAACAGTTCTACAAGACTATAAAACATAGATTAACCTAAATTCAATAATAGTAGGTGATTACAATATGCCACTATTTGATGTATTTTTTGGGTGTGTGCATGTTAAGATTACTTTTGATGCTGCCTGGGTAGTATTAGCATTCTCAGTATTAAGCGAATTTGTATGTTAATTGAATTATTTACCATTTTTTTCTCAAGAGCCTTTGGTAAAGTTTTCCTTCTTTTTAAACATATTTCCTATGCTGTACTGCAGTCACTATTAGTGATATCAGAGAACTAAACCTGTACATAGTCACAAGGCAACAGAAGGAGGTAGGGTATACAGGTCATCATGAACAACTTGCATCAAATTTATTTTTCTGTGTTTAAATTAGGAGGGAAACACATGGCTCCATATGTTTACAAATTCAATGCCTGGCCCAACCTTAGGGTCAATATTTCTAGAGTTATAGAAGGAGACCTGGGTCGCAGGCCTATTTCTATGATTTCTATAGCTTTAATTTAATTATCTTACAAAATTGCCTTTCTCTCTCCTTCCACCTCTTCCTCTCTGTGGACTGGAACTAATTATTGCTTCATGGACTTTATCACTGAAGATCAAACGAAGTACTGTACCTGTGCTTTAAATACCAAAAAATGTCCTTCATGTGTTGGTTATTCTTGAATCTTTTATATTATTATCTAAACCTTTTATTTAATGGCTTCCAGCCATGATCAAGTCTTCCATGGCATGGACTAGATTTATTGCATCATTAGCAAGAAATTTCCTTTTCTGGGAAGGTGAAGATTACATTGTGTGGAATGTTGCTTTCCAAAAAAGTGACCACTTTCAAGTATTAATTTTATATGCACTTGAGCATTTAGCAAATGAAGTGGAACACTTTTAAAAAGCCTTTCCTGGGGCTGGAGAGATGGCCTAGCGGTTAAGAGCGCCGACCGCTCTTGCAGAGGACCCAGGTTCGATCCCCAGCACCCACATGGCGGCTGAGAACTGTCTGTAACTCCAATTCCAGGAGAACTCCAGTTCCAGGGGAATCCGACGCCCTCTTCTGACTTCCGTGGCATTGCACGACACGGGTGCACAAACCTCCATGCAGACAATACATTCACACACATAAAAAAATAATAATAAATAAAAATAAATAAATAAAAAGCCTTTCCTTTCAAACAATTGTTTCAAAACTGGATATATCATTTCTCATCAGAGCAACATTATGTGCAGTTTTCAAATGGCTGGCTTCTCTTCTTCCCCCCTCCTCTTCTTCTGCCTCCTCTGTTTTCTGTTCCTCCTCCTTTTCCAATTGAACATGCAGCTCACACACTTGTTCTTGCTGAAAGAAAATGCCTGCAAAACCACATTTCCTCATTAGCTTTACCCAAGACAGACTCCTGTGTCACAGCTGATGGAGCCTTTATGAGCTTTTTAGCCAAATGACTGATGTTTGCCTCATTACGTCAGATCTGAGGGCACTCCTGGCATTGTTCTTTATTCTCTAACACTATCAATCGAACAGCTGCTGTGCACCCACGAGCAGGCTGATTATGAAAATGTGCTCAGGACTGAGATGATGCCAAATATCATTTATCTGAAGAGGTCAATAGGCACTGTTGACATTTTATAGTTTTTTGGAGAGACTTTTAGAACAGGACTCACAGGTAAGAATCAGTCAATCTTAGTTCATAGGAGCTAGATGTGAGCCATGCAAACAAACTGATTTGTTGTGGAAGAAGTTCTTCACATAAAAATTAGTTGTGGCCTTTTCACCCATTTTTCTTTTTACCCCTTCCAAGAAGCTTTTAGTCCTTTCAATTTTGTTTTCCTGCTCTAAACAAGTTTATTTTCTCAGGAACATGGGTACAAAGCATGTTAATTCCAAGTTCAAGTAAGGTATATATTTTTCCCAAGAACACATTTAAATATAACAGTTTATCATGGAACATATAAAATTACAGCTATATCTTCATTAAAAAAACCTCCTCATTATTGAAAGTAATAGTGAACTTTGAAATTCTCTGACTCTGGGATTGTGTATTGGCCTGATGGAGTGAGACATGGGCTTCTCTGGACCACTGGCCTATGCCTGAGATCTAGTTACGTGGGGTGAGGTACTGTAGTATGTTGCCTCTGAATAGAGATCCCCTATTTCACTTATGCAAAATAAGATTTAGGACCTTGGTTTCAGGTCAGTGTCCGTCTTAGCAATTGCTTTGTCCTTGGAATCTAGTAACCTTCTTTTTTCTCTTCTGGACATTTAATTCACCCATATAATATAGCTGTGTTTTCTTTTTCTTCTTCTTTGCTTTTTTTTTTTTTCTCCAAACTACATGTATTGCATAGTTTTCTATTGCTGTAATACAACACCATGGAAAAGAGAACTTATAAAAGAAATAATTTATTTGAGCTTATGGTTCTAGGAAAGAGTCCATAATGAAGAGGGAGGCATGGGAGCAGGAGGTGGCCAGAGCAGAAAGGCAAATGATCACGTCTTCAAGCAGGAACAGGAAGCATAATGAAACTGGAAATCTCAAAGCCTGCCCCAGTGATATGCTGCCTTCAGCAAGGCCACCTCTCTTAAAATCTCCCAAAACTGTACCACTAACCAGGACAAAATGTCCAAATACTTGGAGCCTATGGTGGTCATTCTCATTCAAACCACTACATGCCCTTTTTGCCATTTCTTGATTAGAAATGCAGAATTCTATAAAAAAAAATAAAAACAATACTTAGGTCAGAGCCCTCAGGTTGTCCCATAGTGTTTACAGTTGATTACTCTGGAACCCTGCAGGGAAGTCCAGGTTGTCCATTCAGAATAACCTCCCCATGAATTGAAGAATACTTGACAAGACTGTAGCTGAAACTTGACATGTTTATTTATAGTTATTTCTGAAAAGCAATTAATTCTCTTAAGCATAAAGTTCCTAAAAGTCAAACAATTACATATGGGGAACAATTCTGATGTTTCTTATAACTAGCATTATGGTTGTGCTGCTTGGATCGACAAGAAGTTTAGATCATGAGTGACAGATAAAATCACAATTCAAGACAAAAACTGATTGTATCTTGAAGCATTGTCTTCATGCGTTTCTCTAACAATTGAGAAAATTTAACTCATATTTTATGTAAGGTCTTTGATCCATTTTGAAATGGGTTTTCTAGATGGTGAAAGATAGAAATCTAGTTTCATTCTTCTACATTTTTTCCTAGAACTACTTATTAAAGATGCTATCTTTTCTGTACTGTATATTTTTAAGAACTTTGTTAAATTCAGTGGGTTTTATTATGGGTCTTCTCTGATCTACATGTCTGGTTTTATTTCAGGGCAAGGCTCCTATTGTTACTATGGATCTGTGGTATTCTTTGAAAGCAAGTACTCTAATAACTCCAGCAATGTTTGTTTTGCTGAAGATTGCTTTAGCTATCTATTTTTTTTGTACTGGAACTATAAACTGGTCCAGCCACTATAGAATCACTATAGAGTTTCCTAAAAGAATTAAAAAGTAATTTTCCCTCATTAAATGTCTATACTACTCCCAGATGTACACTTAAATGATTCTAAGTCAGAATACCACAAATATACTTACATATCTATGCTAACTGCTATACTATTCACAAAAGTGAAGTTATGAAATCACCTGATGACTGAATGAAGAAAATGTGGTATGCATACACACTGGAATTTGATACAACCATAATGAACAAAATTATGTCATTTGTTGAAAAATGGATGTAACTGGAAATCATTACATTTAGCTAGCTAAGCCAAAATCCAAAAGAAAAATATTGCATATTTTCTGTGATTATCCTGTATAAATCCATAAAACCATTTTTAAATATTGCCTGAAAATCAAAGAGAATGTCCAGACCAAGTAAATTGGTTGGGGAAAGAGGATAAAGGTATAGATGCAGGTGGGGTTGACAGTGGTACTATTCTGTTCCCAGCACCAACATGGGGGCTAACGACCATCCATAACTCCAGTTCCAGGGTATCTACGTACCCATGCAGGGAAAACACTCAAAGACATCACATAAATAAATAATAAACTAAGAAAAAAGACCAAAACTTGGAACTGAAGTTTGGTAAAAAGGCATAGTAATGTAACCCTGATCTATATCACAAGAATCACATTAGAATCTTTTTTAAACATCTCCAGAATATATACCATTTAAGTTAGTATACATTTGTTAGTCTGGTTCTGTGCATATGTATGTTTGCAAATCTCTTTATATGACCTAGAGTACATGTAGCTATTAATGAGGACAAGTATTGTGATAGAAAAAGCATGTTTCTTTTTAAAGGTTTTTTTTAATTTTATGTGTATGAGAATTTTGCCTGCATATATGTAAGTGCAACTGTGCCATGTGATCCCCATGGAGGCCAGAAGAGAATGTTGGATCCTATGGAATGGCAGTTATGGACAGTTGTTCTCCACCATGTGGGTGTTGGTAATTGAACCTGGGTCTTCTGCAATAGCAACCAGTGCTCTTAAACATTGAGCCATCTCTCCAGCCCTCACCATAATTTTCTGACTCAGAGATAATTATTTGAGTGTTGTCTTGTCTCTATTCCTCATCAGTGCTATGTACTGGACTAAGCTCTTTAATGTCTCTGAACTACATTACCATCATCTGTAAAATGGAAATGTAAGTAATAGTTCACAATTTGTCCAGTACTATTCTGTGTATTGTATTATTTTCCTTTTTCAGTTCCCACAAATATCTCAAAAAGTTTTTGTAATATACTTAGTTTTCTCTACAGATGTGGGAATTGAGGCTTAGATTACTGGTACAATTTGTGTGGGTCCTAAAAATAATCAGTATGGAAATATAAATCTTAATCAGGTAACACTGAGTCCAGAATCTAAGTTACGTTCTGGGCTATAATATTAAAAATTACACATGGAATATAGAAAAGGAAAGAGAATGGGTAATAAGAGTTATGTAAGGGAATTGGGAGTAGAAAGGGGGTAGAGAGATGAGGGAGAAGATGAATCTACTAAAACACACTCTTTAAAATCATCATTATTACAAGAAATACCCTGTATGATAATTCAAAAAATATATACTTAAAAAGGTTGACAATCATAATTTTTCCACAGGGATACAAATTATGTATATTAATATGTCATAGGGCTTTATAAACTGCATGTTGATATGCACATAGAAGGTACTTATTAGTAGTGGTTGTGAAAAGAACAGGCTAGGCATTTCATCTTCAGAATAGCCTTGGCTGAAGAAATTGCAGGCATGCCAACCAGTGAGTCTGGATAAAGCCTAGCACTCAGGGATTCTCATGCCTCCATTAGAATAAGAAGGGAACATTCATGGGTGCTTATCTTAACACATGAGATTTACCTGGGCCTGGAATGACTTCAGAAATGTATTTGGACATCCTCCGCAGGACTTCTTTGCCTTATGTTTTATGTCTACTACATTTGAAATTCTTTTCCAGTTAATAGAGCTAGCTGTACCACATATCTAACTTTTTGAAGGAGAGAGACCTGTTTGGGTTTATTCAAATGTGGAATGATCACTGATGTCACACTCCTCTGAAATCACACCAAAATTCCAATCAATCTTTACTTGAAGAATGTAGTCAAAGGATTGGTAGTATGGAAGAGGAAAAAAAAGATTCAGAAACCTGGAAAGCATTTGGACTCATTTAGCAGAGCTGAAAATCCAAATTCTAAACCAACACTGGGACAAGCTGAGCAAAAATCCATTCCAAAGGTCAGGAATTCTTGGTACCACATATGCTTAGAATTGGGAATCCCCAGGCATGGTGGCACATGCCTTTAATTCAAGCACTCAGGAGGTAGAGACAGGTGGATCTTTATGAGTTCAAGGTTAGCCTGATCTACAGTGAGTTCCAGGCCAGCTGTGGCTACAGGAAGACCCTGTCTCAAAAAAGACCAAAAAAAGGAGGAAAAAGAAAAAAAAAGAAGTGGGAATGTAAAGGCTGTAGAATAGAAAGGATTGGTGGAAAGTTGTTTAAGAAAAGAGATCTGTAATTTCCATCCTTCCTTTGTACAGTTTACTGATTCATTCAAGTCTCTCCTTGGTTATTTATTCTCTAGAGACTGTGAAACAAAAGGTAGTTGTGCTTAGCTGCTTTCCCGGAAACAGGATATGAAGCGAAGACATATATCAGTAGCTAAATGCAGACACCATTGGTCTTTCTCCCCAAGAATGCTGACAGACAGCAATCTTCCCGATGTTAAAAAACATAAAGAAATTCAATAAGCTTTCAGAAAGAGAAGAAGGATGGAAAAGGTAGAACTTAAAAATGAGTGGCTTTGGAATTTGCAGCAATCCTAGAACCTCGAAAACAATTCTGAAGGAAAATAACATCCACCCTAAGATTTTTACCTGCCCAGATTATGAATCAAGATGAAGATAGAATGAACATATGTGCATACACTCAAAATCTCAAAAAGTAACTTCGAAACAATTCCTTCCCAATAAGCTATAGTAAGATGTATCTTTTAATCAAAATAGCAGAATAAATCAAGGAAGATGATGACGAGTCTATTGGTAATACCAACTACAGACAAGGAGAGAGAGAAAGGAAATCTGAAGGACAACGTTATAAAAAGTAGGATGTAGAAGACAAACAGTTGAGATTGAATCAAGTCAGAGTTCCAAATGAAACTCATAAAAAGAAGGAGTTCAGAGTTAATTTGAATGAATGCTTTAACAGTATTCATACTACTGGTAGAGTCTGGGGTTACAATATGACAACAGATCTTTACCTAAACAGTAATACAATTCAATAGTGATTACTTGGAAAAGGAACTTTTAAAAGTATTTGCTTTAATTATGCACACGTACGTGTGTGTGTGTGTGTGTGTGTGTGTGTGTGTGTGTATGTGCCTGTGTGTATGTTGATGTGTGTCAGTGTGTGACTATGTGTATGTGGTGGCAGGTACCCATGCATGGCAAAAGAGAGTGTCAGTTACCATGGAGCAAGACATAAGGCAGTTGTGAGCTATCCAATGAGAATGCTAGGAGCTGAGCTTTGTCCTCTGCAAGAGCAATGAGCTCTCTTAACCACAGAAACAATTGTCCAGCATAAATGCAGGGATTTGATAAGGAAAGGAAAATTATAATTTATTTTTAAAGATAAATACTGTACAATTATGACTTTATACAATTACAGTAAATATTATTTTGTGTCTCTAATGACATCAGCATCATCACGCACTTCTCAGAGAGTATTGAACAGGGACATGGAATCTATACTGTCACTACGACTCAGGTGATAAAGTGTGTGGGAGCCTCAGCTCTATCCTGGTGGGACATAAAAGGCCATCACTGGCCATAGTGCCAGGCTGTTCTGCACATTTTACTGATTGATTACTACCAAACTGAAACCAAAGGGTAACTTCTCCCTTAAAATCAGTAACTTTTGCCAGGTGTGGTGGAGCATGCATTTAATCCCAACACTCAGGAGGCAGAGGCAGGTGGATCTCTGTGAGTTCAAGGCCATCCTGTCTACAGAGAGAGCTCCAGGCCAGCTGGGACTAAAGGGAGACCCTGTCTCAAAAAGACCAAAAAAATCAGTAACTTTTAAGAAGTGAAAGGAAGAACATCAAAGTTCTCTTGGGTGGGGGTGGGGGGGAGTGTAAGCAACATATATTCAAGCAGTGGAATAAGCTTAAAGTGTACCACTTTGGAGAATCATTGCCATTTTAAGTGTCCTTGTCCTATTCTTGTTATGTTCCATAATTTACTGCTTACTGTGACAAAACATTTGCTAATCAAACTAGACTCATCAGTTTGTCCAAGCAGAAATTTCCAAGTAATGTATCTATTACCCAAATATATTCCATACATTTATGTCAGGGAAACAATACATCTTTATATTTAAAATATCTGAGTAGCTCTATAATGCAATATGATTTTAATAACAGTACAAACCAAAGGAAACAAATCAAACAAGGTTGTATAAGTGATATCATTTGAACAATGCACAAAGCAGTCATGTACAGTAATATACTAATTACTCCAAAAAGTTAATGTTCTTACAGAAAAAGAACTCCCAGACCACATGATGCTTGCTTTCAAAAGAGACGAGAAGCCTTTATTGAACCTCAGACAACTACCCAGGAATCATTTTATGACTCTGATAGTGAATGGGAATTGGTATTTAGATTTACAATTTCAGAAGAAAAAAAATACCTTCCAAAAAGTCACTCCATGATGTACTACATTCTACCAGTGATTGTGGCTGTAGATGTCTCTGTGATAGGATTAGGAACACATAGATCCCTGTAATGGTAAAACAATGGTGTGTGAGGAAGAAAAGTGAGGTGAATTCTTTAACATTAGTAAGTACAACTTCATGTGCAGAGGCTCTGCTTGGAGGAAGCTTCTAAAAAGAGTCTGTTTTAGAATGCCTAAACATGGATAATGATAATGAGAGGTGTGGCTGTTCAATACATGTTTGATAGTAAGAGTCAGTAGGAAGCAGATGAAAAGCTGGCCAACTATGGAAATCTATCATGAATGTTTATTTGTGTTGTGACCATACACAAAAAACTGAGCCAATTAAGAGATGGACAACAAAGCAGGGTGTGATGTCACACGCCTTTAATCCTAGCACTTGGGAAGCAGAGGCAGGAGGATCTGTGTGAGTTCAAGGCCATCCTGGTCTACACACTGAGTTCCAGGACAGCTGGGGCTACAGGGAGACCTTTTCTCAAAAAGACAAAGAAAAAACAAAAGAGATGAACAACATACTAAAACCAGCTTCTGTGCACCTTGGGTTGAAACCAAGCCTTCTCACAAGGCTAGAGGGACATTGTTTTGCATCTGCTCCTGTTACCATGGTGAATTGGGGCCTTCTGCATCACTGGTGGATGAAATAGGAAGCAAAAATAATTAGAACTGTCTGCAATGGTTTCAGTTATAGTTTAATTTGCAAGAAATGCAAAAAATTCTCAAATTCTTAATGTTTGGCTGTTAAAAATTATACAGCTCAACAGCTGGTTGGCTTTCGTGTCAATTGTCTCAATTTTTAAACTCATTCTATTCCAGTTGGTAGCCACTATCTGTAATAATGAACATAATACACCTATATAAATCATTGAAGTCCCACTTTAAAACTTCTTCCTTCAACTTTAAACTGTTCAGAGTCAAACAGAGAGACATGTAAACTGACAAGTCACATGAATCTTCAGAATACACCACAGAACAACCCCCGTATAGATGAAAATAAGAGCTCAAAGTATGAGGGACTTCCCACCCCTTAGATGAGAGAGAGAGAGAGAGAGAGAGAGAGAGAGAGAGAGAGAGAGAGATTAAATTAAACTTTTAAACTTTTGATATAAGTATTTTGGGAAAATCTCAGGATATCAACACATGGTAGAGAAGAAAAAATAAAAAGTCAGAAATGTTCATCTACTATGAAGAATAGTTAATAGATAACTGTGAATCCAAAAAATCAAGAAATAGCACTTTAGTCCTGTTATTTAGAGAAATGGTATAAATGCCCAAAGATTCAACTTAAAAATTTCATGCATAAAAGATACAGAGATGCCATGGAGAGTGTTTAGATTTCATTTTCAGGTCTGTCTTAAGGAATCTTTTAGACCTAGTTGATTCTTAGTATCATCATATATAGAGGCCAATTAGAGAATTTCCCAAGCATCTTGGAGTCCCTTTTGCAAATACAATGAAAATTCCACTGATATAAACAATGAAATGAGCAAGTAGTACCAGAAACTCTTACTAAGCAGGTGATAATTACAAAATAAAGAACCTTATGAATGGAGAAGCAAATCCTCTGTGAAGCTTTAAATTATGCAAGAAAAACAATCTAACATCGAAGAAACAAGCTACTGTGAACCCCTGATACAACAGCACTGCCCTTCAGCCTAGCCTAGAAGCCTGGAAATTTGTACAAAAACCTCTTCATTAAGCCAGATCTCTCCTAATTGCCTGTAAATCCAATGGAGCTAGCCCAAATACAATAGACACTTGAGATTTAGACTGAAAGGAGCATACAGTCTTGTCCATGGGAATAGGGAAATTTTTCCTTGCATTCTTCATGAGCTTCACTCTTGAGGAGTTAAGCTCCTTCAGTTAGGCCAAGTAGTGATATGCTGAATACTAGATTTGATCTTGAATATCAGTTAGCATGGTTTACTAAAATCAAATCATCTAGTGCAAAGGAAAATCATATTCAAATATATTTAGAGTTTCTTACTTATTTGATATTTAACCAGCATATGACTAGAAATAGTTATTATTTTCCTCATCCATTTGTATTGTTGGATGATAAAAATTTGTATAGATTCTTGAATGCATCAAATCCTTGGGGAATATGATATAGTTTATGCCAATAAAAAGAATCCTTGATAAGCTCTGAGTATTATTAATGAATGATTCAGTAGACCATATTAACTCTTCCTGTCTGTGTGTCATCAACAGCTACACTGAGTTTACTGAAGCAGGGCTCTTTAGGGAAGGGAATACAGCATCTGTTGGGGGAAGATGAGAATAACTGAATTCTCCCATTTTTGAGTGTGACACCACAGACAGTCAATTTGGTCAGTGCCTCACTGAAGTTTCGGAAAAGCCTCTACTTGCAGGACACTAAAATAGAAAGAACAGCTTTTCAGCTGAAACTCCCTTCATAGCAATTGCAATCTCAAACCCTGTTGTTTTATATGTTGCCCTGGGAAAGACCCTACAAAAGTATGGAGAAGCAGAAGTGGTCCAAGAAGGCAATGAGGTAATGTCAAATAAAGAGCTATTCAGGGATTTCCTTTCTCTGATTCAGGTAAAATGAGCACAGGAACCCTTAACCACATGTTGTTCTTTGGTAATATTAAGTGAATATATTTTTCATGGCCCACCTGCTAGTGTAACTAATTAACAGCCATTCTCATTAATTACATTGATCAGGATCATAAAATAATTTCAAACTGCTGAACATGATCAGCAGGAATAAAATAGTTTCCCTTTAAACCCTTAATGATGTTTCATGATTAATTAACAAAATATATGTAGTTATTTGAACAACTTTTTATCTTAAAATTGCAATTCAAGCAATTATAGGAGACATAAAGTTGATGCAAACAGAACTACATTTCATGTAGTAGCTAATTAAGCAATAAGACACAATGGGGTGGGAATACAGGATTATCAGGTGATAATCACCCCCCTGAGGAGTTGCAAGGCAGAAGATACAGTGGAGTTCCTCTGTTCCCACTGGGCCACAATTACCTTTGGATAACCATGAATTGTGCCAGCAGGTGCCTCAGAAACTCTTGCCATTTTACACAAAAATGAATTGAAGAAAAATGACTTTGATCATAGAAAATGGCTCACAACATTATAAAGGTTTCATCTATTAATAGTTACAACATTATGCATGATTTGGAAGGGTATGTAATCAATCATGCTTTTCTTACATTGTCCATGACATTGGGGAGGATTAAATTGATTGTTTAGACTTTGAAGAGTGCATATACCTGGTGGTTTGGGACTGTGAAATCTCCTCAAATGCCCATGCTTCCAATAATTGATTTTAGTCCAATTGGAAATTTTTTTTTTTTTAGTCTCTGAATTTATTTATTTATTTATTTTTTATTTTTTTTTATTTATTTTTATTTTTATTGATGCTTTGTGTATTTCATACATCATTTTCCAATTCAGTTCAGGCATATATCCCCTTCCCTTCCCCCCACCCCACCCCTACCCATCCCAGATCATTCATTCTGCCCTAACTTTTCTGCATCTTTCTGTGTTTTTGTTTTGTTTTGTTTTGTTTTCATTTTTTTAAAAATAAGTGATAATTTGTGAGTACAAGCATCCTTCATGTAAAACCAATTTGGGAGCAGTTGAGCCCAAACCCACACAGCTCATGGGTCCCACCATCCATCAGGGGGGGCTTGTATGTTCAATCAAGTTGATCAAATGAGTGTCCAGTCTATATTGTTGTAGTTTCACCATTCACCCCAATAGCAGACCTTACATTCTACCACACCCCCTCTTCCACAGATTGTTCCCTAGGCTTAGAAAAGGGGCACAGGTGGATGAGAAGCAAAACAGTCTACTTTCTCTGGAGCTGTTGTCTTGGTCTCTAGTCAATTCTGGCTGTTTTCTTTCATGGGCTGCCAGCTTGTCCAGGCATAACCTTTCGATCCTACTAATGAAGCACATGCAA
>VZQC01006697.1:1009740-1039935 GCA_009823505.1 Rhizomys pruinosus
CTCTTTCACCTATAGGATGATTTAATTTAAAAATAAAGTTTGTTTCCCAAGTTAATCACATACAGTAACCCAAAACAGCATGGGTGAACTTGATGAAATCTGTGCCTTGATTCCACCCTATAGGTATATATAATACAACTGCTTTTTTGAGACTCATGGGTGAAAAATAAAAACCTAAAATAATAAGGGGGATATAGATAGATATGAAAACTATTTGTCAAAAAACCTTGCAATCCAAATCTTTAACTATGGGAAAGGATTTGTATGTTCCAACAGGCCAGAGTATCACCAATTTAATGGCTGAGAAAGAAAATGCAGCTTTGCAGTGAGTAGGATGTACCAGAAAGTGCCAGCAGAAGGATTGACTCCTCTGGGCATTGAAGGGAGGAAATTATTTTAAGGTACTAAAACAATAAAAACGAATTTTTCCTAGCACTTGGGAGGCAGAGGCAGGTGGATCTTTGTGACTTCAAGGCCAGCCTGGTCTACAGAGTGAGTTCCAGGACAGCTGGAGCTACAGGGAGACCCTGTCTCGAAAAGAACCCCCCCAAAAAAAGAATTGTAAGGTAATTCATTTTTAAATCTAAGAAAGAGTAAATACATATTTCTTGGGTTTTATCTATGATATAGCTTATGCCAATAAAAAGAATCCTTGATAAAAGAATTCTTTTTATTGGCATAAGCTATATCATGTTCCCCAAGGATTTGATGTATTCAAGAAACTATTTCAGCTTTCTGCGGACTCTGAAATGCCCTCTCTCTGTCTAGCCAGCTACAGACTGGGAAAGAGAAAAATCCAGTTCACATAAACCCAAACAAATCAAAATGGCTATTCTTTTCCTTGCACCAGAGCATAATGCTGAGTGAGATTGTCCTGCTTCTTAAGGTGACATGGCCCTCCAGTACATTTTTCCTTGCCTGAGCACTGCATGTTAGGGAATATTGACTTGATCCCAACAACTCCAACAACTTATTTCTTCAGTTAGAAACAATGTTGGCATTAAAATAGAGAACATACAAGAAAATACATTGTCAACCAATTTTTCAAGGCTCACTGGCAATTTTGAAAAAAAAAAAAAAAGAAAGAACAAAGTAGTTGAAACCTAATGGATGGAAAATGGCTTTGGAGCACTTGTTTACGGTTACAATTAATGTCTACAGTGATTTCTTCTACAGTGATTTCATTTTCATCAACTACAAACAGATACACTTTAAATTTCAAACACTTTGGTCAACAAAACTTCCTCTATTGGTATTTAAAATATCACTGTTCTGAGTTAAGCCTAAAAAAGTCAGATTTATTTCATTTCATATTCTTGCCTTTTTGGCAAGATGATTATGGTTTTCTCAAAGTACTTATTTTTTAAAGTTTTCCCTTTAAATTTTAACTCTAGAGTAACAATATAGTACTTGAATATTTGCTGATTATTGAAGATGCTCATCCAACTCTCCTTGGTTTGTTTCAAAATGATGACTTCTTACGCACATCTGTGGGTTTCCTGAAGGAAATGAATTCGTGTACTTACTGTGACCCTGGGAAATGAAGACAAATGATGTCCTCTGCAGGATACTTTACAGACTTTATGGCATACAGAAATTGACAGTTGAGTGCATCCTTTCCGTAGAAGCACCCTTGGATTTCTCACATTGTTACTAGTGTGCTGCATTGAAATATGGGTGGAGAAAACAATTGCATACCAGACCTAGAGTTTTCTTCCATGTGTAGAGAAGTGTCAGTTTTGCAAAAATGCTCTTCTACTAACCGTGTCAAACATTCAAGTCAAGCAGCTTGGCTTCATTGGCTTCTGCTTTGCAGGAGGTTTACTAGAATGTGGAAACTCTTCAGGTGAGGGTTACAAATGGGAAAGACTTTATTGAAAAACAAAACTGCTTCTTGGTACAGGCAAAATGTATGATCTTCAAATAATGACAGCGAGCTAAGTCTAATGATCTTACTGGCTTATGAGGTTCACAGGAACACTCAAGCTTACATTATGTATTAAGTAGAGGAAATGTCAGTTATTAACTTAAGTAACACAAATGTGAAATTATAAAAGACCTTTGAAAGTGCCAAATGCTAAAAAAGAAATGAAATATGATCATTTATGAGAAAGCTTTAGAAATATTTACATTTGTTCTTGTGAGATCTGACACATACATTTTAAATCATATTTGGTATTCAAACTTGCAAAATTAATGTATAATGATAATAAAGCTATCTTCCCCTGTGTGCATCTACATACTTGTGATTGTCTACTGCAACTTTACTCTTTGCTAAAATGTAATACTTCCGTTTACCTGGTGAGTTGAAATAACAGGCTAAACTTAACTGACAAATGGGATGTATTTGAAAGCTCTTTTGAGTGATTATTATTTTTTAACGTGACTCATCATCATAAGACACAATTATCTCCAGGAATATTTACACTTGTAAACAATGCAGACAAAACTTAGCAGCAAGAACTGGGGAACACAATAGATAGATAGATAGATAGATAGATAGATAGATAGATAGATAGATAGATAGATAGACAGATGATAGACAGATAGATGATAGCCAGCCCAGGTGGTATCGATAAAGGACCATTTAAGAATTGCACACTGGCTCAGACAAGTAGGGAGCTAGCTTGCTTAGATAGATGGAAAGGGCCACTTTAAGAAGAGTTCAGAAAGGACATCACCCCTCCACTGACCTAAATCCACTAATCCGGTGTTATTAGTAGTGATAAGGAGCAATGTCCAGAAGAAAATCTCATTCCTTCCAAATGTCATTTATATAGGATTCTGATATGCTCTGGTCAAGTCAACAGGTTTCAGTAAGATAGTGAGCACATTATTGTAAATGCAAGAGGGTCAAAAATCTTCAATCAGCAGTTCTTAGTATGTCAGCTTACCAGTACTGATTAACAATTGAGCAGCAACAGCTGCTTCTTTATTGAATGTATAGCCCTCCAGACAAAAAATATCAAGTATAGGAAGTGTTTGTTGACAATTAGCCTTTTCCTACAATGTGGCAGAGTGGACTCTAAAGTATTCTTCAACCACTATTCCAGGGAATTCCCCTCTTTCCACGTCCAGATTCCTATCACCCCTAAACTAATTGAGAATCCCCTCAAAAGTCAGTCATTAAGGTGAGTCTCCACCACATGGGTTGTTACTGCCCCATTAAAAATTGTGGATGTATTACCTTTCTTTCTTTTTTTTTTTTTGCCATTTTTGGCTGTGTGGGAATCTTTTGCAACTTAAATATTAATCACAGTTATAGAGTTAGCATTTAAATTGCCAATGAATCATATTCTCAGAATTGTAAATCTACTTTTGCCTGGGGAATGAGATATCTTAAGAAGCTGGAAGGATTCTTTGTGAACAATAGATGTACTACATAACAAGTTAGATAACTTCATATTTGAAACTTTACCTACCCAATTGAGGATATTAAGACATTCTGGGGGCTGGAGAGATAGCCTAGTGGTTAAGAGCACCGACTGCTCTTGTAGAGGACCCGGGTTCGATCCCCAGCACCCACATGGCGGCTGAGAACCGTCTGTAACTCCAATTCCAGGAGAACTCTAGTTCCAGGGGACTCCGAGACCCTCTTCTGACCTCCGCGGCATTGCACGACGTGTGCACAAACCTACATGCAGACAGTACATTCATACACATACAAAAATAAATAAAATTAAAAAAAGACATTCTGAAGTTTCCTGAGAGCTGAATTTATACTTTAAGAGAATCTGGAATATATACAAATATTCAATGGCTTTAGCCCAGTTGCATCTTAAGGAACAAAAATCCAATAAAAAACTTTTTAACTATTTCCTACCCTTCAAGATCAATTTTAAATTTATCTTCTTTTAGTTTTCCTGTGCTGGTTAAATGCCCTTGATATTTAACTTCTGTGACCCTCCTTGGCACTGAAAGTAAAATACAGGTGCATGTTTTATAAGTATTTCTCCCTTCCAAATAAACAGTAGGAAGTTTTTCAAGCAATGGTTTTCATTCTTTGAAAATAT
Organism: Rhizomys pruinosus; assembly: GCA_009823505.1. Lineage (NCBI taxonomy): Eukaryota > Metazoa > Chordata > Mammalia > Rodentia > Spalacidae > Rhizomys > Rhizomys pruinosus. The sequence continues at coordinate 1,013,754 of VZQC01006697.1, forward strand.
AATTATTCATTTTCAACAGTTTATTTATTTTTAAATTTTAATCAATTATTTTTATTTTTTGTGTATGAGTATATTGCATGCATGTATATAAATGTGTCCCTGAGGTACAGTATCCAGAGAGGTCAAAAGAATGTGTCATATTCCCTTGGAACTGGTACTATGGACAATTGTTAGCTGTCATGTAGGGGCTGGGAATCAAACCAGAATCCCCTGCAAGAACAGACAGCCCTTTTAGCCTCTGAGACATCTCTCCAGCCCTCAGCAGGTTATTTTATAACAATTTAACTATGTTGCAGGAAATACAACATGAATCACAAGTTTCATTTTTGTGTATAACAATTTAAGCAACAGAAAATATTTTTCTCTTTCTTATTAGATTTCAAATATGGATACTATGTAAGTTACTTACTCTTCAACAAATTTCTATCTAGTTACTGCTATGCATTGCATATTCCCTTGAAGATATAACAAATACCAAGACAAAACAAGAAGCAAATGCAGTTGCTGCCGTGAATTATATAGCATCCAATATTTGACAAGGAGGGGTGCAATGATTAAAGTGGAGTCCTTACCTTTGATAAAATGCTTAAGGAAAATACATTCAGGGAAGGGGATATTTAAATAAAGACTTGCAGGAAGAGGCTAGAAAAAGCCTTGTATGCTGAATATACAGTAAATGACAAGGCTCTGAGGTGTGAATGAGCTTGGCAAGTTTGAAGAAGAGAAATGAGTTCAGTATTGGCAAGAAGAGAATAATTACATTGGAAGGTGGAATGAGATTAAAGAAGGAAGTAAGCAAATACAGACATGTAGGGCTTGACAGACTATGGCAAGGAGTTAGACTTTGTTCTGAGCACACAGGGAGGCCACGACAGAGTTTATGTTAGAATTGCAAAGTTTGATTTATACTTTATTAATAATAATTGGTTCCATCCTCTTCAAAGAGGAATGATTGGCAGAGTTGATAATGGGAGGAGGAAGGCACATTAAGTGATTGTTAAGGCACTTGTCCAGGTGAGAATTGATTCTGGCTTGAACAACAGAAATATAGATGGAAAAAAGGAAATACCTAGTAGATGTGGAAAGATGAAACTTGATCATGAAATTGAGTGGTCAGAAGGAACAAAGTATGTCTTGAGTGTGACAGTTTAGGCTGTACAAAAAAGGATGAATAGGCACTAAGGAGTGATACCTGAGAACTCCAACTTCAGAAGGGAGACTACTTGATTCTAATTGAGAATGTTTACCTCCTTTATGTAACCTTCATTTTCTTCATTTATAAATGGTTAATGTTAAGCATTTTTTAATGAATTGGGTAAAATTCTTAATATACACTGATGAGATCACACCCTTATGAGGAGTTTCTTGTTTGGCACATTAAAATAAAGCAGGAATTCCAGTTAGCTAAGGGCAATAGCAGCACAGCTGGTCACCTTACAAAGCCTTTCCTCCACAAAACAAATATTCTCAGCCTAACAATCACCAAGTCTCAGTGTTGTCATGTTTCTGTTCAGACAGACAGAAGGTGTTCCAGTGAGCAGAGGTTCCTGAACAAACTTTTATTTCAATTAGCTTTGATTTAAGTAACAGTATGGAGAGATTTTAATGCTACTCACATTCAAAGAGATTGTTTATATTTTTTACCATTCATGTTTTAAAGTTTAGCTAATTATTTTGCTTATATAACTTGTTTTTCTCCAAAGATCCTGAGGTTTTATCACAATCTTTCAAATCTACTAGTTTTACTGATTATTCTAGATCTTTACAGATATATAGGAAGCCATTTCCATGGTTTGATTAAAGTCTGTTTATTTCTGATATATCATTGAGTTAATTATGATTTTTAAAAAATATATTCGTTTTGGCATTTTTGTTTGCTTTTCAAGGGGCTGCTACAATAAAAATATTAATTTTTGCCTGCCTTTTCTTTTCATTTCCATTATTTTCTGGGTTTTTTTTTTTTGGCTTTTTGTTGATTTCTCAGTTTCTTACAATGGGTGCTGTTAAATTTTCATTTGATTCTGTTTTCTCTTGTGTACTTTAAATTTAATTTTAGGTAATTCTGTCATTTCTACATATTCTTGGGTTTCTTAACTCACGTTTCATTTCTTACTTCACATGAACAATTGTATTTTAACTTTTGCATTTCTGATTTAGGGGTGACAGGACATATATTTGGAAATATTGTTTGGGAGAGTTGGAGAGATTGCTTAGCAGTTAAGAGTATTTACTACTTGTATTTATTTATTTTCTTTTGTTGTAATAAAATACTATTACCTAGATTAATATACAGAAGGAAGTCTCTTTTGGCTTACATTTTCAGAGTGCCTCATTATGTTATGGCATGGCAGTAGGTGGCTAGGGCAGGAAGCTGAGAAATCACTTCTCCTTCTACTCATGAGAAACAGAGAGAGTGGACTGAAAACTTGGCTTCACTTTCACAGCTTCACACAATGGCCTCTCACAAACTCCTTACAGTGTCTCCCCTATTTCAAGCTACATTGCTGTATTAAATCAGAGAGGACGAATCCATGATCTCTGTCACCCCCTCTTGCATTAATCATGCCTCTAAAGCCAGTACCACATGGATGACTGTCAAGTTTAACTGAGCTCTTGGGAAGGATCTTCACCCCATTCAGCCATATAAGTAGCATCCTTTGTATTTTGACACAATTATTTTTGAGGATCAAGCAACCCTCTAATCTTTCTCCACTCACAAATTGGAAGCTTAGCCTTGCTCTGTGGACACCTTTTCTATTCTAGTGAAAGCAGGAATCCTCCACTTTTTATCACTTTAATAATTACAGCATCCTTTTCACACATGCTTTGGTTGTAACATTAAGCTTCCTAATTTACTTTCTATGAAAACTGTACATTTTGTATTTCTGTAGCACTTGCTCTCATTGTAGACCTACATAAGAGTTATCTGTAATAATCAAACTACAGACACAATGTTGTGTTGCCTTGAAATTTCTTCTATAAATAAACTAATACATTACTTTTTTCCAAATTCACCCTCATGTAAGTTCCCAGGAAATGGGCAGAAATAGCCAGATTCTTTGCCAAAATATTACATGAATGGCCTGCATCCCAGATGCTATAAGCGATCTTTTTCCTTCTGAAACCTGATGAGCCAGGTCTCCACGATTCTTATTCTTTTCAACACTATTGTCTTTTGGGCTCTTTAAAATGGTCTGCTAAGCACTGATTACAGAATTCAATTGATTTTTAGTCCAAAGTTTCAAAGTTTTCCCTGTTCCTCATGAAAACAACAAGGTCAGGTTCTTCGAAACAGTACCTTACTTCTGGTACCAGTTTCTGTTTTAGTTTGCTTCCTGTTTACTATGATAAAACAATGACCAAAACAACTTGAGGAAAGAAAGGGCTTATTTCATCTTACACTTCCGGGTAGCAACAGTTCCTCATGGAAGGAAGTCTGGTTATTATAGACCTTAACTATGGTGAAAAGCCTGAATTACAGTTGGTAGCAGCCTACAAGACATAGGTGTAGGAAAAGACTTTCTAAATCAGACAGCAGCTGCACCAGAAACAAGGTCAACAGTTGACAAATGGGACTTCATCAAACTCAAAAGCTTATGTACAACTAAAGAAGCAATCAAGAAAGTGAAGAGAAAACCCACAGAGTGGGAGGAAATCTTGATTAGTGATTCATCTGACAAAGCATTAATGTCAAGAATTTATAAAATACTCATAAAACAAAGAAGAAAACAAATGACCTACTCAAACGATGGAGTAAAAAGCTGAACAGACATTTCACCAGTGAGGCAGTAAAGATGGCTGAGAAACATCTTAAAAACTGTTCAACATCATTAATAATTAAGGAAAGGCAAATTAATACCACCCTCTGATATCATCTCACTCTGATTACAACTGGCTAAGTTCAAGAACACAAAAGACACCAAATGCTGGAGAGGTTGTGGGGAAAGGGAAACACTCATCCACTGCTGGTGGGAATGTAAACTTGTACAACCATATGGAAAGCAGTGTTGAGAACAGTTAAAAGACTCAAAATGAGCCTACCACCTGACCCAGCCATACCACTCCTGGCTATATTACCCACAAAATTCATCCTACCACAAAGATACATGCACATCCATGTTTATTGTAGCTCTCTTCACAATAGCAAAGAGCTGGAACCAACACAAATGCCCCTCAACTGTCGAGCTGATGACAAAAATGTGGTACTTCTACACAAGGAGTACTACTCAGCGGTAAAGAAAGATGACAACATGAACTTTGCAGGTAAATGGATGGAGCTTGAAGCCATTATGCTAAGTGAAGTAGCACAGTCCCAGAAAAACAAGCGGCAAATACTCTCCCTCTTTTGTGGATGCTAACACCCAATCTCCAGATGAAAGGCAAGCCGAACAACATTATTGTTATATTTCTGTTTATCTGAAAGCAACTATGTTGTTATAATGTAAATCTCTTAACAGACTCTATTATCAATCCACCACTTACTCTCAGACACTGTAATTACTGTATATGAGTGGAAAGTATGCATGAATATTTTAGAGTAACATAAAATTAAAGGAGGAAAATGCGAATTTCTAAACATAAAAAAAGACTGATAGATGCAGGATAGTAATGGCAGAGTGCATGATGTGGGGTGGGATGAGGGGAAAGTAAAGGGAAATTTGTCTAAACTGAACTGAGAAATGATGTCTGAAATACACAAAACATCAATGAAAACATAAAAAAGAATATATGGCAATAGGCAGAAAAAACCAAATTGCTTGGATCTGTCTGACTGGCCTATGGTCTTGTCTGTGGGGGATTATTTCCACTATGAATTGATATGAGGATCCAGCACACTGTGGGTGGCACCATACCTTGGCAAGTTGTCCTGGGATATACAAGAAATCTAGCCAAGGGACTGGAGAGATGTCTCAGAGGTTAAGAGCATTGAGTACTATGAAAAGGATCTAAGTTTGATTTCCAGCACCCAAATGGTGGCTAATAACCAGCTATATCTCCATTTCCATGGCATCTGACAAATCCAAGCATAATTTTAGCTACAGCTTACTGTAGAATATGAGAATATTATAAGCTTTATTATTAGATAAAGTATTTTTAAAAACAAATATCAAATTTGTATCTGTTGATTCCATAGATTAGTTTGGGAATAATTGCATTTGGTTTATCCTATATTACTGAATAAACAAATATATTAGCTGAGAAATTGAAATGTAAAAAAGTGATTCATCAAAAGATAAAAAATTGCTTCACATTGGATCAAAGTAAAAAAAAGTCAAATGAAATCTTGATTGGGATTCTGTAACAGGAAAAATGAATTATAGGAAAATCTGGAGAAATGTGAATAACTGTTTTAAGTTAGTTCAGTTTAATTATAACAATTTCCTGTTCCTTTCAAAAATCATTAAACAACAACAACAACAACAACCACAAAAGATTGGGTCAAAGAACTGACTGAAATGGTGAACTTCTGCTCAAAACAGTAAACCTCTGCATCAATTTTTTTTTTTTCAGTATGTGTATCAATGTACTGTCTGCATGCAGGTTTGTGCACCCGTGTCGTGCAATGCCACGGAGGTCAGAAGAGGGTCTCGGATTCCCCTGGAACTGGAGTTCTCCTGGAATTGGAGTTTCAGACGGCTCTCTGCCGCCATGTGGGTGCTGGGGATCGAACCCAGGTCCTCTGTAAGAGCGGTTGGCGCTCTTAACCGCTAGGCCATCTCTCCAGCCCCCTGCATCAAAAATTTTAAAAGAGACTGAGAAAAAGATGAAAAACAGGTTTGGCAGAATGCATGATTCATCAAAAGATCAAATATTGCTATGCCCAAGCCTGTGACACCTTGAGATCAAAGGCACTCATGAGTCCCTGTGCTAGAGATGCTAGTACTCCTGATGTTATGAAACATGAGGCACAGGGTCTGAAACCAGGCCGTGCGATATGATGTCACTCTGGGTATAAAAGCAGAATGCTGTGAATTAATAAAGGAGTCCTGCTTACCATTTGAAAAATAAAATTGCTATGCCAGGTATGGTGGTGCATGCCTTTAATCCTAGCACTTGGGAGGCAGAGGCAGGCTGATCTCTGTGAGTTTCAGGCCAGCCTAGTCTACAGAGTGAGTTCCAGGACAGCTGGGGCTACGAGGAGACCTTGTCTCAAAAAGACAAAAAATTGCTACACATTGGATCAAAGTAAAAAGTATGAATGAAATATGAAATCTTGATTGGGATACTGTAACAGGAAACATGAATTATAGGAAAATCTGGAGAAATGTGAAATGTGAATAAGGGATGGTTCTAGATTTGATTGGAAATTTTGTATGAAATGCACAAAGCTTCAATAAAAATTGGCTTTAAAAAAATCATTGTATTAGCTAGGCATGGTGGCACACACCTTTAATTACAGCAGAGGCAGAGGCAGGCGGATCTTTGAGTTCAAGGCAAGCCTGCTCTACAAATCAAGTTCCAGGAAAGCTGAGGCTACAGCGAGACCTTGTCTCAAAAACACCAAAAAATTTCATTGTATTGAGGTTATATCTAATATTATCATTATGGATATCTGAACATAGGGCATGTATTCACTCTTTCTACTTTGTATATAACTCTCCTCAACTGTATAAATTATTTTAAAATAATTTCTAAAGGTCAATTTTTAAAGATCAAGTTTCTGATATATCTATAAAACATTCTAAAGCTAGTCTGTTTTTTTTAGCTTTTTATTGACATTTTGAGTATTTCATACATTACTCAGTTCAATTTAAACACATACCCCTTTCCATGCCTCCCACCCTACACATGTTCCTGCATTCTACCATACATGTCTTGTATCTTTCAGTCTTTTTCCACATTTTCCCCTTTAATTTTATATTACTTCAAAATATGGATACATATACTCCACCCATATACCAATATAACCAAATCTGAACATAAGTGGTAGGTTAATTCTCAAGCTCATTAAGGGATTCAGCTTTTAACCATATTGCTGCTTTCATATAAAAAATGACTATAACAAAGACAATAATCAGTTTGCCTTGCAACTAGGGATTTTGTGCTAGCATCACAGATGAGGGACACCATTTGTCATTTGTTTTTCTAGGACTGTGTTACTTCACTTAGCATAATGTCTTCTAGTTCGATCCATTTACCTGCAAAGTTCATGATGTCATTTTTCTTTGCTTCTGCATAGACCTCCATTGTGTACTACATTTTCGGTTTCCACTCATTGCTTGAGGGACATTTGGGTTGCTTCCAGCTTTTTGCTATTGTGAAGAGAGCTGAAATAAACCTAGATGTGCATGTGTCTTTGCGATGAGTCTTGTGCGTATATACCCAGGAGTGGTATGACTGAGTCAGGTGTAGGCTCATTTTCAGTCTTTTAAGAGTTCTCCACACTGCTTTCCATAGAGGTTGCAGGAGTTTACATTCCCACCGGCAGTGGATGAGTGTTCCCCTTTCTCCATAACCTTCCAGCATTTGGTGTCATTTGTTTTCCTAATCTTGTCCATTCTTACTGCTGTAAGGTGAAATCTTAAGCTGGTTTTAATTTGCATCTCCTTAATTATTAGCAATTTTGAAGACTTTCTGAGATGTTTCCCAGCCCACTTCACTTCTTCATTTGTGAATTCTCTATTCAGCTCTTTACTCCATCTTCTGATAGTGTCTTTTTTTCTTGATCCTTTGGTTTTTGAATAATTTATATATTCTGGATGATAATGCTCTATCTGATGTATCACTGGTGAAGATTTCCTCCCACTCTGTGGGTTTTCTCTTTACTTCCTTGATTGTTTCTTTAGCTGTACAGAAGCTTTTGAGTTTAATGAGGTCCCATTTGTCTATTGTTGACCTTGTTTCCAATGCAGTGGCTGTCTGATTTAGAAAGTCTTTTCCTATGCCTATGTCTTGTAATTTACTACCAACATTTTCTTCTATTACTTTCAGAGTTTCTGGTTTCACATTGAGGTCTATGGAGTTGATTTTTGTGCATGGTGAAAGGTAGGGGATCAGCTTCATCTTTCTACAAGTGACAATCCAGTTTTGACAGCACCATTTGCTGAGGATGGTGTCTTTCCTCCATTTTTTAACAGCCCTTCTATTTTCCATTGTGTTCGTTTTTTTTTTTTTTACTTTTTTATTGATGTTTTGTATATTTCATATATGATTTCTCAATTCAGTTCTGGCATATTCCCCTTTCCCTTCCCCCCACCCCACCCCACCCACCCCACCCATTGTGTTCCTAATCCTTGAAGACACCATAGCATATGAAGGCTGTCTGCCAAAATTTTCAGTTTGTATACAGTACAGGGCTTACCAGTTTTCAAACAATCTCATAACACTTAAGGTATATTGGGTATAAGTAAATAGTTGATGATTTTTCCATTCCTGTGACTTGTGATTATGAACAACGAATTATTATTGTATAGCATAATAGGACAGACATATAAGTGCCAACAGACATGTACATTTTTTACAGTACCATGTAAATAAATTCTTTCTCCATTTAAGACTGGGCTAGGAAGGGTGAAATAAATAACTTCTTTTCCCTTTTAAAACTATTAACTCTGTGTTCACTTGGCCCTGTTTAAGAGCATCGTCAACTTCTTGTGCCTTAATACAGTTATAAGAAATTGTGTGCCAAGCACCAGGGTTAGGACCCTAGACATCAACATGTAAATAGGAAAATTGTCATCATGCCATAGACTGAGGACCTCCAGGTGATGAAACAGTCTTGTAGACATGAATAATTTGACTTTTTTTGTTCACTCTGTTAGTAAAAATCCATGAAGTGAGTATTCCACACAAATCTTCTAGTTTCTAAGGTTCATCAATTGAAAGTGTCTCTTGAACAAAACCTCAACATGCTTTCAGATCTTGGTCTGTGTAGACTAAAGCCTATCATGAAGGTAGCACTTAGGCACTCCATAGAAATCACAGAAGAGTTCTCTGTACATAGTAAAAATATTTTTAAACATCCTGTTTAAGCCAGGCATGGTGGTGCATTCCTTTAATCCTAGCACTGAGGAGTCAGAGACAGGCGGATCTCTCTGAGATCAAGGTCAACCTGGTCTACACCACATGTTTCAGACCCACAGGGGCTATAGGGAGACCCCATTTCAAAATACAACAATAACAAAAATAGAACAAATAACCAAACCAAAACAAAATTCTGCTTACAGGAAATACTTAGTAAATCCTATAAAGAGGCAATTGAATAATGAACCTTTGAAGTCAACAGTATCTGTAATACAGCTGCAATGCCACAAGAACAGGGTGTTATGTCAGCCAGCCACTTTGACCTTTCTCTCTTTCTGAGTTGATAGTTGACACATAACAGCATGGTCTGTTATTGGATTATCAAGTCTGACAAAACATATTTCAGGGCTTATAACCCTGTTTGCCATGTTCCAGTGTCAGTGAACATCAATGAATTATTTTTCCAGTTGGATTTATGAAACAATCACAGTTATCAAAGCCAAAAAAATAATTAATATTTACACATACCCATACAACTATGTTGTCCCTCTCTAAAAAAATTGTAAGGTTGTTGGAACATCAAAAGGCCTCAATAGGGAATTATTATCCCTAAATTTTAGTCACTTGGTCACCTAGTGACTTTGGCTTACTTGCCTGGCTGTGAAGAATGCTGAGGCTTATTTGATTAGTTGTTGGGAGAACAGTGGATGACATATTTTTAAGTGTTCTGCAGACATATTAAAAGTCTGTATTTTATATTCTCGTCCCCAAATTTGATCCTAGTTTGTAATGGCATGTATGTGTAAAGGTGCCTCTAACAACATTTAGTACTGTACAGAGAGTCTTTGAGCCAAAACTTGCTTTCAATTGGCCCCTGAAATAGCCATTAAAGGAAAGTGACAACTAGGCTTGGAGAGTAGAGGTTAACATTTGAACTCTGCTGTAGGAAATCAAAGTATTAAGAGTCTGGATATTGAATTTCACTTTTCTATGGAGCTGATGTTGTCTTTCATTTGGACCATCACCAACTAGTGATATGTAGTTCAGTTGTATGATTTTTTAAAAGTTTTTAATTTTCTCCACTAACCAAAATCCAGAGATACAAATATAGGAATTAGGGAGTTCTCATATGGATTTGTCATATTCCTTGGGGACTGTGGGAGCTTAATCACCTTCATATTTTATTTATAAAGCAAATGTTCCATGACATTAAAACATTAAATGGATTATGCTCAGCCATGTGCAATATATAATTTTCTAAAATCTCAGATTAATTTAATACGGGAGATATTTATTCTTGATCTGTGGCCTAGATATAATTTATAAAAAGCTATCAATATTTTAAATGCTGTAGCAATGTGGTTTGGGTAGTAATGTTAACACCTGCCTTCTAGGCTACTTGAGTTACATTAAGCTTTGAATGTGTATGGGGGTTTCTGGTGGTGTATTATTTGATTTCTGTTCCAACTAAATATCTGGACAGAGTTATTAATGGAATTATTAAGTGTTCTCACTATGTTCTTAGCTTTTGATACAAAGTCAAGTTTACTTTGGAGAGTTTTAGGATGTCATTCCTTTTGTTCAGAAATTTTAAATTCCCTATAGATGCAAACCTGCGAAAGTATTTCCCTTGCTAAATCTGTCTGGTCTTCCCCATACACCTTGTCTAACTCAGCATATGCATTACAAGTAGGAAAGAAAGAACATGATCCCTTTCAAAACACGAATCCCAAGACACAGACATCAGATATGGTCCTAATGACATTTGCTCTGACTTGATGTGGCTCAGCTGTCTTGAGACATGCAAGAACAAGGAGTTCTCACTAAATCTGAACCTTCACTACTTTTATGGAAAGCCAGTGGAAAGAAAGTCACTAATTCCACAGATAGTACTTTTCCCAGAGCTCAGTGTCTTGGTTTTTGTCTCTCTCATAGTCACCTTGTCCATTGGAAGACAAAGAAAGAAAATAATGCTAAAGCTTTTGGTTCTTCTCTAAGCACATCCCAAGTGTCAAGGCTAAAGAATCTGAATCCTACATTCTTTTTTTTTTATTTTTTTTTTAATTTTTAATTTTTTTTTATTTTTTTAATTTATTTTTATTTATGCTTTGTGTATTTCATACATCATTTTCCAATTCATTTCAGGCATATTTCCTTTTCCCTTCCCCCATGAAAACAAGGCATTGTAATAGAACCTTCCTAGTAGTACTATTCTGAGTTACACAATACATGTGTGGGCTAGAGACCATGCATTCCCCCCTCCCCCCAGTATATAGTATGAGTGCACTTGTATGTATTATTATCATTGATGTGCTTTTCCTGCTATTAACAATCCTCACTGTGTCAGAGAGGATAAAAGCTCATTAACCTGGAAACTTAATTCAAAACAACAAAACAAAGCAAAGGTTGTTGTGAATAAGTAACATTTAATGAGTTCTAATATAGCATTCCTGTCGCAGACCCACACTCTGCAGTCTCTTTTTCTCTATGCTTTGGCCAGTTGTGAATTTTTGTGTTCATCACGCTTTGTTGCATGAGGAAGCTTCTGTGACGAGAGTTGAGAGATTCATTACTATTCTCTTTACCTCTTGTTTCCCTATCTTCTGTGAACTGTAGTTTTAGAGGTTCCATTGTTGATAGATGAACTTACACCAAGGGACTTCTGGGTACACAAACTTGATTACATAGGCTTTAACATATGTACCAAAATGGATGAAGTTCTATAGGCAGGCTGTGGGGGTGCAGTCAAGGAACAAGGTTTAAATACAATTAAGATGTGTTGTGTGAAATCCACAAAAATTTATGCATAAAAATTGTATTTTTTACTCACAAAAGCATTTGATGAGGGCAGAAAAAAACTGTCCTTTGTTTTCCAGTTTTTTTCACTTTCATTTTGAGTGAGAAAAATGTTACACACAAAATCTGTGTGCTTACTTCCTTTATAATTTACCAGATAGATGATTGATTTATCAAGCCATCTGAAGATCTGTTCACAATGGTGAACTTTTGCTACCCTGCCTGGACTTCTAGTGTGGTATAGGCCTGTGAAGCCTGGAGTTGGATGCCAAGGCCACACCTACATTGCTGCACTCTGGCATTTGTAAACTAGCCTCAGTTCATTTGGCTATACTGACAATGAGATCAACTGGTCATATCTGTTTTTCCAAAGTTCACTGTGCTTGAGTAAAATAGGATAAATTATATTACATAGATGAGACAATTTTCTTTTAAAATATAATGCAGGGAGCTTGTTATAAATAAAGCTAAAGAGAAACATTTTGAATGATTATAGTGAGAAAACCTGAAAACAAGGAACATTATTAATATCATGTTTTTAATTATTGTTATTCTGTCCAATATTATTCAAATATTGTTGTGTCTAATATTTTTCAAATATTGTTCTGTCCTGATGTTCCAGAAGAATACAGAAAATGGGAACATTTATGAAATTTACAATTACGAAGTAAGCCATGGTCAGATAGAAAGCTAAGCTAAGTTTCTATTAGCAAAATTTGCACTATGGGGCTGGGTCCGGTGGTGCACACCTTTAATCCTAACACTTGGGAGGCAGAGGCAGGTGTATCTCTGTGAGTTCAAGGCAAGCCTGGTCTACATAGAGAGCTCCAGGCCAGCTGGGACTAAAGGGAGACACTGTCTCAAGATTCCAAAAAAAATTGCACTATGGAGATTGAATATTCAGGGTCAAGTGTTATGACAGATAAGGAAAGTCCTGGGTAGAGAGTTGTTTCATTAGGCAGTATGATATTTTCCTTGGTGGATTCTTGTGATGTAGCTTTCTTTTCTTTTCTTTTCTTTCTTTTTTTTTTTTTTTTTTTGATACAGTGTCTCCCTTTAGTCCCAGCTGGCCTGGAGCTCACTATGTAGCTTTCTAATTCATCACAGTTGACAGGTCCAAGCTTGTCGTGATTTTGGAAGGTAAAACTTTTCACTGGCATTTGGAATTTGGAAGGTACTCTCTGCAAAGCGCTGGCTTGTTACCTGTTGTTTCTGTATGGTTTTCATTGTCTTCCTATCTTGTCTACAATTTGTCAAAATTAAATTGAGCCAGCATTTTCTATTGGTCATACCAATAAGTCTTTGAAGATGAAATACTCATTTGTTTTTTTTTTCATTTTCATTTTATTTTTTTATTATTAGACTTTTTCCATAAGTCATACATCATTTCTCAATTGAATTTAGAGTCACTTCCCTTTCCATGCCCCTCACCCCACCTGAGTCCCTGCACTCTGTCATACATGTCTTGCATCTTTTTGTGAGTCTTTTCAGAGTATTTTTTCCAATTCTTTTGTTGTTGTTCTCTCTAACTTGTATTGCTTCAATATACATATAGTTATATAGTTATATATAACTATATATAGTTATATAAATATACATATATCTATCTATACATACATACACACACATATCACCTGAACTGGAGGATTTTTTTCTGCTAAAAGATGTCATGTTTTAAGGAAGTGTTCGAAAGTTCCTCCTTTGCAAGCCCAAATGTAGCTGCCACTGCTTTTGCCACTCTTCAAAGACATGAGACACAGCTTTTTAACTCTCCAATATGGACTGAAGACTCATGTCTCTCAAAAAATCCTCCAAACCTTCAATACCAGATGGGGACTGCTGAGATACCCAGCTTGTGGACTAAGCAGCTAAGGGGATTTCAGCCTCCTCAGCATATAGACTGCAATTGTTGGACTACCCGGTCAGTATCATGGAGGCCAGTGCAGGGGAATCAAGACAGGATGTGTGCTTATTGGACTTCATTGGGGGACCATGGAAGGGAAAGACCCCAGTGTGGAGCACAAGGGCAGGATTGATGAAATACTCATTTAAGTAGACACTTAAAGTTTTGGTTTCCTAGGGCTGGTACAACAAATCGTCACACGTTGCAGTGACTTAATACAACACAAATTTCTGCACTTAATACTTCTGGGGGCTGGAAGTTTAAAAAAGTGGGTTGACAGAAGCGAATTATTTTTCTGGAAGATTCAGGTCAGAATCCCTGTCATTCTTATCCCAGCTTCTTGGAAGCTGCCAGCACTTCTTGTCTACTGGCCCCACGTGACTATGAACTCTGCTGCCATTGTCTCATGTTTATCTTTTTCCTGGGCACGGATCCCTTCAACCTCTCTTTGATAAAGACACTTTATTTGCATCGGGACTGGGGTTAATCCAAGAAAATCTTCACATATCAAGATTTATAACTTAATAGAATCTTCAAAGTCAATAATACCCAATCATCTTTGGGTGATTAAGATGCAGATGTTTTGTACTCAACAGTAGTATGCCTGCAATACAAGGGATTGGTAACTATGTGACTCAGGTTCTACATTTATAATAGAGAAAATAAAATGTATCTTTGTTTTCCAACAAATAATTGCATGCTTCAGAATTTATAATTTTTTGGAGGGGCGCTGGAGAGATGGCTCAGTGGTTGAGAGCACTATGCGCTTTTGCAAAGGACCCAGGTTTGATTCTCAGCACCCTCATGGCAGATAACAACCTTCTGTAACTCCAATTTCAGGGTATCTGATGCCCTCTTCTTACTTCTGAGGGCAGTGCAACACATGGGCTCCTTTCATATAAGTAAACAATAAACTCATACACATAAAATAAAAATTATGAATAAAATATTAAAAAAATATTTTTCAACATCCTGACAAGCCCTTGGGGGAACAATTTGTATACAAAAAAAATTTACAAGTTCGAGGAAATCTGCAACAGAGGAAAACTTAAGCATTTATCTTACCTTATTTTATTAAATATTCTCTTGTTTACTAGCTCCCACCAGTGTCTCCTACTAACCAAAGTGTATCATAACATTTTCTTGTTTATGGTCAATTCTCCATTAATCCATTTGGCAACATGTCTCCAGTGTAGAACACAGCATTTTCTGCAAAAAGAACTTCCTTTTATCATTGTATAAAAGTGGAACTCAATGTTCTGCACCTCACAGATTCTGGACCTCCCATGGTACTCTCCTCAAGTTAATTTCCCAAACTTATATTCCTTTTCTTCCCCAAGATTCCTCTGTCTTCAGACAGGCTTAGACAGTCACCATGTCTGGTGGTCTGGGTCTACTCTTCCTGACCTCTCTATCACCCATTTTCCAAAACTCCATTTTCCATCCCTCCAGAAAACCTTGCTTGCCTACTCAAGACTGTAAAGGTTTTTCTCTTCTCTGAGTCTCTTTTTCATCTCAATTGATACCACTAATTTGGAATTTGTCATCAGGTGTCTAATTTGGTGATTTATCTTTACATACTAATAAGTCTTATTTGTCCAAATATTTACCATATTAAAATCAGCAGACATTTTTCAAATTTTCAGACTCACTATTCAATATTTAACAGGCAGTAGTCTTGCATACATTTTACTTGATTATAATGTGCATGAATAGGGATAAGTTTTGCATGCCTTTTGTTCTGGGAATTATTTTTGTTATTAATCACTTTATTTATGCTATTTACATATATTGGCATTTAATATATTAGCCTGCAAAAGGAATTCCTTTTCCTCTGCCAGCTGATTTCCCCCACCAACTCCAGATTTTCCAATCCCCACAACTGTATCTGATCATATCTCTCTCTCTTTCTCTCTCTCTCTCTCTCTCTCTCTCTCTCTCTCTCTCTCTATATATGTATATATATATATACATATATATACTATTTTTCTCTCAATTTCTATGCACTATTGACTTTATATTTTATTCACTTAACGCATAATATAGAATCAAACTATAAAAATTTCACATAAGTTGTGTAAGTCAGAAACATTTTCTATTAGATAGTAGGCAATGAATGAGCCAACTATTCTGTCAAAAATGGTGAAAATATGTTGCTTTCCAGAGGAGGTTTTTCTACCTGATGCTACCTATTAATGTTGTTGCCAAGCTGGAAAAAATGTGCAGCCATCTTATGAATAAGGATGCTTCAAATACAAGAGTGCAGAAACTCTTCTGAGATGATTTTAAATTAAAATGGAGACATGGTCACCCGACAAGTCCTAGGTCCGTGGTTTATTTAAAACCTGGATTTGTGAGCTTATTTTTTTTTTTTTTTGATTCCCAGCTGCTGCAATAAACAGAGGTGGTCCAAGCTGAGGCAGTATGTTTTGTTCAAGGGAATTTTTCTGATTAATAAATGAAAACCGAAGTACAAATATTTATGAACCAATTGGTGAAAAATTTCAGATTGTTTTTAGACTATGGAAAATGGACCCTTCATGTAATCATTCTTTGCTTCTTTTGTCCTTTTTAAATTGGCTCTTATAAAGGACTGAAATGGAAAAGATGGGGCGATTAGTCTTTCAGTGAAGTTACAAAATAATCACCGTATTTGTGTCAAAGCTGTCTTTTGAGATTCTAATAATGATCACATCACAGATTTTAAGAGAGCCTTTCACTCTAGTTTCTCAATTGGAAAGGCTGTTTCCAGGAGACTCAATAGTGACCGTGAGCATCGCTTCTAGGCTTCATTATGACCTGCCTCCATTTTCATCCCCTAATATATTAAGCCATAGAAATCAGAAGTGTGAATTCAGCCTTTCATTTATCATTGTAGCTCCCCACTTCAGGTTAAATCCTTAATTTTGAAGGCTCAAGTGGCCTATTGCGTTGGCAATTAGCCAATTGCAGGTGCAAAATCTTGACGGCATTCACAAGGAGGCCTTGGTGGGAATTGCCTTAAGAAATAGATTTCTCATTATGCACTGAAGGGATTGATGTAAAGAATATTAAATGGATACGGAATTTTGAAGAGGATAAAAATGAATACAAAAATGCTTATTTAAGTGTTGACATCTTCTTTGACTAGGCGAAAGAGACCCTTCACCCTAAATCCTTTTCAGTAGACTACCCAAGGCACAGTGGGAATGATAGAGGTGTGCTTCAACTTTGCTGTCTGCCTCTAGGAGTTTCGTACTGGTGTGGTTGTACATGTTACTCCATCCTATTCAAATGGCCCAGAGTTTGGGCTAGGCATCTAATCCCCAGTACAATTTGAGTCTCAACTTTGGCTTTCAGTGCACATACAAGGAATTTATGTTCTTGTCTCCTTTTGATAATACTAATGTCTATCTCTCAGAAATGCCTTATTTGCTTTATGCACTTGTTTCTTTTAAGAAACACTGCCAGATCTTTCCAACTACAAGTAAAATCTTCATTTGTAACCTACCTTTAACACTGTAAACTCTGTTCCTGTACTTGGACCTGAATTTGTGTGAATTATTTCTCATTCATTTGTGCATTCCTGTAAAACTTAACCCAATACTTTGGCATCAGTTCATTAACTTCATGATGTAACTAGCTTAGAGGGAATCTTGACCTAAGAAAATCTGAGAAGTCCCTTTAAATAGCATATGTAACAATTTAGTGGCAAGGCTGAAAGGCCTTCAGAGATAGATGAGTCTTTAAGACAAATTGTCAATTGATGATCAATTTGAAATGAAGAAAAACATTTGTAAACTGTGCTTAAAGAGAAAGTGAGAATTCATTGGTGCTGGTTTAATACACACATGACTCTATGAGAACTGTAATTCCACATACAGTGGAATGTACCTATGAGGTAAGCTTTCCGTAAAGTTGCTTTGTCTTTCAAAAACACATCATTTTATTACGGAAAGAAAGGGAAAACTGAATTGAGCTTTCAAGTGAGAAATTTCTCTGGTGATGTCATCTATGAATTTTATGACAGTGGCTAGGTTAAAGAAATGAGATAGCTCTGATATTCCATTTTTCCAAGCACCTAGAGGAGAGACCACTGCTTGACAAGGTGAACATAGATGTGGCAAAATACCTGCAGTAGGATTTAGAATGACAGATTCCACAAAATTAAAACTATTGTAGGAAGATATGTCCTATTCATTTTCTTTCCCTTCTCCTCTTCCCTTTTCTCTTCTTTCCTCATCTCTGCTGCCCTCCCATCCTCTGCCTTTTCCATGTGTCTGACATATTTAAATCAAATTTTTTCCTCAAATGTCTTTCCAAATATAAAAGTCTAATCAGTTTTCTGGGATGTTTGATCTTATGCCTTAGATAAATGAAATAAACCTTTAATTCCTTTTAAAAATTTTCTTAAAAAGTCTCTTTGTATAAGCTGTGTTTTGTTTCAGCTCCAAACATTGTCATTATTTTTTGAATGTCTGTAAACCCTTCATATGCCTTTTGTCACCCAGTACAGATTATGTTTGCTCCTCCCATCAGAGATTTATATTCTCAGAAATTCAAGCATATTTTAGCATAATTAAAGCATAGGGGATTAAATATGCAATAGACAGAATCACAAAAACAACAGTGCACTAAAAATCCAAGAGTGGATGTTCTTTAGGTAGTATACCACTTGAAGTACCTTTTCACTGGCCGCCTTGCATATAAGCTGTGTGTCAAAAGATGAGAAGAGTTATAATGGAAACTTTAAATTAACAGTGTCTTTTTAGGTAGTTAAAAGTTTAGAAAGACTTGTTAAACTGCTATTGAAGTTTTGCATCATAGCCCCTAAAAGAAAATTACTGTATGTAAAATTAAAATGAATCATTTCTGATTTTTCCATTTCTTTTCTATTTGTGCCTTCAGGGGGCCTTTCAGGACTAGAAGGCAGAATATTATGAGATGAGATATATTTATTCTACTCATGAGCAGGCCCAACGCTGATGGTTTAGCCGCCTGAGAATCATCATGTCTTTCTTCCCTTGAGGGATAAATATGGCATTCATTCCAACCCACTTAGCCCATTATTCTTTTGTATATAAAATAAGCCCAATTAAGACATTCTTGTGTTAATTTCTGCATTCTACGTATGGATAGAAAGAGTTTTAAAATATCCATTATAGAAAATGTCTCAAAATGCTTCATGAATACTGAACACACTGCCCTTGTTCCCTTCCAAACCAAAGGCAATAATTCACCCAATTATTGAGATTTGGAATTTTATGTTTTAAACTTACCTACATTAAAACTCTGTCTATGTATGATCTGATATTTAGATGAAAACATATTTGAAAATATCTGGGGATTTTACCAAGTTTCTAATTCATGCAGATGTCTGCCATTGTGCAGAACCAGCCTATGAATCTACTCTGAGAATGTGTTAACTCATTCCCGGTTACTCAAATTCACAAACTGAAGGTGACATATCTTGTCATCTTTTCTACTTTTGCTTGGTCTAGTACTCTCTCAAAAATGGGGGGGGGCGTCATCATATTCTGACATATCTGGCAATCCATTATGTATTTTTAAATATTCATGATAATTCATTTTACAAATGATTTTTAATCAAGTCAGGGCTGAATGATGTTGGGAAGTTCATTTAACTTACCTTGTGAATCTGGTTTCTTTATCTATTAAAGTAAAAGTAGTCTTTTATACTTTTATATACTTTTATACTTGGAGACTATAATGACCAAAATTTATTATAACCAAAGGTCTGTGAAGTCTTTACTCTGCAACAAAATTTATAGTTAATGAGCATTGCAATGTCTTTTGTCACATTTAGAGATGTTTTGACAGTGTATATATTGGTAAAGATAAATCTTAAATCTTAGTTTTCTAAATTATGAAATCAATAAACAGCATTTTCAAATGATTTTTCATTTTTCAAAATACTGATGTAATTCAGTCTTCATAAATTTATTTTTGTAAAGTATGTCTTATGTATATCTCTTCAATAAAAGCAGAATATAAGAACTTATACAAAATGCCTATCCCCAGGACATGATATTTGGTTTCTCAATGTATTACCTGCCAGAAGAAAAAAAAAAGACATTTTCCTGAAACATAATGCACAACTTTCAGTTTCAAATGTTGGATTCCACTGAGATGTACCTTATGACAGGTGAAATTGATTGATGAGAGTATGTACGTATGGTATAAACAGTGGAACTCTCAGTTTGTGAATGTGTATTGTATATATATATATATATCTATATCTATATATTTATATATATATATATATATTTCCGTGAGTGTATTGCCTGCATGTATGTAAGGGCACCTAGGTCATGCATGCAATGCCAAGGAAGGTCAGGAGATGGCGTTGGATCCCTTGGAACATAGGGTTGTTAGACAACATGTGTGTGCTTGGCATCAAACCCGAGTCCTCTGCAAGAATAGCCAGTGCACTTAACTACTGAGCCATCTCTCCAGCTGCCCCCCCAAAACTATTCATTTCTTATAATTCAGAGAGCCAAGAAGTTTTATGGGCCTGCAGTAGGCAAAGGGGCATTGTTCTGGGTAGAAGGTGGAGAAGCAAGAGAGTGGGCTTGAAAAAGAACAAGATTCAGAAAGGACAGGACAGAACTCAGTTTCCTTTATTGACTTGACCAAATGATTTATACTTGTTGTTCACAGATGCCCAAATTGTCTTTATGTGGAATTTTATTCATTTTACAATTGTTTTATTGGAATCAGAACACAAATAACATCTATCTTTTCTTTTTTTTTTTTCAGTTTTCGAGAAATTCATAGGTGCATACAATGTACTTTGGTCTTGTCCACCCTCCATTCTTTCCAATTTACCCCTTCAGACCATCCACTCCCAATTTCATGTCATCTTTAAATAAAAATCTCATTGAGTCTAGTCACTCCTGCCTACAAGCACATGGATGTAAGGACATCCACTGGAATAGAGGCAACCCAGCAGCTGCCACACCCTGAAAGAAAACTGCCTCTTCACCAGGAGCTATCAAGTGCCAATAATTCCTAAACCATGGGTGGGTCTTCTGAACTCTTTTCCTATCCATGCTGAAATGACTGGCTTGACCTTATGCAGGTTTTTGGCAGCCAATCACTGCTACTGTGAGTTGATGAGTGCACTGGCCTTGCCCTATCCAACAGACATTGTTTAACAAAGTCCTCTTTGACCCACAGCTCTTTCAACCTCTAGTGCCACAATGTTCTCTAGGTCTTAGAAGAAGATGGGTATGATACATATCCATATAAATGTATATATCCATATAAATGTATATATCCATATAAATGTATATATCCATATAAATGTATATATCCATATATATGTATATATGGATATATAATGGGCTATACATATCATGGGATACCTCTATCTATCTATCTATCTATCTATCTATCTATCTATCTATCTTTTTCCCATTTTAGAGCAGAGCACTCGATGGACACTTATCTCTGTATTTTGACCAGTAGTGAATTTCTCATTAACCCCCATCCAATATACAAGGGATCTTCTCTAATGAGAACTCAGAGCTGTACTATTCTGTGGCATAGAATAGACAAATATACTTAGAGAAAAGTTTGATATTGTCTGTTTAGCAAACTAATACTACTAAGTTCACCTCTGGGGTCCATGAGCTCCCCAGAAATGGGTTCTTGGTTAGATTTATGTCCTGTGGAGTGGGCCTTATATCTAATTGGAAATCAGTTGGTCACTTCCTTAACATTCATGCCACTATTGTACCAATGAACATAACTAGTAGCCTGATCATTATTGTAGCTCACAGTTTTCAGAAATAGGTAACACTGTAGGTAATACTACTGTTGACCTTTCTCCCCTAAAGGTGCATAGCACCTTCAAGGCAATGAAACCTAGTTTTACAGCAACTAAATCTGATAAAATGGCATTTTGGTCTTCATGTATACAAATTCTTAGTGACCTAATTGCCTCTCAAATTTTCCACTTCTCAATATTCTCTATTGGAGATTAAGGTTGATAACATGAAATTCAGGGAACACATTCACTCTAAGGCATTGTGCATATGTATATTTGTATGCATACATGTATATATGCATAAACATATTTAATTTATATTAGAAGTAGAACATTATTTATAATATGACTATTTCACATGCTGATTCTCTTTTTTAATTTTATTTATTGATGCTTTATGTATTTCATACATCATT
This sequence comes from Rhizomys pruinosus, assembly GCA_009823505.1. Lineage (NCBI taxonomy): Eukaryota > Metazoa > Chordata > Mammalia > Rodentia > Spalacidae > Rhizomys > Rhizomys pruinosus. The sequence continues at coordinate 1,035,604 of VZQC01006697.1, forward strand.
TTCCAATTCAGTTCAGGCATATTTCCCCTTCCCTTCCCCCCATCCCACCCCACCCCATCCCAGATCATGCATTCTGCCATAACTGTCTTGCATCTTTCTCTCAGTTTTTTTTCCATTTTTTAGCAATAAGTGATAATTTATGAGTACAAGCCTCCTTCATGTAAAACCAATTTGCAAGCAGTTGTGCCCAAACCCACACAGCCCCTTGGTCCCACCATCCAGCAGGAGGGGCTTGTATGTTCAATCTACTTGATCAAATGAGTGTCCAGGCTATATTGCTGTAGGTTCACCATTCACCCCAATCACAGCCCTTACATTCTACCATGCCCCCTCTTCAGCAGATTTTTCCCTAGGCTTAGAAAAGGGGCACAGGTGGATGAGAAGCAAAACAGTCTACTCTCTCCAGAGCTGTTGTCTTGGATTCTGGTCACTTCTGGCTGTTTTCTTTCATGGGCTGACAGTTTGTCCAGGAATAATCTTTCGATCCTACTAATGAAGCACAAGCAATTAGATATATAGGTATTTAAACAGTATTAATTGTTATCATAGGTTACTTTGGTATAGACACAGATGTTTGGATGGTATGTTAATCCAAGAATTACATTTTTTTTCTGTTGAATATGATAGGGTCTTACTGTGGCTTACAACATCTCCTGACCAATAGAGGGTGCAAGCTGTGGCATCAGCTGTGGGTTATTCCTCCAAGGAGAGAGCCAATAGCCAACTATATTTAGAATATACTGGCATATGGCTGCCTCTGCTGCACAGTATTTCCAGGCAGGTAAGGTGTAGCTGGTGCCGACGGAGGAGACTTGCTTGACTCAAGGAGACCCATATTTGCTTTATTGGTATAGTGGCCCTTGGTAACAGTCTCTGGTATTCCAGAGACCATCTGTACACTTGCATGTGTGGTCTCAGTACATCTTTCCCATGTGAATGTCAGGTCTTCGACAGCAGGGCCTTATCACCTCTCTTCTTCCAGGTATCCCAGTTTAGAGGCAAGGGACCTTTACCTTTTGTGGGGGCTTGGATCTCCTGGCCAACATCTCTTTGGCAGAACAATCCATTGCTGATGTCAGAGCTCCTGCATTAATATATTTTGCTTAAGTTCATAGCTTAAGGAGACTTTAGTATTATCTTTGGTTCTGAATAGAGAATAATCTTTTTCACAGTTCCTATGTCTATCAGTCAATTCAAGAAGGCACTTTTACCGGTTTTATAAGAGATTACCTCTATAAAAGTTGTCTCAATTTACAGTTGGAGAACGACATCATCATCATATTTCTCCTTATTTTGGCTATTCTGGGTTGTTTTTATGTTTCCATATGAAGCTTGTGATTATATCTTCAAGTTCTATGAAGAATTTTGTTTAAATTTTGAGGGGATTGTGTTGAATTTAGATTGCTTTTGGTAGGTTAGCCATTTTCACAGCATTAATCCTAACAATTCATCAGTATGGGAGATATTTCCATATTTTGGTATCTTCTTCAATTTATTTCTTCAGTGTCTTAAGTATTTGATTATATAAATCTTTTACTTCTGCTTTTATCTTTATTTCAAGATATTGTTTTGAGACTATTGTAAATTGAATCATTTCTCTGGTTTCTTTCCTGGTATGTTGGTTGGTTATACAGGGAGGCTACTTATTTTTTTTTTTTTGCTTTAATTTTGTATCCTACAAATTGTTGAATGTTTTTATCAGCTGTATGTCTTTCTGTTGGAGTCATTAGGGTGTTTGGTATAGAATCACATCATCTGCAGTCAAGGATACTTTGATTTCTTCCTTTTTCAGTTTTTGTCCTTTATTTCATTTACTTGCCTTTTTGGTCTATCTAAACTTGAAGCAGTATATTAAACAGGAATGGAGGTAGTAGGAATCCTTGTCTTCTTCCTTATTTTAGTGAAATATGTTTCAAAGGCTCTGCTTTATACCACAGGCTACTAAATAGAAGGCTCCATGCTAGGAATGTACTCCCTTTTTGGAGTTTTTGATGGGGGGAGGGGACGACAAACAATACTGGGTATTGACGTTGTGCTTGCTGGCCCACCAGACCTTAATGATAAGATCCTGTTGAAGAACGTAATACGTGCACAAGTCATAGAAGCAGGGGAAAAATGAAGCTGGTGCTGTCCTCAAAGCCTCATCTTTCCTGGCTACTCTTCATAGTTCTAAAATGTACTATGTATGCTACTGGAAGAAAACCAAAATAATCAGCCTTATTCCTTTGTGAACCCTCAAAGCCACAGCAAAAACTGGCTTGGTAAGATATTCTCAGGGTTGTAATATTGACACAAATGTTATAAGAGTAATGAACCACTTTCTCATTGGATTTAAGGCTTACTGCACAAGATGGAACCTATAACAGTCACTTATCCGGTATGAGAACCTGTCAATAGGATTACATATTTTCCACATTCCACTTTCTCTTCATGTTTATTTAAATAACAGAGATCAGCATTAGCTATCCAAAGCTATAAGTAGTTATAAACCTAGCATTATGAAATAAACCTGCTATAACAGCCTTTAAAAGACGTTAAAATAAGCCAGGTATGGTGGTGCAGGCCTGTGACTCCAGCACTGAGGAAGTTAAGGCAGGAGAGTTGCTGTGAGTTCAAGGTCAGTCTGGGCTATATATTTTATAGTATCAGCCACCTGGAGTGCATAGCAAAAACTCCATCAGAAACACAAAGAAATCAGTAATTAACCATCATGTGTTTTCTGTGTATAAGAAGATAGATTATAGAAAACAGCAATTCAAAATGCCACTTAAAATAAAAGAGGCAGTAAGGCCCTGCTGTTGAAGACCTGGTGTAAGCATGGGAAAGATATATTGAGACCACACTTGCAAGTGTCCAGTTGGTCTCTGGAATGCCAGAGAGTGTTACCAAAGGCCACTAAATCAATAAAACAAATATTGGTCTCCTTGAGTCAAACAAGTCTCTTCTGTCAGCATCAGCTACACCTTACCTGCAACTTCTATGCCTATGGCTCATGCAATATAGAACAAGGAGCCAAGAGGTCACTAATGAATTTCTTAACTCTCATTAAGGAAGCTTCCTTATGCAACAGGGTACCAGAAGCTCAAAAGGTCATGAATGCCCAAACATTGTGGATATTAGGAATCTGTATAATGTTGGTTTATTTACTGGTCTTCTATATTAAGCTTCAATTACACAGGACTCAGGAACCATTTTGGAAGAGGGGGGTGAAAGATTGTAAGACCCAGGGAGATGATGCATGAACATATGGAAATAGAAACCTACAACCTCCAGGGACCATGGTGATAGGAGCCTACAGCAATGGTGTCAGCATACACAAGACCAATGCAAGCTTAAGCAGAGAAAACCCCAGCATGGAACTAGGAGAATGAATAGCCGAAGGCAATTTAGCTGAAGAAATATTGGCAGGTGATTACTGTTGGGTGAGAAAGAACTGGTCTTCTTAAAGTGAGGAACTCTAGATAGGCTGACTAAAGCTCAGTGGATGAACTTGCACTGAGGAATGGCTAGGGACACTAATTTGGCAGAATAGCCCTTAACACAAATGAAAGAATTTATGGAGATCTCCCAGGACCAGCTGAAGCGCAGCTACCAGGGTGCAGGCTAAAGAGCACACACACACACACACACACACACACACGGCCCTGGCAACTACGAAGGCATCTGAAGGAGGCAAGCGAAGCAAGCCTTCAACACAGTGAAGAAACAGTTAGGATTCACATTGGAATACAGGCAAGGAGAAGCCCCTATACCAGGAACACGAAGAAGAGACAACATGGGATAGGGGCAGGATAATCCAGCACCAAGCTCTACCAACCCTATGGAAGATTCCTACAGTGGGATCCCTCTGGGGATGCCCCAGGACACAGATATCAGAAACACAATTGAGAACATATTTAAAGAACTACAAGACTATAAAGAGCAGATCAAAGAACTAAGAAAAGAGAATGAAGAACTCAAGAAGGACCTAGAGAGAGAGAATGACAAACTCCAGAAGGAAGTAGAAACACTGAAAAGATCCCATGCTGAAAAAGATAAGGAAACCAACCAGGAAAGAAAAGAGCTACAGGAAGAGATTGAGAAGTTCCAAAAAGAAGTAGAAATACTAAAGAAATCAGAAGAGGAAATGAAAAAGAAAATCAAACACTCATCCAATCAAGAGGACCAGAATGGGAAAAGCTTCAGTAGCAGAATGGAGGAAGCAGAACAAAGAAATCAGACCTGGAAGATAACACAGAACAACTAAAAACCTCAAGTAAAGATTATGAAAAATTTAAAAATACACAAAAGTGGAACAACCAGAAACTGTGGGACACTATGAAAAGATCAAAC
>VZQC01006697.1:1055473-1192599 GCA_009823505.1 Rhizomys pruinosus
AGATGTTATAAGCCACAGTAAGACCCTGTCATATTTAACAGGGGGGAAAATTGTAATTCATGGATTAACATATCCAAACATGTGTCTATGCTAAAGTAACCTACCATAACTATTAGTGCTGCTTAAATACCTATATATCTAATTGCTTGTTCTTCATTAGTAGGATCGAAAGGTTATTCCTGGACAAACTGTCAGCCCATGAAAGGAAACAGCCAGAATTGACCAGAGTCCAAGTCAACAGCTCCAGAGAGAGTGGACTGTTTTACCTCTCATCCACCTGTGCCCCTTTTCTAAGCCTAGGGAACAACCTGCGGAAGAGGGGGCGTGGTAGAATGTAAGGGCTGCGATTGGGGTGAATGGTGAAACTACAGCAATGTAGTCTGGACACTCATTTGATCAACTTGATTGAACAAACAACCTGTCACCCCCCACTGGATGGTGGGGCTGTAGGTGTTTGGGCACAACAGCCTGCAGATAGGTTTTGCATGAAGGATGCTTGTACTCATGGATTATCACTTATAGCTAAAAATGAAAAAAAAAAACTGAGAGAAAGATGCAGGACAGTTATGGCAGAATGCATGATCTGGGATGGGGTGGGGGTGGGGGGGAGGGAAAGGGAAATAAGCCTGAACTGAATTGGAAAAAATGTATGAAATGCACAAAGCATCAATAAAAACTAATTTAAAAAAAAAAGACACAAAACAAAACAAAACAAATGTACCTTCCAAACACTGGTAATACTAGTGTTTGACTGACTAGCTGAAGACCAGAGATTGGCCAAGGTGCTACATGCAGTATATTATCCCAAGCACAACCCACTCCCTGTAGGCACAGTGCCCATGGCTGAGACCTGACAGGCTCTTTCTCCACCCTCATGAGCCAGACCCTTGTCAACCAAGTTTCTCTGCCATAAGAATTAGAAGATCTCTTTGGCATAGTGGGGGTTTCTTCACTAATGTCTTCCACTTATGTAGGTCCATGCAAGAGCATTCTGGATTTGCAAAATGGACTATATTTGTCGATTCCTATCACTTTCTCCAGTCCTACCTCCTAGGCTCATTGACTTATTTCTTGTAGTCAGCATGGGACTTGACAATCATGCCCCAGTTGTTTCAGTTCTGATGTTAGACACTGTAGGCTTTTCAGGGACATTGTACTTTGGTATTGTAAGTTGACATCTTGGCATGGAACCTGATGTAGCTCAGGTTTTGTAGAGATAATGGACATGTAGCCATTGTGTATTATTGTGAAGAGAACTGCATTTTTTTTTCAAACTGCATTAAGCGGGGAGGCCTACCAGACAGGCCTAAGCAAGTCATCTATCTTGCTCCTTTGAAATACTTGTCTCTTTTGGCATGGCATTTCATAATTTGAACAACATGTGTGCCATTAAAGCCTACATGGTCAGTGGAAGGTCTTTGAGAAGGCAGCAGGATTATGTTCAGATAGTGGTATTTTAAGTGCAGTTTGGCAAATGCCAGACATTTAATTCTTAAGATGTTTTAAACCAATAGCTGTAGACAATGAAAGCTCATGATAAACAGTGTTGCATGAGCTTTTCTTAGCTTAGTGAACCAGTGAGTTTATTTGTAAGAGAGGGTGACAACTCACAGCACTGTTTCTTCAGAGCTTCTAGGATGATTTTGCAGGCATCTCGGCAAACTGGAGAGTCGCTTCTTCCCAGCAATTGTTTCTCCTTATATAACCTTGGAGAGCTGCTTTGTGAATTTTATCCCTCAAATTTCCAGAGTCTTCTAAGGTTTTTCTACATCTTGAGCCTTGTAAGTTCTATGTTTCCTTAGTTTTAGAGTCTCCTTCCAGGAAGAAATATTTCATTTCAGAGAAAATAACTACACAACACACTCTTCACATAAGTTTCCAATGTGATACCATTGGCTACAGGATAATGGAACCACAGAAGCCCTTTCCAGAAATGACACTTATGTTGTTTGGACTTTTAACCTCTAAAACTGAGCTAAATAAGTCTCTCCTTTTCTTTATAAGCAATCAGCTTCACGCATTTTATTACAGTAATGGAAAATGAAATTGTGCAAAAAGAAATCAGTGTAAGGACTTGTGATTCCTCTAGGTTGAAACAGACTATGCTATTTCTGAACTTTGAGCCATGAGCTATTTTCACTATTTAAGGTTGTAAGTACTTTTTTTAGTGAAAATGCAGAATAGGTAATCCTGGAACCCAAACTCTAATTCTACTTTTACAAAGTGATCAGGAAGTGAATGTTTTCCTCGGGAGAAAATAGGTATGACTGGCACAGAGCAAACCCACGGCCACATCACTGGGCAATGCTCAAACAGTCCTTTGCTGGGTATCCCAGACTCAATGGACTGCTTCAGTTTTCAGGAGTCAAAAAAGGAATCTCAAAAGGAAAATAGCTTAAAATTTAGATGCTGGGATTTTTAAAAAAGGAAATAAGCCCTTACAATTTCTACATAAGTGCTGAACAAAGAAGCTTTTAAAAATGAAGCTTTTTGAATCATCAAAATTTCTTCAGACTCCATTGTCTCTCCTATTCCTACTTCAATAGTTGTCACTACATATTATTTCAAACATGTAACTTGGTCATCTTCTAGACACAAAATTGTAATGATATAGTTAAGAAATGTTTTATTCCAAAATGACTTATATTTGTCAAATAACTTATTTTTATTAATATATATTAAGTTTACATGTTAATGCATTTCAGTGTGATATCTTAATATATGCAATACACTGTGTATGTGTTAATATATGTATATACTGACCAAGTCAGGGTCATAAGTATTTCTATTGTTTTTATGTTACAGATTTCTCAGAACATATCACATGAAGTTTGTTTCTTCATTGTACAGTAAAGCAACCATTTTATTTGCAACATTTTAATTTATATCCCCTGATTGATACACCTCTTATATTGACTACTGTGATCATCTTTAACACATCAACTACAAGAGGATGAATTTCAACTGATTTTTTTTTCTTTTTTTTAAGTGTGTTTGAGACAAGGTCTCCTTGTAGCCTCAGCTGGCCTGGTAGATGATGCTGGTCTTTTTGTTTTTTTTTTCACTTTTTAAACTTTTTAAATCTTTTATTATGACAAAATAGACATAAAATTTGCCAATTGCCATCTTAAGTGGTAACCATTTTGCAGTATTAAAATTTACCTTGTTGGGTAACCAGTCCCACAATTTAGTCCCAGAACATTTGTATGACTTCAAGTCAGAGCCTCATATCCATTACTCCACATTCTCCCTTTCCACAAACTCCAATCACTAATTCCTGTCTGTTTCTATGATTTTGTCTATTCAAAATATGCAATTTAAGAAGGAAGAGAAAAATATACCAAAAAACCCATAAAAGTTCACATATTATAAGGACCACAGTGGTCATGAACTCACAGATCTGCCTGTCTTTGCCTCCCAAGTGCTGGGATTAAAGGCGTACACCAACACGCCTGTCTGAATTTTTCTTTAATATACACTTGCACACTACTATTGACCACAATGAAAACAAGATGAGATTATTCAAATTAAATATAAAATTAGACGTTTCTCTTTACATCTATTTTTCCTTAACTATGAATAGTATTTATAATGCCCACCTAATAGTCAGACTTCCAACATAAGAAAATGACTACTGCCCATGGCAGAGTGTTAGTTCAGATGGATACTAAAATTTCTAACAGATACCCATTTCTCAGATATAATAACCATTAGTTTGTATATGTTGAAATTATCTGCATTTTAAATATTATTCAGAATAATTGATGTTTCTATGAATACAATTATGACTCTACAATGATGAGTGAAATTTCATTTGTAGTAAGCCTATTGCAAAATACAAGTGAGTATAAGAAAACCAATTCCAACATTTGGACTCTCTAATCCTGAACTTTATTTTCTCCATTGTTCTCACCATTGTATGATAGTTACATGAATTATCTATTGTAGTGTATCCATCTCTCCATCTCACAGGCATCTGTGTCATTTCTTTGTATTTATAACGGGCCTGCTATTATTTTCTGATGATGTCCTAAGTATCTGCTTTCCTTGTATGCTTTGCTTGAGCACAGAGTTGAACTATTCCAAAGAACATATCACTAAACCTGAAACAGTAAGCTCCTCCACCCTCACTCCCTCCCTTATTGTTAAACAAGTACTGCATTCTACACTTTGGGCTGCAGGATATTCCAGAAGTACAAGATTGATGAGTCTGTTGCCAGTTTAGCTGGCCTCTACAGGGAATAATGTTACTTGTAGAGTTGTTATCTTTTCAGTGACAGCCCCATTTAGTGTGTTGACCTTTGACTGGCCTCTCCTCCCGAAGGTCAGTGGAGCAAAATGAAACTTCAAAGGACAGGAAAATAGTTACCTTTTCAAATTGGAAAAAAAAAGCAACAAATAAACAACCAGAAAGCATTTACCCCAATCAGCTCATTATCAGTTATGTCTGGTGTTCCAACAATTGGAAGACACTTAGTTTAATGTTATAGTACCGCCTCTTCGTTCTTCTCCAGGGCTGTATAGACACCAGAGACTTCAGGTGCCAGTTCTTTCTTTCATGTCCCTACTACTAGTGTGCTGTGAATTAAAAAACAACAACAACAACAACAAAAACTTTTCTTTCCTCCATCAGATTAATGTCTTTGTGTTAAAAAACAGAGGATCTTCTGAAAAGGCTGATTAATTTAGGAAGAAAAAGGAAAACACATTAGTTCAATTTAAGCACAAAAGACTATTATCACCAATGACCTGTTTAAGCAGGGTATAACATGGGGATTAATGACAGACTCAGGGGAGCTGATGACCCACAGCAAAGCCAAAGGTCCATTAACCCCCATCAGTCACTTCATTTCTGGGGAAACCCATTCAGAGCCCTTATAGCTTGAAAAAATACAGAGGTGCATGAGTTACATTAATGAGCTCTGATCATTTTATTTTGTAGAATTGTCCAATGAAAAGTATGTAGATTTTAAAATGGAAGTTTTTCTTTGTAATTTCTGTCTTTGGGAAAAAAATTGGTTTGCTGAGATAGGCATCCATTTGAGTAGATTCCTTTCTCTATTGTCTGTTCACAGCCAGTGCTAGATATCCTGAGCTAAAGAGACATCAACGTCAGGTTCAATTGTCTTAAAGTATCATCTCACTTGATGTTTTGTAGATTCTTTGTGTTCAGGGTGAGAATGAAGGATATTAATCCAGACAGGCTTTCTGCTTTCTAACTCCCTTCACTTTGCTAGTGTAGGGCCAGGCCTTTTCTTCCCTTTTTTCTCCCCTCTCTTTGTCAACAATGTTGAATAAGAATTCACTTTGTACAAAGTGTTGTGCTCTATTGGTTATAGAAGAAATGGGTGTAACAGTTGTTATAACAGGCAGGAAAGTTCAGTGACCTCATCTATGACCTAGAGAAGGGTATATCAGTTTCCTAGGATAGCTGTAATAACTTGTCATAAATGTGGTGTCTTAAGCCATATATATTTTTAGGTCTCATTTTTATGAATAACAGAAATCCAAAATCAAAGAATACAGAGATGAAAAATTTAAGGGGGAAGCTTTCTTTTTCCTTTCTACACTTTCCATTGGCCTCAAAGGGATGTGCTCAGTCACTGGGTCCATCCAGTCTCTTCTATGCTCAATGGATTTCTTTTTGTTCCATTTTTCTCTTCTTTTCTCTTATAAGGGTACCAGTCATTATATTTAGGGACTACTTTAGATCTAAGAAGACTTCATATCAAAATTTGAAATCAATTGCACCTGTACTAAGAACTCTATACTTTCAAGGAAATTTGCATCCACAGGTTCTAAGTGGGAATCCCTATTCAATCAAATACATGGAGTGACTTCTAAGCAGGTCCTCCACCAGAGAAGCCTGAATGTGATAGATTTGTCATTCAGAAATTGAGAAAAGCATCATTCCAGGGGGAAACAATGTCATGAGGGCAGAAATGGGAGAATTGAAATATTGGCTTGGGATTAGGCTTTGGAAGGACTGGGATAAGCCTCCCTGTGCTCAGCATATAGGATCGAGCGAGCAACATACTTTGCAAGATGGACATACACTTCTTTAAAGTGCCCATTGTTTGTAAAAGACTTAAAATGGAAGTGGAAGCTATGACATTGCTCATAAGAGAAAGACAATAGAAATAATAGTTAAGACATTAGTAGTAAGGGCTGATTGGAAAAATACTAATCTGAAAGAAAAAATGGTCTACAAATTGTATATGCCATCAATGGAGAAAGTGGCATGGGCAAACACAAATGAGAAGGATGCCAAGATAAGAGAACCCAGTATCAACATTGGATAACTGGAAGAAAGAGAACCCAGTATCAACACTAGATAACTGGAAAAATGGTAAATCATTTAAAGAAATGAGCAAAACAGGAGGAGAAGCAAAATGTAAAGAGAAAATATGGATTTGAGTATGGATATTTGAATGCCACAAAGAAATACCTCTTTGCCATGAAAGATTCTAAGGATTAAATTTGGGAGGGAGTTTTAGTCTAATAAATTAATGCTATTAGGTAGATTATACTGTTCAAAGAGCTGAGTTTATTTAAAAATATTCTCTGGCTTCCAAACCTGCATATGTGTACCTTCACCACACACACATGCATGCACACATGCACGCACACAAACACACACACACACACACACACACACACACGCTAATAATGGATATTAGTGATACATTGTCATGTGACTCAGAATGTATCAGCTAAACTGGTCACATACTTGGAGAAAGGGGACATAACTATGAGATGTGCCTTTTAGGAGAGAGGCCTGATGTTTATAAACAGCGATATGCTAATTTCTGTAAAGATATAGTGGCGATGTAGTCCAGATTTTGACACCTTTTCCAGACAAGAAAAACACCTACACTTTACGGGAAAGCTGTATTCTGTCTTGAAAGAGAAGATGAATTGAGGTCACTTATACTGGGCACCTTGTAGTATGCTAAGACAACAGTTTGACTCTCCTATCTCTTTAACCTATTGGTTGATATTGCCTACAGAAATGAGTGTTTCCACATCTGTAAATGTAATTTATGACAACTGTCATGATTCCATTAGATATGTTAAAATATGCATTTCCTCAAATATGTTCAGTTTTAAAGTAATTATAGAAGGGTAATAGAAATCTTATGAACAATGTTCATTGGTCTTATTTGAATTAAAGTATGCAACCACTTAAAAGAGTTCTCTCTCTCTCTCTCTCTCTTTCTCTCTCTCTCTCCATGTGTGTGTAGTTTCTGTGTGTGATTGTGTGTGTATGTATGTGTTTGCATTTTAGAGGATTATTGAGAAGAATGTGGCGTCTCTCTGTATCTCAGTTTTTATCATTCAGAAAATGAAGGGCTAGGACCTATTTCTTTGAGTACGTTCAACTATAAGTATTATTTGCTTCTAATATTTTGAACAGAACAACTGATATTCCTAAAAGGTTGAGATAACTGTTATATGCTTTCATGTAGCAAAGGATTAGTTTACTTTAATGAATCAAAAAATTTAAAAGTCAAATATTTGATTGTGTCATTAGTCTGTTTCTATTAGCTGCTTGAAACAAATTGTTTATTAATTTCCAGTTGGTAATATGCAAATTTGTAATTTAATTAAAATTCCATTATGTGTCTTTTAAGATAAAAGACACAGTGATAGGATTTGATGAGTGAGCCTCAGCTGGGAGAAGGGTGATCCATTTCAAGGGCCTTTGGAGAAGGAGAGCTGGGCCTGGGAAGAGGTTAGTTAATCCTTGAAACCTAGCAGGGACACTTTTGAAAACTGATATATTTGCAAGTCTGCATGTCTCTCATTGTCTTCAGCAAGTTTGAAAAACTAGAATTTTAGATGTGAGAATCTTTTCAAGATTTTCTGAAATTAATTTTATATCTTTCCTTGTATTTGCTGAGCTTTCAAATGGAGTCAAACTCTTTCCCATTGGAACGTCTTCCCTGGGAGCCTTGGAGGAATGCTGTTGTCTTCACTGTGACTGACTCTCAGAAAGTGAAAAACTGAGCTGTATTGCCTTTTCAACAAATTGCCATAGAGCAGTACTGTGTGAGTGCAGTCTCTTTCCATAGAGCAGTACTGTGTGAGCACAGTCAGTTTCCCTTGAAGTTGGCACATTCCCTGCTACCTCGTTCCTCAGAGAGCACAGAACCCTAGAGAAATGGCTTTTGCCTGGAGATTTACCAGGGCCTCTCCAGGCAGAGTTACTAATCTATTTTGTTTTCTTTTGGGACCTTTGTGCAGGTCTGTCATGCTCTTTGATGAGGGAATAGGTTTCCCACCAAAATATCCAATCACATTTTAGAAGGTATTAAAGTCCCTCAATAGGCTTTGGAATGCACAGGGGTCCACATTAGGATGATTTGATTGTGAGTATTGAGATCAATGAGAAGAGATACACCAAGTCACATTTGCCTTTGCTTTTGTCATTTACTCCTAGAACATCTGGGGAAATGCTTCTGAGTTTTTTCTAAAATTTCTTTGGTTCTTACAGGAGGGAAAAGCTAAAGGTCACAGAAGTTCATCATTCACCGGTATTTCCCTTGTGTGGAACAACTTTGCCCCCCTCAATTCCCTCAATTGCCTTGACCATTTCCCAAGCACAGAAAGGATAAAATATTTCCCTTGAGATCTATCTATAAGAGAAATGGATGTGACAGACATACAATCTTTCCTGCCATTTCTGTAACCATTCATGTTCCTAGTCAGCTTTTGTTCATTTCTATATATTTTTGTCAGGTGTCATTGCGGAATGCTAAGATAGGTTGCTGATGGCATTCAGCATAATCATCCTTGGTGGACTTTACTAACCCTTTGCCTCTGCTGTTCAGCAATATTCTGCTTAGACCTGACTTCTTCTTCACGGGAGTGATGCCTTCTACTCTTGGTAAATTGAGAGTACTCAAGCACAAGGAGATGAGTTGGGGTGAGGTGAGGTGAGATAAAGCAATACTCTGTTCTGTAGGGAGCTCCAAGCCATTTGGCATGTATTGCCACCTTTCCCTCTCCGTCTGCCATACTGAATCTTACTGCTTCCAAGTATCTGTGCATCTTCAGCTTGCTTCTCACTGTCTGCCTCAGGGGAAGACGTATCCTGACATCTTTCCAAGTTGCCTCATCAGTCAGCTAAGAATCCTGGAATGTTTTCTCTACTTTTTATTAGAGTGTAGGACTCCAGATGACTTTGCTCCCTCAAAGGCTCACCATTAGTGAAACTGAAGCCTAAATGGAATATACCCCTACACAGCCAAGGAATGTAGTGAGATTACATTAATAAACCACTTTTGGTTAAATCCATGAGAAAATAAAACAGGGAATAGGCCCCGGTTTATATAATATTGCATTAGGAAAATTTTCGGAGAGAAAAATTAAGATATATGCTCACTGTCCATGTATATAGAAAACAAGGGCAGAATCCAATTCTAACTGATCTACAGAAGTATACAGGAAAACATATTTTAGATTTAAACAGTTTAATATTTACATAAACTATGCAAAAATGTTAATGAACAAAAAAATACCAGGTCTCACATACCATGGCAAGTATCATAGGTATAATAAGTACCCATCTGACTGTACAAAAAGTTATAGGATATCCCATTGCTGAGGAGCTACTTCTAGACTGTCACTAAGAAGCTTTTCTATTCACAGTTCCGTTTCAATGTATGTGTGGAGGGGGATTCTGAAGGGCATATGGACCAGAACCTAGGAATAAATAAAGTGGTTTCATTACTGATTTGTAGACACACTGAGACATAAATTGGACATAGCATTGTACCAACTCCCCAAAAGCCTGGACTATTCCAGTGTTTTAGGACAGCACAGCCATTCCACCAAACCTAATGTAAACTATGGTTAAATCTGTAGATGCAGATACCAGTAAGGTTTTCAAGGCAACATGCTGGGACCATACCATAAACAATAAGAGACAAGGTAAAGACAAATGATTATGTCTCTTAGTAAATCTTGAAATTCCAACATCATGAGAAGAGGTATTTTGTTGACATGCGGCTGTCACTTTGTGTTTCACTAGCCTTTGAACCCAAGAATGAGAACCTCAAAACTAATTTCTATTTAAATGAATGTTAACTTTATGATCAAATAAATCTTCATGTTTGATGCTTAAGAGAGAATTGAATTAAAATTTCTTTGACATTAAGCCAAATTTTGAAGTGAATTGGAACTGGTTTGCATTTCTTAAATTGGTCTTTCTTTGGAAATAATGAAAAAGTGTTAGAGTCTTGGCAGCATTCCAATGACTGTGACTCAACTTGTTAAAGTAAAATTTTAATATTTACACATTATATAGTATAATATTTATACTAGGCAACAGATTGGCAGTGTAGAATTCAAAATATAATAGACTTCAACATGGAATTACAGCATGGTAGTCATTGCACTCAGGGAATTTGGTGAAATCTAATACTAATTTGGGGGCAGTTCAAAGAATGAATCTTGAGATTAAAAATGCTGATTAACATGCAATTCTATTTTGTTCTTATTTGAGTTTTAGAGTTCATGGCAACAAAGGTCGTGTATACTGGCTTATCATTGACTTCACCATTATTTATATACTAAAGGAAAAGCTGCCTTATGTGTGATACCATCCACTAAGTTGAATGACAGTGAAGTCAGTAAAATTATCATTGCCCTGCAGTGAACATGCTAGAAATGGTTAGTTCTCTGGAAACTAATACAAACACTGTCTTTTAAAAGTATTAAATTTATTTGGGTTGTGTTCACAAATACATATATGCACACATGTGCTAAAGCATGTATGTGGAAGTAAGAGGAAAACTTGCAGGAGGCCTTTCCTTCTATTTTTCCCCATAATATTGGACCTAAGATTGTGAATAAACATTGAATATCAGATCCAAAAAGAGTTAAAGAGTTGCTGAAAGTGACTGAACTAGTAACAGATCATGATGGAAATTGTAAGTCTAAAAACACCAGAAAATTGATTATGTTACAAATAATAAACAAGACTCAGGAAGACCAACTTTACCATAATGTTTTGTCATATGTGGAGTCAAAAATACATAAAAGTTAGTAGAAGAGTAGTAGGGAATTGACGTGTAATGGGGGAACAAGATCAAAATATCTTATATACAGATACAACAATATCATAATGAAATCTATTGTTTTTTCTCTTTTTTGACACAGGGTCTCCCTGTAGCCCCAGCTGGCCTGGCACTCATTATGTAGATCAGGGTGGCTTTGAATTCACAGAGATCCACTACTTCTGCCCCCTCCCCACATGCTGGGATTAAAGACATGTACCACTATACCTGGCAAAACCTATTATTTTTTAGAAATAATATAGAATGAAAATAGCAAAGAATCATTCTACAAAGAGAAGTCATATTTATTTGACAATAGCATTGCTAATGTAAAGAGCAAAGCATTGCCAAAATTATAGTTGGGCTATAGCAGATTGTGAACATAGGCTTAAGGGTTAAGTAGTCAAGGTGTCATTTATGAAGGGAAAATTGAGGGTGAATTCACTACATATCCTGAATCAATAATTGTTGTCATCAATAAAAGTAATATGAGTTAGCAACTACAAATCAATAGTATTTGTGATGAAAGGGGAAACATCACAACAGACAAAGTAAATATCCAGACAGTCATATAGGAATATTTCAAAAACCTATACGCTACTAAATTTGAAAACTTTAGAGAAATGGATGAATATTCGAAATCCTGGGAACCAAGAAAGCTTAACCAAGAAGAGATTGACAGTTTAAGCAGGCCCATAATATTTGAGGAAATTGAGGATGTGATTAAAAGCCTCCTAAGTAAAAAAAGCCCGGGCACAGATGTGTTCACAGCAGAATTCTATAAAACATTTAAGGAGGTCCTACAACCATTACTACTCAATCTCTTGAGAAGGATACAAACAGAAGCAGTTCTCCCAAATTCCTTCTATGACGCTAGCTTCAGCATAATACCAAAACCAGAAAAAGATACAAACAAAAAAGAAAGCTATAGACCTATCTCATTAATGAACATAGACACAAAAATTCTCAACAAAATACTTGCAAATTGTATACAGACCCACATCAAAAAGATCATCCATCATGAACAAGTTGGATTCATATCAGAGATGCAGGGATGTTTCAACATATGTAAATCAATAAATATCATAAAACACATAAATGGACTGAAAAACGAAAACCACACGATCATCTCAACTGATGCAGAAAAAAGCCTTTGACAAGATCCAGCATCCCTTCACATTTAAAGTCCTAGAGGGAATTCGACTGAAGGGAGCATTCCTCAACATAATCAAAGCCAAATATAGCAAACCCACTGCCAACATCATCCTAAATGGAGAAAAACTGGAACCTTTCCCTTAAAGGCGGGAACCTGGCAAGGCTGCCCCTTATTGCAGCACCTCTTTAACATAGTGCTTGAAACACTTGCTAGGGCAATAGGACAAGAAAAGGAAATTAAAAGAGTACTAACTGTAAAAGAAGAAGTTAAGCTATCCTTTTTTGCAGATGATATGATAGTTTACCTAAGGGATGCTAAAAATTCCACCAGAAAACTTCTAGAAATGATCAAGAGTTTCAGTAAAGTGCCAGGATACAAAATTAACCTGGAAAAAAATCAGTAGCCTTTCTTTACACCAACAATAAACAAGTGGAGAAGAAATATAAGAAAACCTTCCCACTCACAATAGCCTCAAAAATAATAAAATACCTGAGAACAAACCTAACCAAAGATATCTACAACAAAAAATTTTAAACCCCTGAAGAAGGAGATTGAAAATGACATCGAAAGATGGAAAGATCTCCCATGTTCATGGATTGGAAAAATTAATATAGTAAAAATGTCCACTTTACCCAAATTGATATACAGATTCAACACAATCCCAATCAAAATCCCCATGAGCTTCTTCACAGACTTGGAAAAAAAATCCTTAAATTCATATGGAGAAACAAAAGACCACAATTAGCTAAAGCAACCCTGAGTGAAAAATACAATACAGGGGGAATTGCCCTACCAGACTTCAAGCTATATTACAAGGCCATAGTCATAAAGACAGCCTGGTACTGGCAGAAAAACAGACCAGTTGACCAATGGAACAAAATTGAAGATCCAAACCTGAACTCATACAATTTCCTCCACCTCATAGTTGACAAAGGGGTAAAAAATTCTTTAGTGGAGGAAGGATAGCATCTTCAGCAAATGGTGCTGTCCAAACTGGATCACCATTTGTAAAAGAACAAAATTAAACCCCTACCTCTCACCCTGTATAAAAATCAACTCCAAGTAGATCAAAGATCTCAATGTAAAACCCAAAACCCTGAAGTTGATAGAAGAAAAGGGTGGTAACAACCTACAAGACATAGGCGATGGAAAAGACTTTCTAAGTCAGACAGCAGCTGCACAGGAAATAAGGTCAATAGTCGACAAATGGGGCCTCATCAAACTCAAAAGCTTCTGTACAGCAAAAGAAGCAATCAAGGAGGTGAAGAGAAAATCCACAGAGTAGGAGGAAATCTTCACCAGTGGTTCTGCTGACAGAGCATTAACATCAAGAATATATAGACTGCTCAAAAACCAAAGAAGTAAGAGAACAAATGACCTACTCAAAAGATGGAGTAAAGAGCTGAACAGAGACTTCACCAATGAGGGAGTAAAGGTGAGTGAAAAACATCTTAAAAAGTGTTTAACATCATTAATATTTAAGGAAATGCAAATTAAAACCACCCTCTGATTTCATCTCATTCTAATACAACTGGCTAAGTTCAAGAACACAGACACCAAATGCTGGAGAGGTTGAAGGGAAAGGGGAACACTCATCTACTGCTGGTGGGAATGTAATCTTGTACAACCATTATGGAAAGCAGTGTGGAGAACCCTTAAAAGACTCAAAATGAGCCTACCACCTAACCCAGCCCCACTACTCCTGGGTATATACCCACAAGACTCATCCTACTGAAAAGATACCTGCACAGCCATGTTTATTGCAGCTCTCTTCACAATAAGGAAGAGCTGAAACCAGCCCAAATGTCCCTTATTGATTACTGGATGACAAAAATGTGGTTCATCAACACAATGGAGTACTACTCAGTGGTAAAGAAAGATGACATCCTGAACTTTGTAGGTAAATGGATGGAACTCTAATACATTATGCTATGTGAAGTAACACAGTCCCAGAAAAACAAGTGGTGAATGGTCTCCCTCACTTGTGGTTGTTAACACCAAATACCCAGATGAAAGGCAAGCTGAACAACATTATTGTTATATTTCTGTTTATCTGAAAGCAACTATGTTGTTACAATGTCAATCACTTAACAGGCTCTAGACTCAATCCAGCACTTACTTTCGGACTCTGTAATTACTGTATATTAGTGGAAAGTAGGTATTCGTATTTTAGAGTAATATAAAATTAAAGGAGGAAAATGTGTTCCTAAGCATAAAAAAAGATGGAGTGAAAGATGCAGGACATTTATGACAGAATGCATGATCTGGGGTGGGGTGGAGGAAAGGGAAAGGGGAATATGTCTAAACTGAAGTGAGAAATGATGTCTGAAATACATAAAACATCAATAAAAGCATTATTAAAAAATAATATGAGTTGTAAAAAAACAGTAAAAAAAAATAGCAAGGCGTGGTGATGCATGCCTTTAATCCTAGCACTTGGGAGGTAGAGACAGGCGGATATTTGCGAGTTTAAGGCCAGCCTCGTCAACAGATTGAGTTCCAGGACAGCTGGGCTACAGGGAGACCCTGTCTCAAAAAGACCAAAAAGAAAAATAATATGAGTTGTATCTACATTATTGGCTGAATAGACAAAGGCAGGGCAGATTTCCTTTTGAAAAGCATTTTGCACGATGCTACAGTATCCTCTGCACTAGCTATGACTTTGGCAGTGTCTTTCATGAGAGCTTATATCAGGTTTCCAAACATAAGTACTCTTCCTTCATAAACTCCCAGATTTATTAATATTTGGTAGTGTTGACACAAGTAATTCCACCTTGATTCTGACCACTTTTATATTCCATTCACAATTACTTCATAAATTTCACATCTTCAACTCTAATCTAGAGCTCTTTACCACCTTTTGATATAAAAATGCAAGAGCTTATCTGAGGTTGATATACTTGTCCATACATAAATAAGTAATCGAAGATTGTCTTTGATCTAGCATTCCTAGATTTGTTGATACTGATGGTATAAAGAGCATTCAAGAGCTAGCTGAAGGCAGGATTGCAAGTGGATGTATGTTCTTTTCTAAACTCTCAAATCGAGGTTCTAGGAGAGCTGTGAAAAAAACAGCAGCAATCTAAGTGTGTGTACTTTTGAGAGTCATGACTTTATAGAAAAGGGGTCAATATAATGACTTTCTTGGTCTGTCACAGCTGTGCAAAGCGATTCCTGGATCAAATTATGAGGTAGTGAGCATCCTGGACTGATCTCGGCACTTGTCTTAAAGAGGATTCTTTACACTAAATGGAGGATTGGACCCTCTGGCCTCTTTTTCTTGGTGATAGTGTAATACAAACTATGGATGTGTATTTGCATGTGTGCATACACAAACCATATTCACATCCTCTATTCCCTACTATTCACCCATATCATTGGTTTAGTATGTTCAGGTTGTGCCACAAGATGACATGAAGACAGTTAGAAAGAAAGCATTCTGTCAATCATGTGGCCGTTTAGCTTCCACACCCTTCTTTATTTAATAAGGCTCTTGGCCTTCTGCCAAACTATAGGCTTTCCTTGGAGGACTTCCAAGTTATTTCTTTCCTAAACTAATCCCACACAGTCTGGAATAAGACAGCTTTTTTACTTAGAGTGGATTGCTTGTAGACACTAAGTCCTGTTTAGGTTTTAGTAATCCATGAGCATTTTAAAGGAAACTTCCCAAACTCATATGTGATCAACATTTAGGCTAAAAGCCACAGGAGTAGAAGAATACTCTTTTAACTTTCTCTTTCACCTTCCTTTTCTCTATGAAACAGAAATCAGAGAGTCCTGTAAAGAAGGTCAGGAAACCAAAAGGATGGCACAGAGGGAAAAGAGCACTGAATGAAGAGTCAGGAGATCTGTACTCTGTTCTAAGTCATGTCACTGACCAGCAGTGTGACATTGGGTAGCCCATAGATTTTTATTGTACTTGATCTTCCCTATAATGGAAAATGGCAGCTTTCATCAAGGAGCCTTCTAAAAGTCCCTTTGATTGAAGCTTTTCATACTCAGCTTTCTCCTATTTTCATGTTCCTGGTTTGAATTATAGTAAAGTGTTTATTAGATGTATGTGATTCCTTTCTGGAGAATAATGCTTCAGTTGAAAGATGTAGAGTCTGGGCTGGAGAGATGGCCTAGCGGTTAAGAGCGCCGACCGCTCTTGCAGAGGACCCGGGTTCGATCCCCAGCACCCACATGGCGGCTGAGAACCGTCTGAAACTCCAACTCCAGGAGAACTCCAGCTCCAGGGGAATCCGACGCCCACTTCTGACCTCCGCGGCATTGCACGACACGGGTGCACAGACTTGCATGCAGACAATACATTCGTACACATACAGAAATAAATAAAATTAATAAAAAAAAATAAAATAAATAAAAAAAAGAAAGATGTAGAGTCATCTCCATTTTTGTAATGTCACTGACAATCTTATTAATCAATATAGTGGATGGGTACTATGTAGGGTTTTATAAGCAAGTCATTTATTTAAAACTAATATAATATATAAACATGATAAATTCATGCTTGTTGTGTTCAACTAAAATGTAAGAGGGCTAGAGAGGTACCACTTATCTCCAGCAATTGAATATCTAGGTATTGAAGTAATTTAAATGTCTTGTTTCTGTCTCTTAAGCTTCTTGTATATGAATGGCGTATATGTTCTTAAGGTCATTTTGAATGGTTATTTTCATTTAGTTTTACTGATTAATAATATCTTACATCTCTATATAAATGGTCTCTTTTTCTCCTATCTACCCTTCTTTTAAAGATCTGGTGTCTATTTTGTTACTAATAGCAAACATAAGAATAAAAAGCAAGTATAAAGTCATTTAATTTCAACAGACATGTTTATATAAATGATCTTGTTTGAGGGTTGTAGCAATTCTTGGAGATACCAAAGAGAAAAATCAGCTTTGGGGATCTGGAGGAACTTACTCCAGTTCTCACAGGTAATGAATGGCCAACAGGTAAGGATGACATAGACTCACATAGTTTCTCCTGCCTAAACTTATTGGGGACTTTTAATGTGTGCAGTTGTTCTTTAAAAATAAATCATTCTGAAAGATCTAATAGACAGAATGAAATGACTTCAGATAATGGGTAGACCAAAGTAAATACCCTTGTGTCTCTTTTTAAGTGAAATAATGCTACTTCCCAAGATGGCTATGGTCTAGTCCTAAGCCTCATGAATGTATTTATGAGCCTAAAGGGGACTTTGTAGATGTGATCAAGTTATTTACCTAGAGCTGAGTGTATTATGATAAATGATCTGTGAGGGCTCAGGGTACTTAAGCTTGTCCTAATAAAAAAGGAAACAAGACAATCAGCAAGAGGTGATATGGTGACAGACGGAGAAACAGAAGGAGGGAAGGAGGGAGAAAGAGAGAGAGGGAGAGATAGAGAGATCATATTAGTAGCCTCAAATTTGGAAGAAGGTCCTCTAGATTTTTCAGAAGGCAAGTAAATGGATGTTCTCCTAGATACTTTAGAATGAATGCAGTTCTGTTAATATTGTGGTTTTAATCAATGAGATCTATTTTATACTACTGAGCTTTAGTATTAGAGAGCATAGCATCACTGGAAGCCAACATATTTGTGATCATTTGTTTGAGTAACTTAAGGAACATGACAAAACTGTCACATGGAATTCAGTCATGTATTGAGGAGAAGAATAAACAAATGGTTTCACCAAAACTGAATTAGTGTGATTGAGAGGAAGGTCCAGAGTGCTACAGAGTGGTGAAAGAGGCTCAGAATCCTTCTGGATGGAAAATGGAATATCACAGAATTCTTCCTTAAGGAGAATCCAAGGAGAATGATCCACAGATGTTTGGGCATAGAGGAGATCTCAGTGACTACATGGTTTTTCTACATTATCGCAGTGCTCAAGTTAGGGCCACTATAAATAGAAATGAATCAGAGCCTGGGCATTCTCTGTACTTTGAGATGGACAGAAGAGTAGTAAAGGGCTCCATGTTCCCAAGGATTACATATCTTGTCCCAGGGTCTGCACAGTCTTTTCATCCTTTCCATGAAAGTAAGAAAGCCCACTGCTTGCCCATTAAATATAGACCTGCATAAAATCTGCATACATGCTGTGCTGGTTAGTTTCAGTGTCTACTCGACACACCAGGGTTGAGGGAGCCTCAACTGGGGATTTGCGTCCATTGGACTGGCCTATGGCCAGTACTGTCTTGATTGTTGAGTGATGTGGGAGTGTCCAGTCCACTATGGGTGGTGCTACCCCTGGGCAGGTTGTTGTTTATTATATAAGAAAACAGGCTTGGCATGGGCCATGTGAGCAAGCCAGTAAGCAGCATTCCTCGACGGCCTGCGTTCAGCTACTGCTTCTAGGTTCCTGCTCTGAGTTCCTACCTTGGCTCCCTGAGTGATGTACTGTGACCTGGGAAATGTAATCTATATAAACCCTTTCCTCCCCAAGTTGGTTTTGGTCAGAGTGTTTTCGCACAGCAATTGAAGAGAAACTAGACAACATGCAATTTAAAAAATGTACATATACATATTAATTTAATATGTATAAATACATATTAAAATTCATCTAGTGCAACACAGCATGTACTTAGGGACACACTGTAGAATTTGAAACAGCTGAAGCTTGAAGTAGATCATCTCCTTTCTTCCCAGTCTGCCTTATATCATACATAATGATGAATGGAAGCAATTATAGGCAGATTCACTGACAGTGCATCATTTATTGGAGTATAATCCTTCTAGCCAATCAGTGCTGTAAGTCACAATAAATTATATTAGACTTCCAGTATTACTTGAACATGTAGAGGGTTATGGATCAGTGGGTATCTGATACTTGAAAAGCTTCAGCATTCAGTTCTTGTTGAATCTCTAATTAACAAATGAAACCAAACTAATCACAGTAACTTGTTCATTTGACTATATTCTTGCTGTTGAGCACACAATGTGCTAAGGTACAAGTGCAAAGTGCTGTGCAGAGAGGCTTGGGCTCTTATAGGTGTAGGTGTCTATCATCAGCAAATGAATGCATCTATCAGACATGTAAATGGGGTGTTGCTATGATAAAATGCTTCATCCTAGGCTGCTGATTCATCTAGCTTGAACCATATGTGCTAATCAATGATTACTTTATGTTAAAAGGCACAGTTTTTTTTTTATTGCTACAGATCAACTGGAAATTTTCCAAGAAAATATCAGCAAACTAAGGAGTTTTAAAGTAATGCATGAAATGTATATGGAAAAAGGTAGAAAAAAAAACTTTCAGTGGCTTTTGTGAATGAGAATTTTCCCAGCTACTATAAACATTGCGTGGGGGGGGGGGGGAGCAGGCATAAAAGTCTTCAGCAGTACCTGAAGTTTTCCATGTAAAGACAGTTACTATAAATTGTTCATTCAATTCTTTGTTCAAGAACAAATAATTATTTTCTGTGCCAGAAAAATACCTATATCTTGTACAATGCATTAAGCCTGGAGCTGTGCTTAGAAACATTGGATATTTCAGAGAAGGGTATTCACCAACTCAATCACACCAGTATAATATTTGTGAAACTCATTAAACATATTAGAGACCATGATGTTTAGCAACTACTTAGGATAATTTTGTTTTACTAGATTACTATACACCAGTGATACTCAGTTGAGTCTTACCATTAATAAGTTCATAATAAACAGTGAGTGCAGTGCCTCCATATGGTGTATTAGGTTACATGCATATGAAATATTACACATAGCTCAACAACCTCACATATTATTGACCAACAATACATCAGTTAGACAATACAACACTCATGAAATACTGACGTCTGTGTTCGAGCTCTATGTGAAAATGGGATTAAGGGCACAGTGAAAAGAGACTGGTAGAAAATAAAACAGGCCGGGCGTGGTGGTGCACACCTTTAATACTAGCACTCGGGAGGCAGAGGCAGACGGATCTTTGTGATTTCAAGAGCAGCCTGGTCTACAGAGCGAGTTCCAGGACAGCTGGGGCTACAGGGAAACCCTGTCTCGAAAATACCAAAAAGAAAAATAAAAATAAAAAAGAAAAGAAAAGAAAACAGGACCTGATGACAATGAATCCAAAGGCACAATTTCTATTGCTCAGAACCAGAGCACTGGAATAGTACTCCTTAAGTTCTAAATGGTTTATACTTAGACCTGGAAATGCTCTCCTTTTAAGTTAGCTCTACTGAGTACAAATACAATGAGAACCACAAACATAAGCCACATATGTAAACTTATATTTTCTTCTAGCTATATCAAAAAGCGCAAAACAAGAAAAATTGCCATCTTTTGCTTAAGCAATGTCACAAAAATATCATTTCAACATGAAGCCTTGCCTAAAATTACTAATGTCTATTTAATATTTTTCTATACCATCTTTAGGGCCAAAGATAAATTTACACTTAGAATACATCTCAATTCATACTAGTCAGTTTTCAAGTTTTCAGGTTGGTTAGATAATCTTATTTTAGAAGTTTTCTTTATTATTTCGCCTTGTTATTTTTTTGTTTTGTTATTCTTTGGATAGGAATTTGTTTTTAAAGTTGTGAAGACCAGAGTATATATGGGACATGTGGGAGACCAAGCATCATATTACCGTGTGGACTTACTCAGGGTCACAGAATCTGTAAGTTATAATCTCCTCCCAAAAGCCCATCCTGAGCTGGAGAATGTAGCTCACAGGTAGATGGCTTGCTAAGCAAGCATCAAATTCGAGCAACACAAGATTTGTTCAGAAATCTATCCTGTGGGTATCTTTCCTGTTCATCATTTGATATAAAAGAGCAATTGTGAATTGTATGCTAGTCATTTAATACTAACCAAGCACAAAAAACTATTCACCCAAATTCTCAAAATAAAGTGCCTTTATTGCAACACTTAAAGACTCCCCCAATATTCTGGATAAACAGAATAGATAATTTTACCATTACAGCATAGAGTGGTATGATAAAAAAATAAAGAACTGCACAGGACAGAGAAACCATGACTTCACATTGTCCTTTCCACCTCATTACCCAAGTGACAGTGAACCCTAAGCAGTGCCTTCATTTGTGAAATGGGAGGTCAGTATACCTATCATCTTATTTTTAAGACCCTTGCCTGTTTGGGAATTAACCTATAGTTTATTTTCAGACTTTGTAATTTTGGTATATGTGTGGAGTATATATATATGCATATTTTGGAGTAATATAAAATTAAAGGGAAGAACAACCAAGAAAGACTTGGACTAAGAACTGACCCAAACAATAAACTTCTGCATCCAAAATTTAAGACCGAGAAAAAGATGCCAGATAGGACTTAACCTGTATGCCATAATGCATGTGTTCTGGTAAGGGGGGCATGGATGAGGAACAGGTCTAAAATTAAGAAATGTTGTATGAANTTCTGACCACTTTTATATTCCATTCCACAATTACTCATAAATTTTCACGATCTCAAACTCTAATCTATGATACTGTCTCTTTACCACCGTTCTTAATTAAAGAAAATGAGAAGAGCTCTATCTGAGGTATTGTTATACGTCGATGTTCCATACATAAATATAATGTAATCGTAAGATTGTCTTGATCTATGCTATCCTAGCTCAATTGTGTCTGATCACGTGATGCGTATAAAGAGCATTCAAGAGCTAGCTGAAGGCAGGGATTGCAAGTGGATGTATGTTCTTTTCTAAACTCTCAAATCGAGGTTCTAGGAGAGCTGTGAAAAAAACAGCAGCAATCTAAGTGTGTGTACTTTTGAGAGTCATGACTTTATAGAAAAGGGGTCAATATAATGACTTTCTTGGTCTGTCACAGCTGTGCAAAGCGATTCCTGGATCAAATTATGAGGTAGTGAGCATCCTGGACTGATCTCGGCACTTGTCTTAAAGAGGATTCTTTACACTAAATGGAGGATTGGACCCTCTGGCCTCTTTTTCTTGGTGATAGTGTAATACAAACTATGGATTGTGTATTTGTGCATGTGTGCATACACAAACCATATTCACATCCTCTATTCCCTACTATTCACCCATATCATTGGTTTAGTATGTTCAGGTTGTGCCACAAGATGACATGAAGACAGTTAGAAAGAAAGCATTCTGTCAATCATGTGGCCGTTTAGCTTCCACACCCTTCTTTATTTAATAAGGCTCTTGGCCTTCTGCCAAACTATAGGCTTTCCTTGGAGGACTTCCAAGTTATTTCTTTCCTAAACTAATCCCACACAGTCTGGAATAAGACAGCTTTTTTACTTAGAGTGGATTGCTTGTAGACACTAAGTCCTGTTTAGGTTTTAGTAATCCATGAGCATTTTAAAGGAAACTTCCCAAACTCATATGTGAAAATTTAGGACTCAAAAGCCACAGGAGTAGAAGAATACTCTCTTTCAACTTTCTCTTTCACCTTCCTTCTCTTATGAAACAGAAATCAGAGAGTCCTGTAAAGAAGGTCAGGAAACCAAAGGATGGCACAGAGGGAAAAGTAGACTAGGAATGAAGAGTCAGGAGATCTGTACTCTGTTCTAAGTCATGTCACTGACCAGCAGTGTGACATTGGGTAGCCCATAGATTTTTATTGTACCTTGTATCTTCCCATTATAATGGAAATAATGTCTAGCCTTTGTATGATCAAGAGAGCCTTCTGAAAAGTCCCTCTTGATTGAAGCTTTTCATACTCGAGCTTTCTCCTATTTCATGTTCCTCTGGTTTTCAGAATTGCTAGTAAAGTGTTTATTAGATGTATGTGATTCCTTTCTGGAGAATAATGCTTCAGTTGAAAGATGTCAGCAGTCTGGGCTCTGAGAGATGGCCTAGCGGTTAAGAGCGCCGACCGCTCTGCAGAGGACCTCGGGTTCGATCCCCAGCACCCACATGGCTGCTGAGAACCGTCTGAAACAAATCCGAGAAAGCTCAAATCGGAATCTCCAGCCAGGGGAATCCGCGCCACTCACCACTCCGCGGCATCGCACGACACGGGTGCACAAGACCTGCATGCAGACAATAATACTAAACAATAATGACATAAAAAAAAAAAAAAAAATAATAAAAAAAAAAATAAAAACAAAAAGAATAGAAAGAAGAAAGCCTAATGTCACTGACATCTTATTAATCATTATAGGGGCTGGGTACTATGTAGGGTTTTATAAGCAAGTCATTTATTTAAAACTAATATAATATAGTAAACACTGATAAATTCATGCTTGTTGTGTTCAAACTAAAATGTAAGAGGGCTTAGAGAGTACCACTTATCTCCAGCAATTGAATATCTAGGTATTTAAGTAATTTAAATGTCTTGTTTCTGTCTTCTTTATAGCTTCGTTATGAATGGCGTAATATGTTCTTAAGGTCATTTTGAATGGTTTCTTTTCATTTAGTTTTATGATTAATAATATCTTACATCTCTATATATAATGGTCTCTTTTCTCCTATCTACCCTTCTTTTAAAGATCTGGTGTCTATTTTGTATATATAGACATAAGAATAAAAAGCAAGTATAAAGTCATTTAATTTCAACAGACATGTTTATATAAATGATCTTGTTTGAGGGTTGTAGCAATTCTTGGAGATACCAAAGAGAAAAATCAGCTTTGGGGATCTGGAGGAACTTACTTCAGTTCTCACAGGTAATGAATGGCCACAGGGAAGGATGACATAGGACTCACTAGTTTCTCTCTGCCTAAACTTATTGGGGATCTTTAATGTGGTGCAGTTGTTTCTTTAAAAAAAAATCATATCTGAAATCTAATTTAGACAGAATGAAATGACTTCAGATAATGGGTAGACCAAAGTAAATACCCTTGTGTCTCTTTTTAAGTGAAATAATGCTACTTCCCAAGATGGCTATGGTCTAGTCCTAAGCCTCTGCATGTGTTTTATGAGCCTAAAGGGGACTTTGTAGATGTGATCAGTTTTTACCTAGAGTCGAGGTTGTATTATGATAGTCTGTGAGGGCTCAGGGTTAACTTTAAGCTTGTCCTAATAAAAAAGGAAACAAGACAATCAGCAAGAGGTGATATGGTGACAGACGGAGAAACAGAAGGAGGGAAGGAGGAAGAAAAGGAGAGAGGAGAGATAGGAGAGTCATTATTTAGTAGCCTCAAATTTGGAAGAAGTCCTTAGATTTTCAGTAAGGCAAAGGTAAATGCGATCGTTCTCCTAGATGACTTTATCTGAGATGAATGCAGGTTCTGTTAAATTGTGGTTTTATCAATGAGATCTATTTGTATACTACTGAGCTTTAGTATTAGAGAGCATAGCATCACTGGAAGCCAACATATTTGTGATCATTTGTTTGAGTAACTTAAGGAACATGACAAAACTGTCACATGGAATTCAGTCATGTATTGAGGAGAAGAATAAACAAATGGTTTCACCAAAACTGAATTAGTGTGATTGAGAGGAAGGTCCAGAGTGCTACAGAGTGGTGAAAGAGGCTCAGAATCCTTCTGGATGGAAAATGGAATATCACAGAATTCTTCCTTAAGGAGAATCCAAGGAGAATGATCCACAGATGTTTGGGCATAGAGGAGATCTCAGTGACTACATGGTTTTTCTACATTATCGCAGTGCTCAAGTTAGGGCCACTATAAATAGAAATGAATCAGAGCCTGGGCATTCTCTGTACTTTGAGATGGACAGAAGAGTAGTAAAGGGCTCCATGTTCCCAAGGATTACATATCTTGTCCCAGGGTCTGCACAGTCTTTTCATCCTTTCCATGAAGTAAGAAAGCCCACTGCTTGCCCATTAAATATATGACCTGCATAAAATCTGCATACATCTGTGCTGGTTAGTTTCAGTGTCTACGTCGACACACCAGGTTGAGGGAGCCTCAACTGGGGATATTGCGTTCCCTATGGACTGGCCTATGGCCAGACTGTCTTGATTGTTGAGTGATGTGGGAGTGTCCAGTCCACTATGGTTGGGTGCTACACCCTGGGCAGGTTGTTGTTATGTAGTATAATAAAAAAGGCTGGACATGAGGGCCAGTGGTGAGCGGCCAGTAAGCAGCCATTCCTCGACGGCCTGCGTGCTATACGATCTGGCTTCATTCCTGCCCTGAGTTCCTACTTGTTTCCTGAGTGATGTACTGTGACCTGGAAATTAATCTTATATCAAACCCTTTCCCCCCAGTTGGTTTTGGTCAGAGTGTTTTCGACAGCATTGAAGAAAATAGACAAACATGCAATTAAAAAATGTACATATACATATTAATTTTAATATGTATAAATACATATTTAAAATTCAATCTAGTGCAACACAGCATGTACTTAGGGACACACTGTAGAATTTGAACAGCTGAAGCTTGAAGTAGATCATCTCCTTTCTTCCCAGTCTGCCTTATATCATACATAATGATGAATGGAAGCAATTATAGGCAGATTCACTGACAGTGCATCATTTATTGGAGTATAATCCTTCTAGCCAATCAGTGCTGTAAGTCACAATAAATTATATTAGACTTCCAGTATTACTTGAACATGTAGAGGGTTATGGATCAGTGGGTATCTGATACTTGAAAAGCTTCAGCATTCAGTTCTTGTTGAATCTCTAATTAACAAATGAAACCAAACTAATCACAGTAACTTGTTCATTTGACTATATTCTTGCTGTTGAGCACACAATGTGCTAAGGTACAAGTGCAAAGTGCTGTGCAGAGAGGCTTGGGCTCTTATAGGTGTAGGTGTCTATCATCAGCAAATGAATGCATCTATCAGACATGTAAATGGGGTGTTGCTATGATAAAATGCTTCATCCTAGGCTGCTGATTCATCTAGCTTGAACCATATGTGCTAATCAATGATTACTTTATGTTAAAAGGCACAGTTTTTTTTTTATTGCTACAGATCAACTGGAAATTTTCCAAGAAAATATCAGCAAACTAAGGAGTTTTAAAGTAATGCATGAAATGTTATATGTAAAAAGGTAGAAAAAAAAAACTTTCAGGTGGCTTTTGTGAATGAGAATTTTCCCAGCTACTATAAACATTGCGTGTGGGGGGGGGGGAGCAGCAATAAAAGTCTTCAGCAGTACCTGAAGTTTTCCATGTAAAGACAGTTACTATAAATTGTTCATTCAATTCTTTGTTCAAGAACAAATAATTATTTTCTGTGAAAAAATACCTATATCTTGTACAATGCATTAAGCCTGGAGCTGTGCTTAGAAACATTGGATATTTCAGAGAAGGGTATTCACCAACTCAATCACACCAGTATAATATTTGTGAAACTCATTAAACATATTAGAGACCATGATGTTTAGCAACTACTTAGGATAATTTTGTTTTACTAGATTACTATACACCAGTGATACTCAGTTGAGTCTTACCATTAATAAGTTCATAATAAACAGTGAGTGCAGTGCCTCCATATGGTGTATTAGGTTACATGCATATGAAATATTACACATAGCTCAACAACCTCACATATTATTGACCAACAATACATCAGTTAGACAATACAACACTCATGAAATACTGACGTCTGTGTTCGAGCTCTATGTGAAAATGGGATTAAGGGCACAGTGAAAAGAGACTGGTAGAAAATAAAACAGGCCGGGCGTGGTGCGGACACCTTTAATACTAGCACTCGGGAGCAGAGGCAGACGGATCTTTTGAGTTTTCAAGAGCAGCCTGGTCTACAGAGCGAGTTCCAGGACACAGCTGGGGCTACAGGGAAACCTGGTCTCGAAAATACCAAAAAAAAAATAAAAATAAAAAGAAAAGAAAAGAAAACAGGACCTGATGACAATGAATCCAAAGGCACAATTTCTATTGCTCAGAACCAGAGCACTGGAATAGTACTCCTTAAGTTCTAAATGGTTTATACTTAGACCTGGAAATGCTCTCCTTTTAAGTTAGCTCTACTGAGTACAAATACAATGAGAACCACAAACATAAGCCACATATGTAAACTTATATTTTCTTCTAGCTATATCAAAAAGCGCAAAACAAGAAAAATTGCCATCTTTTGCTTAAGCAATGTCACAAAAATATTTCATTTCAACATGAAGCCTTGCCTAAAATTACTAATGTCTATTTAATATTTTTCTATACCATCTTTAGGGCCAAAGATAAATTTACACTTAGAATACATCTCAATTCATACTAGTCAGTTTTCAAGTTTTCAGGTTGGTTAGATAATCTTATTTTAGACAGTTTCTTTATTATTTGTCCTTGTTAATTTTGTTTTTGATTCTTTGGATAGAGAATTTGTTTTTTAAAGTTGTTGAAGACCAGAGTATATATGGGACATGTGGGAGACCAAGCATCATATTACCGTGTGGACTTACTCAGGGTCACAGAAATCTGTAAGTTATAATCTTCCTCCCAAAAGCCCATCCTGAGCTGGAGAATGTAGCTCACAGGTAGATGGCTTGCTAAGCAAGCATCAAATTCGAGCAACACAAGATTTGTTCAGAAATCTATCCTGTGGGTATCTTTCCTGTTCATCATTTGATATAAAAGAGCAATTGTGAATTGTATGCTAGTCATTTAATACTAACCAAGCACAAAAAACTATTCACCCAAATTCTCAAAATAAAGTGCCTTTATTGCAACACTTAAAGACTCCCCCAATATTCTGGATAAACAGAATAGATAATTTTACCATTACAGCATAGAGTGGTATGAATAAAAAATAAAGAACTGCACAGGACAGAGAAACCATGACTTCACATTGTCCTTTCCACCTCATTACCCAAGTGACAGTGAACCCTAAGCAGTGCCTTCATTTGTGAAATGGGAGGTCAGTATACCTATATCTTTATTTTTTAAGGACCCTTGCCTGTTTAGGGAATTAACCTATAGTTTTATTTTCACACTTTGCAATTTTGGTATATGTGTGGAGTATATAATATAATATCATATTAATATATATATATATATTATATATGCATATTTTGAGTAATTATAAATTAAAAGTAAAAAAAAGTTACCCTCGGATAAGAACAGAGATTACAAGGTCAGAAAACACAAATGCAAGTATAATCTCAATATATATATATATGATTATATATATTTATATAATTATTATAAATATATTATAATATATAAAATATATATATTATAAATATATAAATATAAATATAT
The DNA here is from genome assembly GCA_009823505.1 of Rhizomys pruinosus. NCBI lineage: Eukaryota > Metazoa > Chordata > Mammalia > Rodentia > Spalacidae > Rhizomys > Rhizomys pruinosus. Next base: position 1,083,741 of record VZQC01006697.1, read on the forward strand.
AATAAAATATATATAAATATATTATATATATATTATATATATATATATTATATAATCTCATATATATATATGAGATTATACTTATGCAAGTAAATATATATATATGAGATTATACTTGCATATATGTGAGATTATACATACATATATGAGATATAAAATTATATATATAATTTTAAATCCAATAAGGTAAGTATTATTAATTTAAATTTTTAATTAAAATTTTTAATTTTATAGGTATGAGTGTATTGCCTGCATGTGTGGTTGTTACCCACCATGTAGGTGCAGGGTATTGATCCCTGGTCCTCCGCAGGAGCAGCCATTGCTCTTAAACACTAAGCCATCTCTCCAGCCCAAAATGTTATTACTTTAAGAACCTAAATATTGTGCTATGCAGTGAGATTTTAAATGATCTTGTCTTATATATCTGTACAAAGTACTTCATGATAAAAATATTTAATTGGACCTCTCAATATGCCCATGTATATTCTAACAACTAATTAGGAAAATTTGTTTCTTAATAAAGTAAGGTAATTTATTACTGTTGGATTTTTCAGTGGGTTACTAACTGTCTTTGGTGATTCTTAACTATTCCATTTGAATTCTAAGTATTTAGAAGTATTTTTCTTTATAATGCTGTGGTTAGTGAGCACCAAGCTATGCTTCTAAGTACTTCATTATGGTAATCTACAATCATTCTGGCTCTTTACATTTATATAGGACAGTAATTACTTACTATGCAACCATATATAAATGACAATGTTCTGGCTAGGCTAAAAAACTCATCTCTTCCTTTACCTGCCTTTGAGAAGTTTACCGTTTAAAGAGTCTTTAAGTGTGGCAACAGGTTTATTGTATACAAAATGTATTATTATTTTATTTTTTTATTTTTTTTCATTTTTTAACAATAAGTAATAATTTATGAGTGTAAGCATCCTTCATGTAAAACCAATTTGCAAGCAGTTGTGCCCAAACCCACACAGCCCAAGGGTCCCACCATCCAGCTGGGGGGCTTGTATGTTCAATCAAGTTCATCAAGTAAGTGTCCAGTCTATATTGCTATAGTTTCACCATTCACCCCAATCACAGCACTTACATTCTACCACACCCCCTCTTCTGCAAATTGTTCCTTAGGCTTTGAAAAGGGGCACAGGTGGACGAGAAGCAAAACAGTCTACTTTCTCTGGAAAACAGTCTACTTTCTCTGGAGCTGTCGTTTTGGACTCTGGTCAATTCTGGCTGTTTCCTTTCATGGGCTGACAGTTGGTCCAGGAATAACCTTTTAATCCCTCTAATGAAGCACAGGCAATTAGATATATAGGTATTTAAACAGTACTAATTGTTATACCAAACTAACCTACCATAACAATTAGTACCATTTAAAATGTATTATTTTTTATAATATAAACTCTGTTATTCAATGTGATATTTCTCTTGCATCTATTGCACACTTCTTCTGGACAAAGAGGAAACAATCTTCAGTATTTCATGCAGTGCTATGTATACTATTCACAATTCATAAATAATAAAAATCAAAACAGAAAAAGATAATTGCTGATCTCATTAAAATCATATTCACATAAGCCAGAGTGTAAGAAAAAGGCCATAAAAATGTAAAGGACCTACTATTCTTCCAAAGAGAAGCAAAAATTCAAAATCCTGCTACACTTCACATTCATCCATCCATTTTTGCTCTAATAAAATTGCTAATGTGATATACTCACCTCTCTATATAATCTAAGCCATTGCAGTTGTGATATACTCCTATCAATCAACTACAAGTCCTCCCTGCCCCTGTTCCTACTTAAATGTCTGCTGTTAGTGGACCTGGTAAAATAATATCTGTTAAGGTGAAAACATGTGGATTGCAGCCTCACTAGAAAGTAATCAGTATACACAGTACTTAAATATAAGCTGAGCTGATACCTTCAGGTAAGCAGTGGTCTCTCACCTCACAGACAGTGCACATTTGCATCAACACCATTGTTCCTGTGTAGCCACTTGTAACATGATAATCAAATGTGTAAGGATGTGCACATATGAGAGGACAAGACTCAGGAATGGCATAGGCACTGGAGGCAAATCTATGAGGTCTACACTAGAGGCACAAAATGAACCTGTCTGTGGTATTAATTAATAAATAAATTAATTAATGAAAGAAAGAAAGAAAGAAAAGAAAGAAAGAAAAAGAGAGAGGAAGGAAAGAAAGAAGGAAGGAAAAGAAAGAAGTATACATATTTTCATATTAATTGGTAAAATTTTGGGTTATTTAAAGTACTGTATCAGTACACCCAAGAGTATTTGCAGAACACAAATTGTATTCCATAGGCCTTCAAAATAATAGAGACAAGATGGGGTGGAGAGGTAAGCAAGAGAAGTATGAAATTCTCAAAGATTAATAAATTTATTATTTAAAAATAACAGGACTGTGGCAATATTAGGTGTAGGGACATTTTTTCATTATTCAATGATGATGATAAAAGGGAATAAAAATCTGCCATCAAGTACTTTCCTGGCACCTAAAGTAGTAATAAAGAGAATGGTCCAAATGACAGAAAGCGATGATATGTGATTTCCTCAAAGGTAGAAGCAAATTATTTTGGTTTCAAATATGAAATATTAAAGAATTAGATTACAAGTTATTTATTCAGTTATTCAGTGCTTTTCAAAGGGTAAATGGAAAGTGACAGAGGATTTTAATAAAAATAGGAAACCAAATTAATAAAAAGCATTGTTAACCAAATCACCATCACAAATATCATTCAGATGTGTCAAGTTTCAAATGAGAAGTTGCTGTTCTTAAAATGTGTTTTAAATATCTCAAAACCCTCCACACATTTCAATAAAACAGAAACAATCCATAAGAAGATAAGGGAACCATTGGAATATATTGTTCACAATTCGCTTGCAAACATTTCTAACAACATCTTCTATTGAAGAGAAAATTGCACAAATTGCCAATTATTATCATTTTTTTTTAAATTAGTTTTTATTGATGCTTTGTGCATTTTCAGTGACGATTTCTTCCTCTTCCTGCAATTGCAGTTACAGCGCTTGCTTAATGTCCTTGTGTCCCTCTCCTGCCCCCCTACCCCACTCGATTCACTATTTCAGTCAGTCCCTTGATGCAGCACTTTCTGTTGTTGTTGTTATCTTTTTTCTTTTTCTTTATATTTTTTTTTTTTTTCATTTTTAGCTATAAGTGATAATCCATGAGTACAAGCATCCTTCATGCAAAACCTATCTGCAGGCTGTTGTGCCCAAACACCTACAGCCCCACCATCCAGTGGGGGGTGACAGGTTGTTTGTTCAATCAAGTTGATCAAATGAGTGTCCAGACTACATTGCTGTAGTTTCACCATTCACCCCAATCGCAGCCCTTACATTCTACCACGCCCCCTCTTCCGCAGGTTGTTCCCTAGGCTTAGAAAAGGGGCACAGGTGGATGAGAGGTAAAACAGTCCACTCTCTCTGGAGCTGTTGACTTGGACTCTGGTCAATTCTGGCTGTTTCCTTTCATGGGCTGACAGTTTGTCCAGGAATAACCTTTCGATCCTACTAATGAAGAACAAGCAATTAGATATATAGGTATTTAAGCAGCACTAATAGTTATGGTAGGTTACTTTAGCATAGACACATGTTTGGATATGTTAATCCATGAATTACAATTTTCCCCCCTGTTAAAGATTTGTTTGTTCCAACAGGACAAAACGTGAGCCAATTATTATCATTTTTAAGAAATAAGCCTTCTATCTTCTCCCTTCCTCCCTCTGGCTTCCATGTGATTGTGTTCAACAAGCATACTTTCAATGGGACCATTTCTATTATAGAGTGATTGAGCTCTGATTTACACATCAATTACCCAACTTCATGGAGATTTTCATGCTCCCATAGCTGGCATCAATGAAGCATAACTGCATAAACGCTTTATTTCATACCACTTTTGGATAACTAGACTGATAACTAATCATATTGAACGACAATATGCTATAATGCAGGAAACAATAAATGATTCCCTTAGAAAACCACATCTATTCTTTATGAATGCCCATTTCACATGCTTATTATTGTTGTCCATTTCTTTTTGCAAAGATCTTCCTCTCATCTCAAGTGAAATTAGGGATTTATCCTTGAGCGCAGGCATTTACAAAAACCCAATTCTTCTTTTCTACCTTCCCCAAAGAGTGTCAATCGTGTTTACCTGCCAAACTTTTAGATCAAGGCCACCAAACATCCAGTGACTAATCAGTGGACCTGATCTTAGCTGTGTCTTCTTATTTTCCTTCCACATCTGTCCCCTAGGATCCTTAGTGACATTTCGTTCATGTGTGTTTGAACTGGCCAAGTGCAGCATGTGACTAGCTCCATTGCTCAAGACTCAAATGACAAAGCAGCTACCTGATTATGCTTCTTGTTCCAAGTAAATCTGAGAATGGTTCCATGGTACTTTATTCATATATTAACCTCTATTGCATTTACTTTACAATAGCTTTGTCTTCTTTTCTTGGCTATAAATTTTTTAATTAAAAATTATGTATATGAGTGTATTGCCTGCATATGTTTAAGGGAAGTCATAATGTATATTGCCTGCAGAGTACAGAAAAGGGCAACAGATACCCTGAAACTGGAGATACAGATGGTTCTTAACCTCCAGGTGAGTCCTGGGAATTGAACCCAGGTCTTCCACTGAACCATCTCTCCAGCCTCTTGGAAGTTTGTACTGTATATTTTTCCTTAGGATTAAACATGGTTCTTTTTTTTTTTCTTTTTGAGACAAGGTCTCCCTGTAGCTCCAGCTGTCCTGGAACTCACTATGTAGACCAGGCTGGCCTTGAACTCACAGAGATCCGCCTGCCTCTGCCTCCCAAGTGCTGCCCAGCAAACATGTTTCTTAACATGCATAGGCACCCAGTAAATATTTGTGGATTAGATAATTTAATTAATATATAAATAAATATATACCAACATTTGACACTGAATTTGGACAGGAAAAATATCCTTGTTATTTGTTCATCTATCCAGTCAAAAAATATTTATTGAGAATGGAACACTGCCAAGGCACATTTCCAGATAAAAGGGAAGCAGAAATACATTATCCCTCCCTGGTGACAGTCTCATTTAATGCTCATGAGAATTCTCTCAGACAGAGAATAAACAGGAGATAGGAGGAGTTGGGTAGCCAAAGAAGAACTATGCCCCAGCCGAATGCAGAAGGATGGCAGGCAACATGAAGTAAAAATGAGAAGTCCTAAGGTACATTCCACTCACCCAGATGAAGCCATGTTTCACTGTGTGTTGGCTTAAAAAAGCAGTCAGGGGTTATAGTCAACTGTAACAAAGCACCACAAAATAGGTGACTTTAAACAATAGACATTTGTTGTCTCTCAAGTGTGGAAGCTGCAAGTCTGAAAGTAAGGGTTTATAAGGTGGGTTTGCTTTGCTTTGATGGTTGTAACAGAGAACTGTTCTCCCATTTAAACTAATTGGTGACCCTTCCTTGATGTGTAGATGTGTCACCCTGATCTTGGTCTTCTTGTTCATATAGCCTACTTTGTTGTGTCTTCTTTATGATGTTTCTGCCTTTTTCTTACTGTAAGTTTTGTTTCCTTGTTTTTGAGACAGGTACGATGTAGCCCAGCCTTACCTTGAACTCACTGATTAGCCAATGGTGGACTTGAACTCATAGTCCTCCTGCTTCCACCTCCTCAGTATTCTGAATAAAGAAATGTGCCTAGGTTTTTCTCAGTTTTAGAAGGATGGGAATCATATGGCTTGGAGGAACCTTACTCTTCCAGGGAGATATCCTCATTGCTAATGATCATTTGAAATCATTCTGTTTCCAAATAAGGCTACCTTCAGAGGTATTGCTGTTCAGGAAATCAATATGTGAATTTAGGGTTCATGCTATTCAACTCACAATAAACTATTCTGGGTTAAGTAAGGCATGAGTGGAAGTACGACTGAGAGGAAAGTTGCACCTGTAAGTCTGTGTGAGAAAATAAACATGGCCTCATGAAAAATTGCAGAGAACAGGTCACACAGGTTGGGCTGATGCACTTTCCTATTAGTCCTGACTTCATGCTTGTGCCAGAGCTCCAAAAGGGTACTGCCTAGAAAGAGCCAGAGGCCAGAGGTTAGGCCTGTTGGTGGTAGAATTTGTTTAGATAAATTTGGTGGATCAAAGGATTTGGTAAGACATGAAAACAGAGACAGTTGAAAATTGTCAATTTTAAACTGCTCCTTAAGGGCATTAATTTCCTTAGTTTCAAAGTAATTAAGTATAGTATTTCTGAGAAAATATTGTTTTAAATTAAGTAGTTATTGAAATTGCTTTGCTTATGGCTAACTGAAAATAAAGCACCTTTTAAAAGTGTTACTTATGAGAAGCCTGAAGGTTATATTAGGACTTTAACTTGGAAAAGAGTTCCCAATATTTAATGTGCATAGAGAGGAAATAATTCTGGCAGCTAATTTCTACTTTAAAACACAGAGTGGCTCTACATATGGTGCCTACAATTGCAAATTATATGAGCTCAGGATAGCCGAGCAAGCCAGGACACATTGGGACAAGACAAGGACTGACGGCCAATCAAGCTAAGGATACCTAGCAGAGTAGTATGCCTTCCCATGGCAAGGAGGCTGTGGAATGCCCCTGAAAGTTAGGCCCAAGTGTAGTGGAAAAGAAAGTGGGGAGATGAGGAGGATAACAGGAAAACAAGAGCAACATTGGCTTCTTAACTGCTCTGCAAATTGAACTTTGCCTCAAGCCAGAACTCTAAAAGACCACTAAGTACTTGAGAGGTTTCACAAGTATTCAAAGCCTACCACTGCATTCTTTATGTCTTGTCTCCCCAGATGCATGTAACCATTTCTGATTATGGAAAGTATCCTAGCATTCTCTTGAAGTGAATCAAGATTTAGATCAAGCAGCTCTTTAAAGCTCAAAGTTACTGTCAATGCTGATTAAATAGAGAATTATAAATGATATAATTTCAAGATAACACTAAATAGTACATGTAGAAATACAGGGCAACTATGAAGAAACAAGAAAATGAGTTGCTAGATCTGATCAACAAAGGGAAATGAGGGGTGGTAATAAGAGTAGAAGCACTAATGTTCTATATTTTATATAGCTTTTATTTTATATCTTTATGCAGTTTAAAATTTCAATGTATTCCAAATGTAAAAACATGTGAATTAGTATATTTATTTTTATTCTCTGCTAACTTGTTTACTGTTTGCTTAGTTCTTTGGTTAGTGCTGTCCATTTGAGGCCTCAACTGTTTCTCAGGAAATACTTTTGTAAGCTCCTATGCCTAAAAATTTCTTTAAGCTCTTATGGCTTAGTAATGCTACAGGAAGATGCTGGCTTTGGTTTTTAATAGTAATGGGTCAGTGAACCATTACTGTGATGGTGAAGTCTCATTTTATAGAATGATTCAGAACTGAAGTAAGTTTTAAATGACTTACTAAAAAAGCAGAAATCAAACAGGTAACCCAAGGAAAAGGAAACTCGGGGATCCTTCTATATCCATTGTGCAATGGAGACCTCTCATAGGGGCATGTGTACATATGGAACAGGAAAAGCAACATTTGAAAATGTCAAGAAGAAGTCAGAAAGGCTTATACATGTCAAGTAATGTGTGACAAATTTTCAGTTTCCTAGGGAAAGAAATAATAATTACAGTGAGGAACTTATGCCTCTATCAACACGGGACGAACATTAGACCATATTTTTTTCTGGCATTCAAATAAGGCTTTATTTTTATTTTTATTTTTTTGTCTTTCTTTTTTCATTGTTAGTAAACTTTCCCCATAAGTCATACATGACTTCTCAATCAAATCCAGAGTCACTTCCCCTTCCATGTCCCCCACTCCACCCAAGTCCCTACACTCTGCCCTACATATCCTGCGTATTTTTCTGAGTCTTTCCAGAGTTTCTTTTCTTTCAGTTTTTTTAATTAATTAATTAATTGTGGGTGTATTCTTGTGTGTGTGAAAATATATATATATATATATAAGAGCAATATATATAGTATATACCATAGATTATACATATATCTATGCACTAAATATATACATACTGTCATACACATATCACTTGAATTGGAGGACATTTTCCCCTAATAGATGTCATGTTTTCCTTAAGGAGGTGCTTGAAGGTTCCTCCTTGGCAATTCCAAACAACCAGCAATCCTGCACTTTTGCTCCACATTAGGGTATTTCCCTCCCATGGTCCCCCAAATGAAGTCCAGTAAGCATGCGTCCTATCTTTATACCCTTGTACTGGCCTCCATGATATAGCCCAGGTAGTCCAACAATGGCAGTCTATATTCTGACAATTCTGAAATCCCCTTAGCTGTTTAGTCCACAAGCTGGGTATCTCAGCAGTTCCCATCTGGCATTAAAGGTTTGGAGGATTCTTGGAGAGACATGAGTCTTTATTCCATATTGGGAGGTTAAAAAGCTGTGTCTCATGTCTTTGAGGAGTGCCAAAAGTGGTGGCAGCCTCAGGGTAGATGCACTTGCCAGTAAGAATTGAAGACAAGCCAAACCACAGTACTCTCTCTTTTTTTCTTTTTGTCTTTTTACTAAGATCTCAAGTTGGATGTCTGCAGTACAGTTTCTCTGGTCTTACTGATTATTTCTGGTTGTACTTTCCTTTTGGATGCTTAAGGCTACACAGCCCAGATTAACCAATGTTTTTGTTTTCTAAAGGTCAGTTGAGGATATGGTCCTCAGGGGTTCTCTCAGGATTTTTTTAGGGGGAGGAGGGTTGAGGCGCCTTGCTCCCTTCAGCTTTTCATCCACCAGTTCCATCCACACGAGGACAAAATCAGGTCTTGCTAGACCAGCCTTCCTTTTCTGAAGGATGAGAAGACTTTCCTCTTTATAGACTGTACACTGGCTGAAGTCCCATTAGTGGCTCTCCAAAACCTCCATGAACAGGAAGATTGGTGACCCACATTTGTAGGACATTTCAAGAGATGCCCCCATGCATAAACAAGTGCCCCTCAATGGACGAGTAGAACATATTTTTTAGCCCACATTAATGATGCTTACAGACAAATAATTTCATTTCAATGAGGACATTGTCTTTGAAATATATTTTAACTGTTTTCTAAAAAGTTATCAATGTGATGAGTACTCCCATACCAGGTGAGAACCTTGGAAATCTAGCATCATGTTCATTCTGTTGAAAAATGACAATTCTATTAAAATAGAATCCTCAAATGATGGCTTTTTGTTGCATTTCTACAATGTTTTTTGATGATCAATAACCATTTTAGTGTCCATCTGTCCTTCTTTCCAGCGAGGAATCTATAGCATGCTCCAAGACTTCTTTTATAAGTCAACCTATTCTGCAGGGAATTCAGAATTGAGACACACCCCTGGATCAATTGTACTGTGCCTGACGCATGAGCAGAGCTTAAATGTGTGGCAGTGTCTCAGTCAGTGTTCTTTTCTATGGGGAGGACAAGTGTCTTCTTTTGGATCAGGGTGTGGCCTCTAGATTCAGTTCTTGTTATTGCTATTGTTATTCTTTGTGACAAGTCTATTCTTATAATAACTGCTTTCAGCTTGAAGGCTTTTCTCCGAATATGTCAGCAATGTAGATTTAGGTATAATAGAATCCTTCAGCACCCAAAAAGCCTCCAGTTTTCTTTCTTTATTTTTAGCTTCCTGAAATAGAGAATGAAATAATTGTTTCAGGTTATGGTCAACAAATTTAGGTGCAAATAAATGAGTCAAATAAAGACATTTATTTATGAATGATTATCTCATGGGTAAATACCAGTTGTTTCATGTGAAATGCTAAGACTCACCCAGAGAGTAACATAATTGTTCTACCATGTGACCTTGGCACTGATAATTTAAAAACAGTACACATGGTAGTGTCCATAGACAGACTGAAGAACCAAACAGTAGAAGAAATATTTAACCAAAAATTTATTATATAGAAATTCACATCGATAGTAAATTGTTAATTAAGTTCATTTATTTTATCATTTGGTGCCGTTGTTTCAAAGATCACATTGTAATACACAGATTGTATGAAGTGAAAAAAGTATTAACCAGTGATTGTGTAGTAAGATGTTGTGGACACACCAAGCTCAGAAGTGCTAGTGATCTCATCCATTAGCTGTGATCAACTGTCAGTTGTTCACAGAAACCTTTCTCATTTACTATCATACTGAACATTTGCACTAATTTATGAAGAGAGAACATAAAAATTATCCCTGCTCTATGCAGGAGGAAACCCAGGCTTGTGATCATAAATTAATTTATTCTTGATCAAATGTCTTGTCAGGGAGAAAGACAAAGTCCATCGCAGATCTTTTCTGGGTCTCCTCCTTCCTCAAAGCTTTCTTCACAGGATCAACAAGATACTGTTTTAATTGGTGCATGTCAGCTTTCTTCACTGAATTTTTGCTATTTCACGATGTTTTAACTGTCTTTGCACCTTGAATATATATGGTATTTGATTAGAGAGAATAAAATGTGATCTCTGGAGTTTTAATCTCTACAAATTTGGAGTTTTCTCTGATTGGCTAGTCAAAATAATTTTGACTAGAACTCAAACCACCCACTATTTTAAAAAAGAAAAAAAAAACCTGTATTTTCTTGATAACCTGTATACATTCATTCTGGCTTACTTACATAAAGAAATTTCTTTGTGTTTGCTCATGGGCTTTGGGAAGAGCCTTAAAAGCTTCTGACCTTAAGAAGTGAAAAGTCTAATGGGAGGCATTGAAAATGCTAGTTAAAATCATTAAAAATGTGCACAATTGAGCCTTCTTAATGAACAAAGAATAGCATAGGACCATGAATGCACATGCATTGGAGTGTGATTCAAGTCAAAAAAGAAATGAATACTGATCAAGGCAATAACATAGAAATGCCTTGAAAATGCTATGCTTAGTGGAGGAAGCCAGGCACAAAAGGCCACACTTTGTAGCACTGCATGTAGTTTAACTATCCAGAATAGACAAACGTAATCAATCAAAGCATTAAGCAAGAGATGGGCTAAATGGGTCAGAAGATTATAGGTAGTACAGGATGACATCTAAAACATACATAGTATCTTTTTGTTATGGTAAATGATGATAGGTGTAAAATTGTGGTTACATTTAAATACATGAAATTGAGCAGTACATGAATTTCACTTTAATGAAGTGGTATCATAAGTAAAGGAAGAATAGAAGACATAGGACTAGAATAAAAGGAAGGGTAGAAAATGAGACACAAATATATTGCATGTTTTCTGTTTTTTTCTTTCCCATTTTGATTGTTTTCATGATGCCAGTGATTATGGAGGCAACACTCCATTAGCTGAAGAGAGTGCTTGTATTCAGGCTTCTATGTGGACCTAGTGATTTTGGATATTTTCTTTTATGACCCAATTATTGTATGCGTCACACCTCCACATCCAAGATTCTCATATTTGTTCCAAATATGTATAAAACAATTCTCGCCTACTTTAACTTCATTCATAGTTTGAATTTAGTAATTCACTTTTAATTGCTTATGTATATTAGCAGAGAAGACTATATAACTTGCATTTGCTTGAGATACTGACAGAAATAATAAGTTTTTTTATATTTGTTATTTGTTACTTTATTTATTTATTTATTTATTTAATTAATTTATACATGGTCTCCCTGTAGCCCCAGCTGGCTTGGAGCTCACTATATTAACCAGGCTGGCCAGAGATCCTCCTGTCTCAGAGATCCTCGTGCCTCTGCCTCCAGAGTGTTGGGATTAAAGCCGTGTGTCACCATGCCCATATTATTTATTTGCTTTTACAAATGAATGATTTAGGGATTTGATCATTTTAAAATTCAAAATAAGGCTTGATATTGGATAACAACTACTACTTGGACATATGGGGCATGGATGAATGATAAAAGTAATAAATTATATAGAGGGCAGAAATTCATTGGTGGAAGATGCAAAGAGTGAGTTAGAGCTGATAATATGTGATCCTTGATTGAATAATATGCATATATATATATATATATATATATATATGCCTTTATAAAGATGTTAGGATGGGGTAGTTAGTTCAGGTGGACTAGAACATAATCCAATTTCATATAACAATATTTTAAATATTTTTTTCATTTAAAAATATTACTTTTGTTTCCCCAAGTACCTTTATAAACTAGCAACATAAGGTGAACAATGATTATTAAGCTCCATGAAATAGTCAAGTCAAAGTGACTTGGTTTTTATTCTTCCTATCCCAGCTTCTTCCCAGAGATCTAGTTAATTTTATAATCAATTTAGGGTCTATACATTTGATATAAAGAAAATGATTTTTTTCTTCTATACTCAGATTCAAAGGAAATTCCTAATGCTTTTCCCTCTTGACTGTTCATACTAAAATGCAACCCTAAGGACAGTTGAGCAGGGTCCTGCAAATAGGACTCGTGTTTATCTGGAGTGTGAAGGAAGCACCTGAGCAGGAGGGTCAAAACTCAAGTATTGGAGAAAGTACTAGTTTGTGAATGAGAAGACCTGGGTTCTCCCCTCTGAGCTCTGCCCAATAAGGCCTACTATCAGGCCCATTACCATTTTGTTGTTGTTTAATTTCCTCTTGGGTAAAAGGAGGGCACCGCACCTAGCTGATTGCTAATGTATATTTCTCTTAAACATTCCTGGTTCTAAAAGAAAAATCTGCATTGTCAGCCAAGTGAGCTACCACTGTGAACTAATGAATATGGCATAATTGAACTTTCTATATCTCATTGAATGTATATGACCTGGTTTCTATTGCCCCACAAATGGACTCAAAGTTTCTAAAATCAAAAATTAGATTTCATCTATATATAAGATCAGGTTTATGAACAAGATTAGGAGAATGGAATGTTTGAGAGAAGAAATTGCTTCAATCTAAAAATGGAAAAAATTCAAATTCAGGTCTTCCTTGCCACTTAAAGAAGGCTTAGGAAACAAACTTTATTTTTAAATTAAATAATCCTATAAGTGAAAGAGATTGCTACCAGGTGATAGTATATGACAGCAAAATTATAGAGAACATTTGTTTATACCAATCCCAAAGTAATTGTTATACAGTTTTTAATTAAAGCTAATGTGGACAAAAACAATTTATATCACCAATTAACTCCGATTCATTACCGTTTTTATCAGCCTTTAAACCATGTTGTTTAATATACACATATTTACTTTTACTAAGTCCTAAATCACCATGTATCCTGTACACAGATTCTGGGCAAAGCTGGATACTTGCTGAACTCACGTCAATTAAACATGCACCAATCAAATATACACCCGTGTCCCTCTCCCACCCCTCCCACTCCTCCCAAGTCACCATTTCAGTCAGCCTTCTGATGCAATCTTTCTGTTGTTCTTTTAATATGCATCCCTCTCCACGAGAAATATTTATAACTGGGTTATTGGTACTAGCATCCACATATGAAAGATACCATTTGTCGTTTGCTTTTCTGGGACTGTGTTACTTCACTCAATCACACACAGTAACCCAAAACAGCATGGGTGAACTTGATGAAATCTGTGCCTTGATTCCACCCTATAGGTATGTATAATACAACTGCTTTTTTGAGACTCATGGGTGAAAAATAAAAACCTAAAATAAAAAAAGTAGGATATAGATAGATATGAAAACTTTTTCTCAAAAAACCTTGCAATCCAAATCTTAAAACTAACTACGGGAAAGGATTTGTATTTTCCAACAGGACAGAGTATCACCAACTTAATGGCTGAGAAAGAAAATGCAGCTTTTCAGTGAGTAGGATGTACCAGAAAGTGCCAGCAGAAGGATTGACTCCTCTGGGCATTGAAGGGAAGAAATGCCTCAGATTGCTGCAGACATCAGGCCCCTCTCTGGATCCTATTAGTAACAACTATTTTTAATAAATCCTAACGAAGCTTACTTTCTAGGTGCCGCAAAGGTTTTAATACAAGAGACGTTCTTAACTCCCCCCCTTAGAATAAGGAGAAATATGATGATGATGAGGTCGTTCTCCAGCTGTAGATTGGAGCCAGCTGTTATAGAGGTATTCTCTTGTAAAATCGGTAAAACTGCCTTCTTTAATTGACTAATGGACTTAGAAACTGTGAAAAGGATTATTCTCTATTCAGAGCCAAATATAATGCTAAAGTCTCCTTAAGCTATGCACTTAAGCAAAATATATTAATACAGGAGCTCTGACATCAACAATGGATTATTCTACCAAGGAGATGTTGGCCAGGGGATCCAAGCNAAAAAAAAAAAAGATATATAAATGGCCAATACATATTTTTAGCTACCAGAGAAATGTAAATTAACACTACTCTACCATCAGGAAAATAAATGGCACTGAGTACGTGACATATGCTTGTTATCCCAGCACTCCAGAGGCTGAAACAGGAAGCAACCATGAGTTCAAGGCCAGCCTGGGTCACAAGAGACCCTACATCAAAAAACAAAAAAACTTAAATTTGGGGCTGTAGAGATGGCTCATAGGTTTAAGAGCACTGGCTGCTCTTGCAGAGGACCTGCAAGATTCCCAGCACCCATGTACTGGCTAAAACCTGCTCTTAACTCCAGGGGATCCAATGCCCTCTTCTGGCCTACATGGGCATTGCACAACACAGGTGCAGGCAAAACACTCATACACATAAAATAAATGTATATATTTTTAAAAGAAGATAAATGGCAACAGATGTTGGCAAAGATGTAAGGAGAGGGGAATGCTTATCTTCTAGTTGGTAAGAGTGTGAATTGTTGCAGCCACTATGGAGACATTCTGAAGGCTTCTCAGAAAACTAAACAGGCTAGAGAGTTGACTCAGTGCCTAAGAGCACTGTCTGCTCTTGCAGAGGACCAAGGTTTGATTCCCAGCATTCACATGCAGCTAACAACCATCCTTAACTCCAGTTCCAGGGGAATCTGACACCATCTTCTAACCTTCATGAGCATTGCACACATTTACATACATGCAGCCAAAAGACTCATACACATAAAATAGTAAATAATAAATAAAACATTTCTTTAAAGAAAGCATAATTCTGGAGCCAGGCATGACGGCACACACCTGTAACCTTAGCACTCCAGAGGCTGGGTCATGGGGGTTAAGGAGTTCAATACCTGCCTGGGCTAAATGGTGTGTTCAAGGGCCATATGAGAAAACGAAAACAAAACAAAACAAAACAAAACAAAAAAACAGAGAAAGATGCAGAAAAGTTATGGCAGAATGCATGATCTGGGATGGGTAGGGGTGGGGTGGTGGGAAGGGAAGGGGATATATGCCTGAAATGAATTGGTAAATGCTGTATGAAATACACAATGCATCAATAAAAAAAAATGAAGGCTTGGGACAGCTTCCCTCATTTGAGTTCTCCCCTGTGTAATTGAGGGAACTTCTGTGACTGTCAGCCAAGGAAGTACAAAGCTGGGTGATTACACAACTGATAACGAAACAATGAGTGAGAGAAGATTCTCCTTATCTCTCATTTGATTAGAGTAATTTCTTTTTTTATTTTTTATTTTATTATTTTTAACATTTACTTTCATTTATTTCTTTTTTTAACAATAAGTAATAAGTTTTGAGTACAAGCATCCTTTATATAAAACCAATTTGCAAGCAGTTGTGCCCAAACCCACACAGCCCAAGCGTCCACCATCCAGCTGGAGGGGCTTGTATGTTGAATCAAGTTGATCGAATAAGCATCCAGTCTATATTGTTGTAGTTTTGCTATTCACCCCAATCGCAGCCTTTACATTCTACCACACCCCCTCTTCTGCAGATTGTTCCCTAGGCTTAGAAAAAGGGCACAGGTGGACAAGAAGCAAAATAGTCTACTTTCTCTGGAGATGTCGTTTTGGACTCTGACCAGTTCTGGCTGTTTCTTTTCATCGGGTGACTGTTTGTTCAGGAATAACCTTTCAATCCTATTAATGAAGCACAGGAAATTAGATATACAGATATTTAAACAGTACTAATTATTATGGTAGGTTACTTTGGTATGGACACAGATGATTGGATGGTATACTAATCACTGAATTTCATTTTTCTGTGAAAGATGACAAGGTCTTTATGTGGTTTATAACATCTCCTAATCACTAGAGGATGTAAGCTTGTGACATCAGCCATGAATTATTCCTCCAAGCAGAGAACTAATAGCCATTTAGATTTGGGATACACAGACATATGGCTGCCACTGCTGTACAGTATTTCCAGGCAGGTGAGGTGAAGCTGATGCTGACAGAGGAGTCTTGCTTGACTTGAGGAGACCAATATTTGATTTATTGGTTTAGTGCCCTTTGGTAGCACTCTCTGGTATACCAGAGACCAACTGTACACTTGCATGTGTGGTCTCAATACATCTTTCCCACGCTTACATCAGGTCTTTGACAGCAAGGCCTTACCGCCCCTCTTCTTGCAGGTATCCCAGTTTACAGGCAAGAAGCCTTTACCTTTTTTGGGGGAGTGGGGGGGTTGGATCCCATGGCTAACATCTCCTTGGCAGAATAATCCATTGCTGTATCAAAGCTCTCCTGTATTAATATATTTTTGCTTAAATGCACAGCTTAGAGAGACTCTAGTATTATATTTGGTTCTGAATAGAGAATAATATTTTTCACAGTTTCTATGTCTATTAGTCAATTAAAGAAAGCAGTTTTTACCGGTTTTATAAGAGACAACCTCTAGAACAGTCAGCTTTAATTTACAGTTAGAGATTGACTTCATTACCATCATATTTTTCTTTGTTCTATGAAAAGGAGGTAAGAAAATCTCTCATATTAAAACTTTGTGGCACCTAGAAGGTAAGGTTCATTAGGACTTTTTATAAACAGTTGTTACAAACAGGATCCACTGAGATGTTTGATGCCAGTAGCAGTCTTAGGTTTTTCCTCCTTTTAATGCTTAGATGGGCCAACTTCTCTGCTGGTATTTCTTGGTACGTCCTACACAATGCAAGGCTGTATCTTTTCTTCCTCAGCCAGTAAGTTGGTGACGTTTTGACCTGTGGGAACAAACAAATCTTTTCCCCATAGTTAGATTTAAGACTAAATTGAAAAATTTTTGGCAAAAAGGTTTAAAATATAACTGTATCCCCCCCCTTTTAATTCTAGGTTTTTATTTTTTGACCCATGAGTCTCAAAAAGGCAGTTGTAGTACACATGCCTTAGGAAGGAATCAAAGTGCAAATTTCATTAAATTTATCCAAGCTGTTTTGAGTGACTGTATGTTGTTAATTTGGGAAGCACACATAAATCCTTAAGTTAAATTATCCTACAGGTAAAAGAGAATGTTACAAGATGATACTGTATAATACAAATATTATAGAGAACATTTGTATATGTTAATCTCAAAGTTATTGTTATACAGATTTTAAGGAAAACAAATATGAACAACAATTTATATTTCCAATTAACTCAGATGTATCATTCTTTTAATCAAACACTTTAAACCAATGTTGTTTAACATAGACATTTTAATTTTACTAAGTCCTAAAATACCATGTAATTTGTAGATAGAGTTTGAGCAAAATTGGATACTTGTTGAACTCGTGTCAATTAAATATACATTAATCGAATATAGACCTGTGTCCCTCTCCCAACCCTCTCACCCCTCCCAATTCACCATTTCAGTCAGTTTTATGATGCAGCCTTTCTGTTGTTGTTCTTTCAATATGCATCACTCTACACAAGAAATATTTTCAACTGGGTTATTGACGCTAGCATCCAAAGATGAGGGATACCATTCATCGTTTGTTTTTCTGGGACTGTGTTACTTCACTTAACATACTATCTTCTAGCTCCACCCATTTACCTAAAAAGATCATGATTTTGTCTTTCTTTACTGCTGCATAGAACTCCATTGTGTATATGTACCACATTTTCTCTATCCACTCATCAGCTGAGGGGCATTTGGGTTGGTTCCAGCTTTTTGCTATTGTGAACAGAGCTGCAATAAATATAGCTGTGCATGTATTTCTGCAGTAAGATGAGTCTTGTGGGTATATACCCAGGAGTGGTATGATTGGGTCAAATGGTAAGCTCATTTTGAGTCTTCCAAGGGTTCTCCACACTGCTTTCCATAGTAGCTGTACAAGTTTACATTCCCACCAGCAATGGATGAGTGTTCCCCTTTCCCCACAACCTCTCCAGCACTTGATATCATTTGTTTTCTAATTCTATTAGATTAATTTCTAAGAGTATTACTTGGAATGACATTTTTTTCATCTTTGACTATCAGTTAATATGGGCAGAAATGAAAACAGGATTCCAAACTATAGGAAGAGGGAGTACATAAAGGACATCAGTTCATTGAGCAAAGAAGACATTGGTTTTCAGGGATTCAGGGGTATTTATATCATTGTGATGTGACATGTGGCATTGTATTTAGGAGGAATACTTGCTAAGAGTTGCAATCCCATGAGTTGATAATTTTGGCTAAATTTCTCAATAAGAGCATGGATTTTCATGTTCATGAGACCATTTCATTCTGTATTTGTCTCTGTGAATAAATGCAGATTGTCTAAACCATCAATATTATGATCGACTCGGGCTTTTGTCTTGAGTTTTCTATGTAGATCTACAAGTTTTCCCCTCTACCTCCTCAGGAAAAAAGTCTGGGAACAAAGATACATCAAATCATCAGAGGTCAGACATAGACTTTTCTGCAACCTCTGCAGGTCTCAAAGATTCAAACACAAACTGCCTGAATCATAAGAAGTTTAATTGAGTAGATAAAGAGGTCCTCATAATTATAAATTGTAGTAGATATAACAAGAGGCTAAATGCATAGCTGTGGTTTTAATTACCTGGTGCTTCAAATTAGTAATGTTGGATTCAGTCAGAAATCAGTGATGTTATACGTTGAAAACCTCATCACCATGTAGTTCATTCCTCATTAGATCTCGCTGTGTGAATCATTCAATGCAACACCTTGCTGAGCATGAAAAGAAAAAGTTGGCCCTATTTTGTTGCCTTCCAAGACCCTTGGAACTCTATGTAGAGTAAATTCTTTCTCACCAGAGATAGGAGAATTAACCGTTCTTTGTTAGATGTGTTAAAAAATGCAGCAGACAGTTTTGCTTGCAACAGATAACACCCATGTGCATACTCAATCTGCTATTCAAATTTGCATCTGGAATTTGTTAGCTATTGAACTGATACAAAATGCAGCCAAGAGCCTCCTAACAAGTCAAAGTGAAGGCTAAAGCCCTGAAAGTGCCCTTACTGCTAGCCGTTTAAAGCGTTGTCATGCAAGTTAAGGCACATTTCCTTTTCCTTCTCCCTCTCTTTTTTTACTCCCTTTAGGGTTTTAAATACGTCCTTCCCTCAGAGGAGAAAGAAGGTAGTTTGCAAAGCCAAGAGACCAAAGCACTTCAGTTCTCTTCATGGGAGAATTAAATATGATCGGTAGGCCTGTCATTTTGAGCTGTCAGGTGCAAAAAAATGAACAGCTAGCTAGAAACCTGACATCTCGCTCATATTTATTGAGAAGCAAGATACTTTAGTTCTTGCTTTTGTGTTGAGAATCATCTAGTATGGAAAGAAAAGAAATTAACGGTCCTTCTCCTTTGCAACAAATCATTTTCTTCTACATTGCTAAATACTACTTAAATTTTACCCACTTATGGACCCATCTTTCTTGCTTTTTGACAAATTGATGAATTTGCATTAAACATGGCTGATAGACACAATATCAGACTGAAGATGTGACTTTATGTGTTTAACCACATCATTATATAATATAGAAACTAAGCATGTGGGAACTATGTCAGAGTCTGATCTCAGCTTGTGAGTTGAAGTGAAACTAATGCTATTGATTGGAATATCATGGAGAACATCTGAGACTAGATGAGTTGCTTCAGAGTCTGGACATGGCATCTTTTTTCACCAGGCAGAGTTCAGTTGTGCACCTGAGATTCAAACAGAATCTGAAGGGTTCCTTTGTCTTCCAGAGTGATAATATTTGCTGAATATACAAAGAAGTGGCCCAGTGAGTTCTCATGTGTCTGATATTGTTTGTATTGTGGAAATAGAATGTACATTTGAATACATTTGAATACCATATCAATATTGCAACCATTTAAAAGTAGAGAAACAAAGCTTGTTTATGTATAGCATATCACCATCAATCAAAGCAATTTTGAGTTTAACAGTTCAATGATTTCTATGGAGAGGGAGAAAGGTAGATGATTAAGTATAGTGGCACCATAAATTTCTTGTATATTATGCAGTGTAGCTATTGATGTAGACTCTTATTTAGTAAATTAAAGTTATGATACTTATGAATGAATGAGCTTACCAAAATTAGACACTGAAGTTTAATGATTGATTCAAAACCAACAACTTCACATTTATATTGATATATCACTTGAACTTCCTTTCTCTTGTAGCCATTTGCATAGCAATTATCTAATTAAGGTAACATGGTACAATTAACTAGAGAAGGAAACCGATATTTATAAAGCTCCCACTAGCATTATATGCACACATGTATAATTTTAATTTGCTCAGCATATTATATATATATATATATATATATATATATATATATATATAGAGAGAGAGAGAGAGAGAGAGAGAGAGAGAGAGAGAGATCTACTGAACAACATGTAATATGTTGGATATCCATAATCTAAAATGTTTCTGATCAAAAGTGTCATAGATTTCAGACTTTTCCCCTTTGCAGTTTTTGTACATGCAGTCACAGCTTCTGTGAGTTCCTGTGTGCAAAGACCGTGTCATGTGCAGTAAATAATATTTTATGGTAGACGTCACTTCTGCTTCTTATAATATTTCCTTCTCATCTCCCTGAGCCTTGAGGAAAGGGGGTGTTTCATAGATGTCCCATTTACAACTGAGCACTCTACAGCCTCTTTTTCTCCGCAGTTTGACCACTCATGAGTCACTTTGTCAGTTGTGATTTACTACAAAAACAAACTTCTGTGATGAGAGCTGATCAATGTACTAATCAATAGGAATAAACAAAAACTTATGGAGCAATGTAATGCTAGGTCCACTTAGCAGAATAATAGTATTATGTTCTTACCTATAGCCTGCAAGTTAGCCATTCACAGGGTTTGGGCCCAGTTAACAGTACCGGCCATGAATTCAATTTTATATAGCAAGCCTTAAATCTAATCAGAAAGTGAATGTTTACTCTCAGAGCTTTCATTCTTCTATTTCACCAGTTGGCACATCTTGTTAGGTTAATAATTACTGTACCTGGAAGATTTTAAGCCCACATATTGTGTGAAAGGGAACAAAGTCTAAATGGGAATTTCATTTATGTTGCTTATGTATCTTATACACCTAATATGAAATAAATTTAGAGAATATCTGTACAGTTCCTGTATGCTGATTGTAACCTACATTGAAATTGTTGTCAATTTATGGAAATTTTTATTTATAACAATATGTGAGCACTTTAAAAATTTGGAACAATTTTTAATTTCATATATATGAATTATGGATGCTCAATCTGTAGTATAAGTCTTTCAGATTAAGTTTTAAGTCTTACATGATAGAAAAATAATTTACTTAATAAAAAAGAAACCCATCATATAATACTCAAGGTCCTGGACTAGGAATTTAAATGGTGTCTGGTAAGAATTATACTTCCAGTGGTAATATAGAGGTATTCCTTACAGAACAGTTTTGCATTAAGTTAATTCAAATTTTTTACTATATGTTATTTTCATTCCCAGTTAATTATTTGTAGTTTCAGCAGCCAGATATCTTTCTTTCTGGTTTTCTCCAAAAACTTCCAGTCACTTGTAGAGCAAAAAATAGAGGTTCAACAATAACCAAACCAAAAGGATCAAGGATCGTGGGTATTTAAGTCATTTATATTTTTGTATCTCTACAAAAGATGGTTTAATATTCTGAAATTCCCCTATACCTTTATTAATATAATGTATAGGCTTAGACCATGATTCTAGCTTACCCAAAGATCCATATTTTAATAATTTCTTTCCCTTGGGATTTTGTGACATCTGTGGATTCTGAGCTTTAGGCAGTTGAGAGCATGCTGTAAGTTTAATTGAACACTTCTCAGTACATTGGACTGATTTGGGGAAGTATGCAGTTGCTTGTAATAATCAAAGAAAAACAAGTGATAAGAACTTTCCAAACTTGTCTGGCAATAGGTACAATTTCAAATAAACAGGTTTCTGTTTTCTTCTTGTCCTTAAGAACGGGTCAGTATCTTAAACTCAGTAGGAATAAAGTAAAGGATTCCCTGCTCTCTGAGTATTGACTTGGATAGTATTTACTTGTATTTTTCTTCTTACTGATAACAAGGGAGATCTAAATTCCTTCGTGGCTAATTAATTTTTTCTCTCTTTTCTTTTTCATGTCAGTCACTATGAGCAAGATCGTAGTGCACTTAAAAAAAGGGAATGGGAACGGAGGAGTCAAGAAGTTCAACAAGAAGAGGATCTCTTTTCTTCAGGCTTTGATCTTTTTGGGGAGCCCTACAAGGTAGCTGAATACGTATGTGATTTATCTTTCTGGAAAATGCTTGCTTATACAGTTTCCATCTAGCTAATCAACACTGACTATATTTTTAAAGCACCTAAATTTACTTTACAAGTAAAATATATACAGATGCTATATTTGGGGCAATTGCAATTTTCTGAAGAAATCTTCCAAATGAAAATCAACAGATGCTTTACATCTCAGTCCTAAGAGTTTGAACACTATTCTGTGCATGAAGAGACATTCATTACATGTTTTTTTTAAGTCAGAGCAAACCTAGATATACTTACAACTTAGTAAGGTAATATTGAACAGTGTAAAAAGTGAAGTGGATATCTGGAATTTGAAGAAATTTATTATACTTGCTAAAGGAAGTTTATGTCAGGAAAGATTTAACACAGAGTAAAGGGGTTGAAATGATAAGACTGGATTTCTAAATAAATTTAATGTAGGAGAGTAAGGATTGAGTTCCTAGTTTTTGATCTGATGAGATGGTGATTATTGTTATCAAGTGGTACAGAGAGAAAGCAAGGGTGCTGTTTATAGAGGAACAATAATTCACCTTTGATCATTTTGTATTTGAGATGCAGGTGAAATACCAAAGAAAACAGTTGAGGAACCTAAGTCTAGAGATCATGGGAGAGATCAAGAGAGATTTGGGGAGCATATGGATGCTGGGAAAATTGATATGGTCGCTGTCATCAAATTTGTTGATACAAGAAAGGAAGGGACAGAGAGACTTCTGGGGAATAGTAATGTTTAAGGGGTAAAAGGTAGAGAAAGCAGAGGCCACAAAGAAAACAAAAATGAAAACATCAAATAATTAGGTAGAATACTAGGAAAAATAAGCATTTAATGGAAACCAAGGAAACAATGGATTTTATGGAGAAAAAAAAAAGATCTGTTAGTAACAGTTGTCCAAGAGCTCAGAAAAGATAAAGATTATAAACTGGGTGTTAGATTTTTCAGTTACAATATAATTTGTTACCTTAGGAAGAGTCAGTGAAACTAATTGTCAGGATTTTGAGAGTGAAAAGGAAACACTTAACTAAAAAAAAAAAAGAAGACAGGTAATCAGTCAATGTGGGCTTGATTTTGCATGGAGGAAGGAAGATAATTTAGAAAGTAAAATGGACAATTAATTGCACAAAGAGATGTTTGTTTTTAAGTTAGAAAAACATGAACGTGTTTAGAAATTATTAGGGAAGGGTGGAAGGTACCGGCAGAGAGGTGTTAGAGAGTAAACAAAGGTCCCAAAGGAGGTCCAACCCAACCTAAGATTAAACTTTTCTGTACAGTAGCACAATCCAGGAGAAGAAGAATGGAGCTGGGCATTAGAAGGAAAATAACACTGCAGAGCAAAATGAAGATGGCAGTTGGGTGCAGTAAGAAATTATAGCCTCCATTTTGGAACACAAAGTCAAAAGTAATGAGAATCTGGTCCTTTCTTGAGTTGAAAGAGGAATAAATAGATGAGTTTTGCATCTTTGGATGGGTTAGAAAAGTGAGACCTTCTCTCAGGGATTTATTCTTAAAGTTCAATATCTACCCCAACGTTCAACTTTCTAATGAGATACAAATTCCTTGGCTTATTATTCCTCCATAATTTTAAGTCATAATAAATTAGAATTATTGTAATTTTTATAATTGTTATTTAACTAGGCTTATTATATATAGTAATATATATTACTGAATGTTAGCAGTGTGGTTTTGAGAAGTGGTTGAGAAATCCTCTTGACATTGTCAAAAATAGTCAACATCATCTATACTGACAGCATAACGGTGTATCAGGTCTAGGCAATTAATGGAGCATTTAATCAGGCTTGAGGTGGCTGCATATTTAGTATTTCATTGCCTTTGTCCTTGGTGAACTGGTGTATTCTTTACTCATAACTATGAAGAGAAGGAATAATGGTAACAGCTTATGGCATGGTAATTTGTTTTAAATTTTCAAATGCCATATCGTACTGTGCCCATGTTTAGGCTGCCCTAGCACGTCAATTTTGAATATTTCTGTTTTGTCATCATATTGCATTGATGTGAACTTGAAAGTCTTCACCAGACAGACCAGGTCTAAGACAGATGAACATCCTGTCTTTGGAGTATCCAACTATTTCAGTGCCAATGGCAGTTTTCACATTGTTTGATAATTCATTGGTAAAGCTGTGGACATACCACAACACTTCTCTAGGGTTTCAATAGGAACTCTTTATTTTATTTTATTTTTTTAATAATTTTATTTATTTCTGTATGTGTATGAATGTACTGTCTGCATGCAAGTTTGTGCACCTGTGTCGTGCAATGCCGTCGAGGTCAGAACAGGGTGTCGGATTCCCCTGGAACTGGAGTTCTCCTGGAATTGGAGTTTCAGACGGTGGTTCTCGGCCGCCATGTGGGTGCTGGGGATCGAACCCGGGTCCTCTGCAAGAGCGGACGGCACTCTTAACTGCTAGGCTATCTCTCCAGCCCCGCTATGCCAAATTTAAATCATACTCTCATCACAGGAACAATAGCATCAGTAGTTCCTAAACTAGGCAATTTGAGCACCATTTCCTTGCACCTACTGCCTTTTCTTGTAAGAAAGGAAAAATGTGGATGTTTCCTGTTCCTTATTGATTTCTTTCTTTGTTGTACCTATACTATTTCCACAGTGAAAATCATGTTGACCACTTGAAGATTCGGTTGGTGTTGAGATGTTCTATCTAGAGGTGTTTGTGCAGTTTATATCTTTGAAAATGAAATCTGTGCATTTGCATTCATGTTTTCAAAAGTGCCTGAGAAATGTGAAATCATTTGACATGACAAAGTCAGCATTGAGAGACTAATGAGGAAAACTTATGTCCATAGTGTAGACTAGAGCCTTGTGTATGTATTCATTTAGCCTTATAATAAGTGGAAAAGACACTCCCCTTGCAATTTCTTGAGGAATTTTAACCTCAAGAATTCGGTGGCTGCTCTGCAGCCTCACATTTTCATGGATGTTGGTATTAGATTTTGTATTCTGTTCAATGTGACATTTTATGCATGGTTGGAATTTGTTTTTCCTTAGCCAGGAAGTCAAGTCAATTGATAAGTTTGCTTTTCTCTTCTTTTAAATTATTTTATTTATTATTTTTTGTTTAATGTATATAAGTGCAGTTGTGTTGTGCAATGCCTGCAGAGGTCAAAAGAGGGTGCTGGAACCCATGCAAGTGGAGTCATGTTTGATTGTTAGCCATCCTGTGAATGTTTGGAATTGAAACCAGGTCCTCTGCAAGAGCAGCCAGTGCTCTTAACCACTTAGCCATCTGTCTAGCCCCAGAACTTCTCTTTTTTGATCCATAGTTTCCTCCCTTTTGAAGTTAACCATAAAAATTAATTTCTTCTTCCCCTCCTACTCTTCCATCACCACCACTGCTGCTGCTGTGGTGACTACTACCTTTAAAACTTTTTTATGGCTCAATAGCAATGAGGAAACTGAGGCACAGAAAGTTGTACTGACTTATACAAAGATGTCTTTACTGGAGTTGGTAGAGGAGAAATGGAGACCAGTTCTCATAAGGATCTAATGAAACAACTTGCAATGTCTTGCTTTAGAAAGTGTAAAGTGCTATAAAAGGTCAAGTTCTTGTCATCGTTATGAATAAAGAAAGAAATGGCAACTTACAGCCTCGAGAGATTAACTGAAAATACTAGAATTAGAACAACATGGGAATTACTAAATTACATACTTTAGCTACAATAAAATAGAAGAAAAACGAACTTAAAAACTTGATTTATTTTGCTTATTTTATTAAAAAGAAATAACATGGTACAATAGCCTCTCAGAACATTAGTCTGGCAATGAAATTATACTACTGATTTGTAGATAGCATTTGAAGCAAACTGGGTGAACTTTGCATTTCCTAAAGTAATGAGAAGCAAAAAGCATAAATGAAAGAGTGCTGTTAGTCATGAGCCACAAACCAGACATGTAATTTATGCCTGAAAACACTTAGAAAATGGATTTCCTTGATGATAGAGAAATTGTGATTACTTAGAAAATAATGGCTACAGAGGTTACCTATAAGGAATGAACCAATTATGTAGAAAGGGAACTAAAAACTGGTCAAATTGAAAGAAGCCTATAATTGATTGAAACAACTAAATTTCATCTTTTCCATGTTTAGAATGTTTGATCAAGACTGCCAAGAATACTTTCTTCTTTAATAGGATTACTAAGACTCTGGAGGGCAAAAAACAACAGTGTCCATCAGAATTTGTTATGGTATATAATAAGAGTCTATTACATAGGTGTGGATAAATGTCTTTCAGGCCCCACTAGGCTTTCTATCCAGCCTATCTCATATGAGAATTACAGTGATTGTTTGTCAGTTGCCTTCTCCAAAGGTAGAGAGGCAGGGGAATGTTACACACAGTTTGGCCTGGACTATTACTTATCTGGTGATTGTTTTAACAGTGAGCTTTTTGAAGTTATGTGTCTGTGTTTACCCTTTGTCAAAATATCTCCCATAAGCATTTTAACTTACCAGTTGTTGTTAGAATGAGCACAGTAATTCCTACTTGTTGCCCCAACACATTGGTTAGGCAAACATGGGGATCTTCAACCACCAACTCAGAATTTGTCTCCATTGAATTCAACCACATTTTATCACCTAAACTGTTCTTGTCTGGAGTCCTTCTGAGATAATTGCTCTCTGAGGAAGCTAGTCTAAGTGAGATAACAGCCCTCAATTTCTCCAGGTTATCACAGCACTACCCTTATGCCATAAGTATATAGGAAAGCTTCAGACTGTTCTCATATTAGCATATAGCAATAACTTGAAATTCAGTCATGCCTTCAGTGAATTACACTGCAATATAATGATCTTAGCTTTCTATGTATGAGAAATGCACCTAAGAAATATCTTTGCACGTTATAGATGATTAGTGATGAAAATGGTTTGCTTTATTATTTTGAATTTCTTAGGAATGAACCAATGGAATTCTTTTTCTCACTTTTATATCTGTTAACCATGTGTGTCACTTAATGAGCCAAGATGATATTCTTGTTTTCATCAGCAATAGATGATTCTTTAACCAATGAGCTCCCATCTTTGTCTTAGCTACTAAGATCTTCAAGTGTTTCAATTTACTGTTCAATCATAGTAACCAAGTTAACATGTCTTTTACATTTCTATTTATATATAATTTACTCCAAGCTATTATATATCATTTATTTTAATATAGACTCAGGATAGAAAGCAATTTGTTTCTATTAAATTCTGGAACAATTTATTATGTAAGTTAACATATACTAGACATGGCAACAAATCTTGCTGATAAAAGATGAATAAAAGAAGGTCCCTGAACTTTAACAGCTATAGATTTAGTCAGAAAAAATGCATAACTTCATTATATTGATTTCTAGACTTATTCAGGGAAATTTTAATTTCCCTTTTATTTTATAATTGCACCGTTTTGAACACAGGCCAGTTTTAAACACTGGCTAGTTCAGAAACTCTCCTAATTTCAAACATGATTTAAAACTCAAGGAGTGATGCTTCAAAAACTAAGGCCATCATAAAATGTAAATGGATGAAAAGACATTAAAATAGATATGGTACTTTCTGCTGAAAACAAAAGAAGCACATGCCGTCAACATTCCACCA
This sequence comes from Rhizomys pruinosus, assembly GCA_009823505.1. NCBI lineage: Eukaryota > Metazoa > Chordata > Mammalia > Rodentia > Spalacidae > Rhizomys > Rhizomys pruinosus. The sequence goes on from VZQC01006697.1 coordinate 1,111,836, forward strand.
AAATAAAAATAGGAATGGGACTTGCCTGCTTTCAAGCAAATGAAATCATTTTGGGTCAGAGAGAGGGAAATGACTTCTCAGGGCAAGAGATATTGTGCTGGTATCTCTAATGTTTAGGGTAAGGTTTTGTCAAACTCTGCTTCCAAGAAAGCCAGTAAGCACAATGAGGAAACTGCAAGCACGAAAATAAATCACATGTTTCTGCTAGTAGAATGAGATCTTTGAACAAATCCAGGTATCAGTGTTTGGTAGTAATCAGTCATCTGACTTGAGTGGTAATGTCTTTCTTTGAGGGGCCAAGACAACCTTGAAAACGTTTCAAATGTGCATCAAATTCTTCCTGGGCTTATCACAATGGAATTTCTTTGTTTTATACTTAGGGATTGAATTAGACAGACTGGTTGGCTGCTGTCCAAATGGTTCATTTTATACATCAGTTAAAGGAAATTACTATAAGCAGAGTTAATTCCTGCTTTTGCTAAAAAGTAATTTCTGCCATTAAAATTGTAAACCCAGGGAATTTTAGGGAATAGAAATGATTTCTCACCATGCACATTTTTAAAATATGCCTTTCAAATATGTCTATGAAAACAGAGTGATTATTCAGCTGAGAATCTTATAGAATGTGAGTTGTTTAATCACTACTTCAGCAGTAAAGTTGCATATGATGCAATATAAGATGTTCCTGACTGTAACCAAACTGAAACTGATATCTATTTATTCAATTTCTAAAGATCTCCACCCAGTACAGAACTCCTTTTGCATATATTTAACATATTTTCCATAATCTTTGAAATTCATATTTCTCTAACTGCCCTCCTTTCTCTGCCAGAGCCTATGGATTAACACATGGAATGAATTAAATATGCAAATATCATGCTAATAATGAGGCCAAGGTTTCTAGCTTGATTCTGCTTGTAATTACTCCTTCTTCGTGTCCTTTCCTGGCTCCTCTCTTTTCCCCAGTATCTTGGCATAAAGGATTCTTCCTTGAGCCCAAACTTCTACATTTTCTTTCCATGGGTGATTTCATCGATTACTAATGCTTCACTAGCTAGCTAGCCATCCTCACATTTTCCTGTCTTCACTTATAAAGATATATCTTCTTGGAACAGACTGAGACAGATCTGCGACTTGGATAAATACCACCTGTGTATCTTTGGTATGACAGGAAGTGTTGAGAGCATGTGACATAACATGAACATTTAATACTTATCTTCAGTGGACCATATACCAAGGGGAAGGCAATCACCTATTCCTCTCCATGAAAAGAATGCTGCATAGGATGGCCTCCATGGTAGTTATTTTCCTTGCAACATCTACGGCCAGAATAGTACAGCCTAAACACAATGAAATACTTTGCTTTTCTGAATTCAGCACATTTCTTTGATAACTTATTTGCATGCAAAGAGAATAATAAAAGATATTTGAGAATGAACAATTGAATATCATCAAATTCATTTCCAAGTATACAGTTACCCATCATTTTTTTAGTTATGAACGCTATGCTCCCTCATTGCAAAAATTCATGCAAGAGCCAAATTATTTAAAACAAACAATCTATCATTTTTAAGGTTTGCATATCCTACAGGGGGTGGTAGAGTTGGGCTGTTCCTTGTCCATAGATAAATTTGGTTGGTTCTTTTACATTAGCCTAACGTCACTTTGAAAAGGCAACTTTGTTTTGATTTACTTAAGTAACAATTTAAATTCTTGAATACAATTTTCTAACTCACTGCAAAGACATACATAGGAGAGCTTGAGTCACTGTTGATGAACAATTACAGCATTTCAAAGTAAATGAGTATGAATCACCAATGTGTAAACACAGTCGCCCCCAGAGTATGTAGGCAGGCACCAGTAATTTATACAGTTCTCTGATTAAAAAGAATTAGAACCATGTTAGTCATAAGTTAGCTCAATTAGATGTTGTTTAATCCCATGCATTTCAAAAGTTGGAACAGTGAGGACAGCACAATTTAACTACGTTCTCTCTATTAAATGGGCTAAACATTGTTTTTATGGTATAATGAAATGCAAGTGCTGAGGGATCAAGACTATATAAAAGTCAAGTATTCCATCATAATTCCAATGACCAATAAGAGGACATTTTTAATCATAACATGCTATGTAACAATTCATCTCATCTGACCTAAAATCAGTAGTATTTTTTATGACAAATTTAATGACATCTTAAATCTATTTCACAAAGAACATGGTTAAAAGTAGGCTAGAGATAGTAAACTAACCATTCCTCATACCCCTTCATTCCCAGAATTTCTTTTCAATATTGATTATTTTCATTCTTTTTCCTTTTTATAGACATTTTATTTTTTTCTTTTATTTATTTTATTTTATGTGGATGAATGCTTTTTATTTTCATTTATGTAAAAGCACACATGTCATGCAATATATATCAAGAAGAGAAGAGGGAGTCAGAGTCCTGGAACTGAAGTTATGGGAAATTGTTAGCCACTATGTGGGTGCTGGGAACTGAACCTGAGCCCTCTGCAAGAGCAGCAAGTGTCCTTAACCACTGAGCCATAGTTCTAGTCCCATTTTTTTTTTTTTGCTTATATAGCACATGGAATATATGAAATTATGTGTCAGTGTAACAATTTTAGAAAATTCTAATAGTCTACTTAGATATCTGTTTGAAGCATTAACAATAGGAAACACAAACCTATTCATTCTTTCTCTTCCCACCCCCATTTTTTATTATTTTAGACAAACAAAGGTGATGCCCTTGCCAACCGAGTCCAGAACACACTTGGAAACTATGATGAAATGAAGGATTTACTAACTAACCATTCCAATCAGAATCATTTAGTGGGAATCCCAAAGAATTCTGTGCCCCAGACTCCTCTCAACAAAAGTGAACCAAGCTTTTTCCCAGAACAAAAGAATCGAATGATCTCAACTCATCAGGATAATAACCACTCTTCAACACCTATGCCTCCACCTTCAGTCGTTATACTGAATTCAACTCTAATACACAGCAACAGAAAATCAAAACCTGAATGGCCTCGAGATAGTCACAACCCTAGTGCTGGACAAGCAAGCCAAGGAAGCGGTCACACAAACAAGATGCCCACATCTACACAAGACCCACCTCAAGCCCGACTAGAAGATTTCTTCATCTACCCAGCTGAACAACCCCAAATTGGTACAGTTGAAAAATCCAACTCATCTGCAAAGGGAGACAATAATCCCAAGTCTGGTGAAGATGTTTTCAAAGAAATATTTCAGTCCAACTCAAGTGAAGAATCTGAATTTACAGTGCAAGCACCTGGGTCTCCCCTGGTGGCTTCGTCATTGTTAGCTCCCAGCAGTGGCCTTTCAGTCCAAACCTTCCCACCAGGGCTTTACTGTAAAACAAGCATGGGGCAGCAAAAGCCAACTGCATATGTCAGACCCATGGACGGTCAAGACCAGGCACCAGACATCTCTCCATCACTGAAGCCTTCCATTGAATTTGAGAACAGCTTTGGGAATCTGTCCTTTGGATCACTGTTGGATGGGAAACCCAGTACAACCAGTTCAAAGACTAAACTGCCAAAGTTCACAATCCTCCAGACAAGTGAAGTAAGTGGCTTATTAAGTTTTGTTTGATTTCTCAGTTGGATTTTCTATCCTCTGTTTTCAAGTACTCACAAGCTACTTTGCCTTACTGAACTGTGTGCATGGGTCTTTTCAAGGTGAGAGTTTGATTCTTTTTTTTTTTTTTTTTTTTTTTTGGACAGGTTTCCCTGTAGCCCCAGCTGGCCGGGAACTCACTCTGTAGACCAGGCTGCCCTTGAACTCACAAAGATCTGCCTTCCTCTGCTTCCCAAGTGCTAGGATTAAAGTCGTGCGCCACCATGTCCAGTGAGAGTTTGACTCTTGATCTTTAGTGACTTGTGACATGACTGATTAACACAGTATGCAAAATGTTAAGTAAATATAGTTTCTAATGACAAAATACAAGGTCAGGTTTTACAAAATGATTTTGTATGATAATGTACAAATGAACGGCTTTTGAGATTTTGATTATTATAAATAGTCACTGGTTCATGAAAAGAGTATAAATCATCATAGAAATTTACTAGCAGATTAGTAAAAATGTAAAACAAGTTCTCTAGAATTCAGATAGTGAAAATGTGTCATTTTCTAAACTCAGAAGTGCAAGACAGTTTTTTAAACATTCTTTAGAACAGGATCTCATGTAGCTCAGGCTGGCCTGCAATTCAGAAAGTAGTGAAGAATGACCTTAAACTTCTGATTCTCCTACCTCTACCTCACAAGTGCTGGGTTTGCAAGCATGAACCACCACACTCAGTACCCAGCACTGCAAGACATTCTTCAAGATGTCTTTCATTTCTTGTGTACTTTCTAGAGTTTTCCACGACAAGGTGTTATTATTATTGTACATATCCCTCCATTTTCCTTTTTCTTTTTCCTTTCCACATGAGCTGCATTGCCCACTTACACTACCTCTATCCTTTCTGTTAAACCAACAGACATTGTATTCAACCAGTTCCACTAGGTTTAAAATGACTCAACAATCTGCTTATCTCAGGAATCAAGCCTATAAAAAAGAATTCCAATGGGAACACAGCTTGTTCGAAATAATGGATGGCTAATGATAGGATGCTGGCCCTTTGGGCTCCTGGATAGGGTATATATGTGATACTGCCCTTGAGAAAACCTTTTGTAAATAGCCATCAACTGTGCTTCAAATATGTTTTTAGAAGAAGCTACTGAACTTAGGTTGGACTTCTGTAGTTGATGACTAGAGGCTTGAAAAACAAAACAGGAAGAAAGTAGATTAACATTTTCAATTGTAGTGACAGGCAGATGGTCTGAACTGTTGAACATTCTGAGCCATTGATGTCTAAATTATTGAAGTATGATCATATATTCCCTGTAGCTTTTCTTGTGTTTTTTCATTATCAGTTGATCCAGTGATGGTGAATTCAGTCGATGATGGGAACACAAAGTAAGGGAGTATGGGGGTGGTGGATTGTATTTTCCAGACATGTTTTAATATTATCTCATTTTGAGTCAATCCACATTTTGTTTTGCCATTCACAAAGTCTTGAAAACCTAAGTATTTCTCTGATCTGTCCTTACTTCTCCACTTTCAATACCTTGAATTTCTCTGTGGATTGTTATGATAAATTTTTTTGATAGACTAAATTCTTCCAGTCCCACTTCTCGTCTAAAACATCCTCCAAATAGGTCAGTCCCTCCTTTTAATTCTTCAAATCATTGCTATGACTTTCAAGAAGAAATTCAGCTTTCTTAGTTCCCCATTCAAGGCTCTTCAACTTCTGGTTCCATTCTCCTTTTTCTGGCCTCACATCATTATACTTCATATGCAGAATAAATCCCAGGCATGGGGAACCATTTTTCCATTTGCTCTTCCAAATGCTTATTACATTTCCATACTCTTTTTGTCTGCTGACCTCTCAGCCTTAAATGGCTTTCATTCACTATGATTTCCTTCTTTTTTTCCCTGGAGTTTTGCTACTCTTTCAGGTCAGTTCAGTTATCATCTTCTCACTGAAAGTCTTTCTGATCCTCTCACTTTAATTGCAAGCAATTTCCTCTTGGTTCCTCTAATGCCTTAGCTATATGCTCCTGGCTCAACATTCATTTCATTGTATTGTAGATACACATTTGTATGTCTGTCTGACTCTTGTAGTAGACTGGGAACCCCCTTAGGGCAAGCATTCTTCTCTCTACTGCAGGGTCCTACCAAATGCCTGACATGTAGTAGATATTCAGTAAATGTTCAATGAATGAGCTAGAGAAATTGATTGCACCTTCAAAATCAGGTTAATCAAATTATATGAACAAAGGGGAATATTTGGTAGAAAATTCATCCTGGAGTGTATTCAATTAGATTCATTTTACTCTACTCGTTTCCTGGAATTTTAATCTTAATTTCCACTGAATGACATACTAGTGGTTTTTAACTATAAACCAAATATGCATATACTTTGAAAGAAGACCCTAATGGGAGATCAGAATACAAATTTTGATTCTTGCTTTGTCTTAGTATCTACTATTTTTCTTTTTATTTCACAGCAGTACTACCACTCAGGACTGGCCTGTAAGTAGCACTGCTCCATTAGACTGTTTCCATAACTCATTAACAGGGTGACAGGTCATAGACCCAATGAGATTCATTCAGTTATAGTTCTCTCTCTTATACATTCATAAAATGGCTGACCCAGATTCAAAAATGACTTTGTGCTTTTATTCAGGGCTCCAGCACACCAATGAGAGGTACAATTTCAGTGAGTGCCTGAGCTGTCATCATCTCTGGAGATGATTATCAAGGGAACAGCCTATGTACATAAATCATTAGTAGTGGTATAAATTGACTTGGTAGAGCTGTATCTAGAAAATGGGTCAGATACCATAAAGTCATGATAAGAGATCAGTGAGGACAGTGTTTTAAAATACATATCCGAAAGGATCTTAGGATGTTAAAGAGAGGGAGAATGAAACTTGGGGCACTAAATTCAGGAAAAAAGCAAATTTGAGAGCTAAGCAGATTTAGGGGGCAATGTGAAAACCAGATATACAAGGGAAAAATTGAGAAGTTAGAGAGCCCAAAAGAAAACTTAGGAGGGTTGTAGATTGAAATGTGGGCATAACAATAGATAGGGTGGAGCATTATGGAGCTCTGATCCTAATGGAATGTATGTGGCTAAATCTCTGACCAAGTCTGAAAATTTACCATATTAAATCTTGATGCACTTTTCAAAAGCACTTAACATTAGTAAACAACCCCAGTTCCTGGCGCCAAGAATTTCAGACACTGGGTTCTGGGTCCTTATTCAGTGATGACCAGTAGCATTACTTTGAATTATCACCCAAAATATTTATATATAGACTAATGTCGGTATTTCTCTAAGCATTTACAGTTCTTTCCCTAACCCAAGTGACAGAAAGCTGACAAGTGTTAGTGATGTTAACTTGCCATATTTGAGGAGCAGGGAAAGTTAACTAATTAGTAAATAGACACCACTTAAAGGTACACAAGTAATCAAATATATTTAACTTTGTGTTTTCAGAGATTAAAATTATTGTTGAGGGGCTGGAGAGATGGATCAACTGTTAAGAGGACTGACTACTCTTTCAGAAGACCTGGGTTCAATTCCTAGCACCCACATTGTGGCTAACAACCATCTATAACCAGTTCCAGGGGATCTGACACCCTCTTCTGAACTCTGTGGGCATTGCATGACACGGGTGCACTGACACACATGCAGGCAATACACTAATTTACATAAAATAAAAATAATAATTAAATCAATAATTACTGTGGAAACATGATTTGTATGTGTGGATATGCTCATGTTTCAGTGATTAGGAAAGGTGTTCTGAGGAGACTACCCTGATTACATTATGAAAAGTACCATACTGATTGTCAAGACACTGGAAGAATATCCAGGTAGAGTTTCACAGATGATAATTGAAAGATAGATTTTGAACATGCTTGAATACTAAGTCAAATTAGGGCTCTAGACAGCAGTTCATAAGTGTGTATATGAGTGATCGGGAATATGGCAAATACGAAAAGGAAGAACAAACAAATGTGAAACATATTTTGTAATTAGACCTGTTTGTCTTAACTGAAAGTTTGTAGGTCCAAAATGAGATAAGGCTGTAAAAGCACTGTCAATTTTTCTTTAATGCATAGGCAAAGGGGCAGACAAAGTAGGATGATAAACACTATATTTCAGGTTCCCTGACTAGGTGATCTAGGAACACTTGAAACCTAGTTGCCCTTAGTAGTTCATGCAGAATGTTCTGCTCTCTCTTGCATCTATGCCCTTAGAAGGCAGAACATCTCCTTTCTTCTTCTATAATCACCAGCTCCTAAACTTTCTACTTTATCAAAACTCTTGCTTAGATGATACTAGAATGCCTGCAGAAAAGTAAATACCAATTCTTCATTATTTCATTTCACCCTTCCTTGTTTGTTTTCCTTCCCTTTTTCTTCAAGGCTCAAATTTGCCTCATATGTGTTATTATCTTGGTTAAGATTGCCTACAAATGATTTTATCTGTCAGCACCCTGGAAAAAAATTTCTGCCATGTCAACATTCCAATCTTCAAACATTAGCTTTCCATGAATCTTTCTGTGTCCTTTGTTTTTAAATTCATTGACATTTATAACATTTTTGTGATAGAAAATCAGTCAAGAGATTACTTCACCTTTATTCTGTAACAAAACTTCAATTATTGTTATAGAAATTTAGGACATCACCACTAATAATGATACAAATTAAAACAGCATTGTTTATTAAGATTTTATTTTGGATTAAACATTTGCAAGTACTTTTTTATGAAAAAATGGGTTGTGTGGCTGCAAAGCATGGTTTCCATGAGTTATATTGACACAGGGGCTTGACTTGTGAAAAGGAGAGGATGCTTTTACTTCTCCAAGGTTCCTGTTGCATGAGATTATACTCTTTCCTTGGTGAGATTGCTCCATATATCAACTACTGAAGATGTAGTTCTTTGCAGGTAAGCTTAACTCTATCTTGCTCATAAAGTTACTCCAGCCATTCCCTTCCCACTCATTCCCATACACAGGTGTCCACAAAAGATTAGCGTGGGGAGCTTTTAGTTATATCTGGAAACTGCACTTTACCACTTTTTATAATATTTTAGGAATTGCTAAGATTGGATAAATATGGGCAAATGACAGCTGACTTTTTAAAGAACCAACTAACAATTCAGCCTAAAGGTGTATTATATCTCAACTTTTTAAATAATATCTATATCGTGCATTTCATCCAAAAGCATCAAGCTCCAGACTCATCAAATAGCCTTATAATTTTTTTTGTTACTACCCACTAAAACAATGGAACTGAGAGAACTTCCATTTTCACATTATTTCCAGAACAGTGTTTTGACAGATTCAGTATACAGCAAAGTGATGGGCTTTTTGTGATGTGTGTTCCAAATCATCCCGTTATTACTGGATATATCGATTACTTCAATGCTATCTGAGAGAGTCATAAAGAATGACTGACCTCATTTTGTGTTAAAGAATAAGAAAATTCGACAGGTATATAACTATATTGATTCCACTCCAGTAGTAAATGTAAAGGGCTCTAAAGATGAGTTATAAAAGTCTTGGGCTGGAGAGATAGCCTAGCGGTTAAGAGCGCCGACCGCTCTTACAGAGGACGCCGGTTCGATCCCCAGCACCCACATGGCGGCTAAGAACCGTCTGAAACTCCAATTCCAGGAGAACTCCAGTTCCGGGGGAATCCGATACCCTCTTCTGACCTCCGCGGCGTTGCACGACACGGGTGCACAAACTTGCATGCAGACAGTACATTCATACACATACAGAAATAAATAAAAATTAATAAAAAAAAATTTTAAAAGTCTTTATAGGTCCTTTAACTCTAGTATTTTAATTTGTGTTAAAAATAATCTTTAATTAACTACTATTTTAAAAATATAATATGCTTTGAGTATCACATAGAGTTTATAATGTTGGTAATAGTAAGAAAAACATATTACTTGTATTATCTACTGTTTAAAATGCCTTAATATATGATGTCTAATTATAATTTGATTTTAAAATATCTTAAATTATAATTATGCACTTTTCAAGTATGGAAAAAGTTATCAAAGTTACTAAGAATCACTTGACTAAAATCACACATCTAGGGAAGGACAATGGAGGCCCTGGAACCAAGATGTACAATGACATTTCTTTGGTGACATTTATTATAAGGTATACTAATGTATATGCATTGATTAATTTTCTAAAAATAGATTTTCTGGTGGTACATATAGAGCAAAGGGATAATGAGCTAAATTCAGCTTAACTTAAAATTCCCTTGCTAGGTTCTTATTTCAAAAGTGTGGGGTCAAACATACCAAAAGAGCAATGTTTCTTATGGTATTACAGGTTATAGTCATATGTTTTTCATTTGCAAATATGGTAAGAAGTTGTGTTTTTGCAATATTTCTAAATCAATAACATATGACATAACTTGTTAAAAGACCTTTTCTTGGTCCATAAGTCTTTTGAGTTTTTGTCATTTTGGTGGAATGACTTAAGCAGAGTTTCTAGACACTGTGGCTAAACCCAAGCATTCTCAAGATGTACTTTAGATTCAAGTAAAAGGTCTGTTAAACGTAGGCATGGAAGCACTCAATTTGAGGTGAATGAAACTTATCTCAAATGGTGGTAATATTCAGGTATATTCATTTCACAAACTGTCTCTGATCATCAAATGACAAAACTACTTAGCAAGGGACAGGCAGAATCCTTGTCTTTGTTTCATCAAGAAAAATGGAATGAGTCTCAGTGTCCTTTAGCAAAGGAACACTGAAAATCCATAGACTATCTACTTCAGAAAATAACTGTGAGGATAACTGAACTAAGTAACTGTGCTAGGGTCTTTGGGAAATTTACAAGGCTGTGGAGATGGATGGATGATGTATTCATTTCTAAATTTCCAACAAGAAACTATGACAAACTGGATGGCTTAAAACAAAACAAAAAACGTTCCTTATTTCCTTGTGATGGAGTCTATGCATCTCAGAAAAAGGTCACCAAGCTCTTAGCAAATGTGCTGGGAAATAGTCTTTCTTTCATTTTATTTTTTACTTTTTAAATATTTTACTTATTATCTTTATTTTATGTGTCATTGCCTACGTGGGTGTAAGTGTATCTGTGTCATGTAATGACTATGGAGGTCAGAGGGTACTGAATCCTTTGGAACTGGAGTTACAGTTGTTAACTGCCATGTGGTTGCTGGGAATCAAAACCAGGTCCTCTGCATAAGCAGTCAGTGCTCTTATTAGCTAAACCAGCTCTCAGTCCCATTTTTTTTTCCTTTTACAAAGTGTTTTTTTCTTTTTTTATTTCATTTTTTAAAATTTTTTATTAATTTTATTTATTTCCATATGTGTATGAATGCACTGCCTGCATGAAAGTTTGTGCACCCTTGTCGTGCAATGCCGCAGAGGTCAGAACAGGGTCTCAGATTCCCCTGGAACTGGAGTTCTCCTGGAATTGGAGTTTCAGACGGCTCTCGGCCGCCATGTGGGTGCTGGGGATCGAACCCAGGTCCTCCGTAAGAGTGGTTGGTGCTTTAACAATAAGTAATAAGTTATGAGTACAAGCATCCTTCATGTAAAACCAATTTGCAAGCAGTTGTGCCCAAACCCAAACAGCCCAGGGCTCCCACTATCCAGCTGGAGGGACTTGTATGTACAATCATGTTGATCAAATAGGTGTCCAGTCTATATTGCTGTAGTTTCACCATTCACCCCAATCGCAGCCCTTACATTCTACCACACTCCCTCTTCTGCTGATTGCTCCCTAGGCTTAGAAAAGGGGCACAGGTGGACGAGAAGTAAAACAGTCTAATTTCTCTGAAGATATCGTTTTGGACTCTGATCAATTCTGGCTGTTTCCTTTAATGGGTTGACAGTTTGTGCAGGAATAACCTTTCAATCCTACTAATGAAGCACAAGCAATTAGATATATAGGCATTTAAATAGTACTAATCATTATGGTAGGTTACTTTGTTATAGACACAGATGTTTGGATGGTATGCTAATCCATGAATTGTATTTTTTCTGTAAAATGACAAGGTCTTACTGTGGCTTATAACATCTCCTAACCACTAGAGGATGTAAGCTTGTGGCATCAGCCGTGAATTATTCCTCCAAGGAGAGAGGTAATAGCCAATTAGATTTGGGATATACAGACATATGGCTGCCACTGCTGCACAGTATTTCCAGACAGGCGAGGTGTAGCTGATGCTGATGGAGGAGACTTGCTTAACTCAAAGAGACCAATATTTGCTTTATTGGTTTAGTGGCCGTTGGTAACACTCTCTGGCCTTTCACATAGTTTATGGTAGCCCAAGGTATCTCTTAGTTTACAAGACCATGTTCCCAATTTCTGCCTAATTCTTTACATGGCCTTTTCTTCACCATGTTGGTCTCCTCTGAATATTTTTCATAGGATTTAGGTATCAACTTATCTCATAGATAATTTTATGTCTAGATCCTTAACTAAGTGCATTTATAAATACTGTATTTCCAATCAAGTTCCAAATCTGAGGTTTCTGGCTAGTTGTGAGTACAGGAAAGCAATCTTCAGCCCACTCTAACAGAGATCCTTCTTCACATTTTCCAGGCTGGGAATGGATGTAACAGGCAGAATGCATTTTGAACAACCCAAGCCAGTTTTTAGAAGGAAAAGGGGCATGCCAATTCAGAAATACCTTCCCTTAGGCTGCAAAGATTCTGAACCTAAGACCTCTTTACTTTCTTCACCTTGATTGTGCCTCTATGAAAAGGAGTTGACTGTGCAGAAACTGTTTAGATAAAATTGTATAAAACTGATTTTTGAGTCTTTCAGTATAGCATTTTTTTTCTAATGATACAGAGAAAATTATTAGTGTAATTGACTTGTTTATGGGCTAGAGACACATGGACACACTTTCACTTTTGGGGTTGTAAGGGTCTCTGCCACAAGTTATCAACTCTGCCAATATAGTGTGCAAACTACCATAGAAAATAAGCAAATGAAGAAATTTACCTGGGTTATAATAATCATTCACGTGTGGGTACTAAAACTTGAATATCATAGATTTTGACGGATCATGGAATTTGTTTGAGCTTTCTCAACTGTTGTGGAGTGTAAGAAAAAGTCTTTATCTCTGTACCATACAAAATCAGGCGATGAAATGGCTATGCCTGGGATAATCAACTTTTTTGATCACCCTGAATTACATTTAAATATCATACTTGACTTCCTGTGTCAGTCCTCAACAGGAAGACCACTGGGAGAAGACAGGGGAGGACAATCAACCTTGCATGTTTGGCAGAGCTGAATTCTGGCTTAGGGAAGGTGGTTGCAACTAGTGCAGAATTCGCCAGCAGGGTAGAGGTTTCTTCTGTCCCCAGGCATGTCATTGCAGATTCTTTGTACTCTAGATTAGAAATAATCTTTTTTTTTATTAATTTTATTTATTTCTGTATGTGTATGAATGTACTGTCTGCATGCAAGTCTGTGCACCCGTGTCGTGCAACGCCGCGGAGTTCAGAAGAGGGTCTCGGATTCCCCTGGAACTGGAGTTCTCCTGGAATTGGAGTTTCAGACGGTTCTCTGCCGCCGTGTGGGTGCTGGGGATCGAACCCGGGACCTCTGTAAGAGCAGTCGGCACTCTTAACCGCTAGGCCATCTCTCCAGCCCCCAAGATTAGAAATACTCTTGAGTACCACAAAGCACAAGCCCATCTGAAAGTCACAAGGTGCTTTTCTTTAGGGAATCATATATTAAAAGTCATTTCATCTTAGAATTGGTGTGACTGAACACCCAGGGCAGTAGAGCATTTTCATGCCCAAGTTTGGGCTCAGAATCACAAGATGCAAGGAAATAAATTATCTCAGAAATGACCACTCAAAAAGAAGAGAGGCCTACAATTTTATAAAGGCTAAGCTCAAAATCATGTGGGATTCTGAAATACTTTATAGGAAAAGTACAATATGTCTTCAATGAGTGTAGGGAGGTAGTTATTTGTAAGAATGTAAGAATGTGCAAATATCAAGTCCTCTTGCATAAACTGAAAGTTTGTTATAAATGTGGTAAAATATTTAATGATCAGTATCATCCTCACAATTTTCAAGGCTCTTTTCAATTAACATTGGAGGGTTTTGTAGGAAATGTACACACACATGTATCAGGTGTTGATATTTCTCTTTGAGTAGCACAAGAAAGTCAGTGTACTTGCTGAGTGTGAAGAGTAAACGTTGATGGCTGTCTTGATAACTTTGGAAATCTTGCTCACCATGTAGAATATTTTCTAGGATCTGAAGTGATAAAGAATGAAGGAGTAGTAGCAATAAAAATCTTTTTGGTTCATCCTTGAAAGTTGAGATGAAATTGAACTAAGGTTTTGGGAAATGCATAGGGTATTGGAGAAAGTTTATATCTTAGGGAGATGAAATGGACTTAATAGTTTCTAAGTTTCCTATAATATAAAGGTATCATGGCACTCTCGTGTTGGATTGTTAAAATTATGTTACATTTTTTTCTGAAAAGGTTAGTCTTGGCTGTCATGTTGTATATTTTCAGAATCAGCATTCATATACAATACCACCTCCATGATGACTTCTTGAGCTGAGAAAGGATATGACCCTGGTTTGAAATTAAATTTATTCTTTGACCTAAATCTGTGTATCAGGATTTCCTGTATTCATCAAGAACTTTATGCAAACTTACTAAGGAGGTCAGTTGTAGGAAGCTTCTCTTGCTACAAGCAGGTACTGTGCAGTCCTGCTAACGGAAGTGGAGCACAGTGGTCTCCTGTGGTCACGGTGGGGAACTGACAAAGATCAGTTGGTCACTCTCATAACACCTGAGAGGTACTTCCATCTCAGGTCCTTAGCCTGGGAAGCAGAATGCCTCCCATCTAGCCATGCTCTCCCACCTACCCAAAGACTGCTGGTCTCCAGACAGGAATTTCAGGCTGATGGCTGATAGCCTCTCTTTAGCCTACACCCACTCACAATTCACTCCACAGGTTGGAGACCATCCAGCCCCACATTAGCTTACCAGGTTGGTGGTATGATAGACCCCCATGCAACCCACTAGCCACCAACACTTGAAATCCAGGCCTGCTTTGGCCTGTATATGCACAATATAATGAATGGACCGGGAATTCTGTATAATGATGGTAATAGAGAATTCAATTTACTGCCTGCTGCAAGTCACTTTTTTTTTTGTCTTTTCAAGACAGGGTCTCCCTGTAACCCCAGCTGTCCTGGAACTCACTCTATATACCAGGCTGGCCTTGAACTCACAAAGATCTGCCTGCCTCTGCCTCCCAAGTGCTAGGATTAAAGGAGTTCGCCACCATGCTCAGCTCTGCAAGTCACTTTTTTTTTAAAATTAGTTTTTATTGATGCTTTGTGCATTTCATACATTTTTTCCAATTCAGTTCAGGCTTATTTCCCTTTCCCTCCCCCCCACCCCCACCCCATCCCAGATCATGCATTCTGCCATAACTGTCCTGCATCTTTCTCTCAGTTTTTTTTTGTTTTTTTCATTTTTAGCTATAAGTGATAATCCATGAGTACAAGCATCCTTCATGCAAAACCTATCTGCAGGCTGTTGTGCCCAAACACCTACAGCCCCACCATCCAGTGGGGGGTGACAGGTTGTTTNAGGTTATAGTCATATGTTTTTCATTTGCAAATATGGTAAGAAGTTGTGTTTTTGCAATATTTCTAAATCAATAACATATGACATAACTTGTTAAAAGACCTTTTCTTGGTCCATAAGTCTTTTGAGTTTTTGTCATTTTGGTGGAATGACTTAAGCAGAGTTTCTAGACACTGTGGCTAAACCCAAGCATTCTCAAGATGTACTTTAGATTCAAGTAAAAGGTCTGTTAAACGTAGGCATGGAAGCACTCAATTTGAGGTGAATGAAACTTATCTCAAATGGTGGTAATATTCAGGTATATTCATTTCACAAACTGTCTCTGATCATCAAATGACAAAACTACTTAGCAAGGGACAGGCAGAATCCTTGTCTTTGTTTCATCAAGAAAAATGGAATGAGTCTCAGTGTCCTTTAGCAAAGGAACACTGAAAATCCATAGACTATCTACTTCAGAAAATAACTGTGAGGATAACTGAACTAAGTAACTGTGCTAGGGTCTTTGGGAAATTTACAAGGCTGTGGAGATGGATGGATGATGTATTCATTTCTAAATTTCCAACAAGAAACTATGACAAACTGGATGGCTTAAAACAAAACAAAAAACGTTCCTTATTTCCTTGTGATGGAGTCTATGCATCTCAGAAAAAGGTCACCAAGCTCTTAGCAAATGTGCTGGGAAATAGTCTTTCTTTCAGTTGTTCATTTTTATACCTTTTAATATTTACTTTAATATATCTTTATTTTATGTGTCATTGCCTACGTGGGGTGTAAAGTGTATCTGTGTCATGTAATGACTATGGAGGTCAGAGGGTACTGAATCCTTTGGAACTGGAGTTTACAGTTGTTAACGTGCCATGTGGTTTTGCCTGGGGAATTCAGAACCAGGTCCTCTGCATGCAGTCAGTGCTCTTATTAGCTAAACCAGCTCTCAGTCCCATTTTTTTTTTCCTTTTCCAAGTGTTTTTTTCTTTTTTTATTTCATTTTTTAAAAATTTTATTATTAATTTTATTTATTTCCATATGTGTATAATGTACTGCCTGTGCATGAAAGTTTGTGCACCCTTGTCGTCAAGGCCGCGGAGGTCAGAATCAGGGCTCAGATTCCCCTGGAAATTTTCTGGAGTTCTGCCTGGAATTGGAAAGTTTCAGACGGCTCTCGTCCGCCATCGTGGGTGCTGGGGAATCGAACACAGGTCCTCCGTAAGAGTCGGTTGGTGCTTTAAACATAAGTAATAAGTTATGAGTCACAAAGCATCCTTCATGTAAAACCAATTTGGCAAGCAGTAGTGCCCAAACCCAAACAGCCAATGGGTCCCACCATCCATCGTGGGGGGCTTGTATATAATGTAGCAATCATGTTGATCAAAATAGGTGTCTCAGCTTCTATATTGACTGTAGTTTCACCAATTCACAACCATCGCAGCCCCTTAACATTCTACCAACACTCCCTCTTCTTGCTGATTGCTCCCTAGGCTTAGAAAAGGGGGCACGGGTGGATGAGAAAGTTTAAAGACCAGTCTAATTTCTCTGAAGACTAGTCTTCGTGTTGTTGGGTATTCTGGTCAATTTTGGCTGTTTTCTTTAATGGGCTTACAGTTTGTGCAGGAATAACCCTTTCAATCCTAACTAATGAAGCAACAGCAATTAGATATATAGCATCTATTAAAGTAGTACTTGAATACATTATGGTGGGTTACTTTGTTATAGACACCTATGTTTGGATGATATGTAATCCATGAATTACAATTTATTTTCTGGTAAAATTGAACAAGGTCTTACTGTGTCTTACAACATCTCCTAACCAATAGAGGATGTAAGCTTGTGGGCTACGCCGTGAATTATTCCTCCAAGGAGAGAGGTAATAGCCAATTTAGATTTGGGATATACAGACATATGGCTGCCACTCTGCACAGTATTCAAGACAGGCGAGGTGTTGCTGATGCTGATGGAGGAGTCTTTCTTAACTCAAAGAGACCAATTATTTTGCTTTATTGGTTAGTGGCCCTTGGGTAACACACTCTCTGGCCTTCACATAAGTTTATGTAGCCCGGCAGGTATCTCTTAGTTTACAAGACCATGTTCCCAATTTC
Organism: Rhizomys pruinosus; assembly: GCA_009823505.1. Taxonomy (NCBI): domain Eukaryota; kingdom Metazoa; phylum Chordata; class Mammalia; order Rodentia; family Spalacidae; genus Rhizomys; species Rhizomys pruinosus. The sequence goes on from VZQC01006697.1 coordinate 1,129,139, forward strand.
TGCCTAATTCTTTACATGGCCTTTTCTTCACCATGTTGGTTCTCCTCTGATAATTTTTCATAGGTTGTAGGTAATCAACTTATCCTCATAGATAATTTTAACATGTCTAGATCCTTAACTAGTCATTTAAAGTATTACTGTATTTCCCAATCAAGTTCCAAATCTGAGGTTTCTGGCTAGTTGTGAGTACAGGAAAGCAATCTCTTCAGCCCACTCTACAGAGATTCTTTCTTTTCACATTTTCCAGGCCTGGGAATGGATGTTGACAGGCGAAATGCATTTTGAACAACCCAAGCCAGTTTTTAGAAGGAAAAGGGGCATGCCAATTCAGAAATACCTTCCCTTAGGCTGCAAAGATTCTGAACCTAAGACCTCTTTACTTTCTTCACCTTGATTGTGCCTCTATGAAAAGGAGTTGACTGTGCAGAAACTGTTTAGATAAAATTGTATAAAACTGATTTTTGAGTCTTTCAGTATAGCATTTTTTTTCTAATGATACAGAGAAAATTAATTAGTGTAATGAGACTTGTTATGGGCTAGAGACACATGGACACACTTTCACTTTTGGGGTTGTAAGGGTCTCTGCCACAAGTTATCAACTCTGCCAATATAGTGTGCAAACTACCATAGAAAATAAGCAAATGAAGAAATTTACCTGGGTTATAATAATCATTCACGTGTGGGTACTAAAACTTGAATATCATAGATTTTGACGGATCATGGAATTTGTTTGAGCTTTCTCAACTGTTGTGGAGTGTAAGAAAAAGTCTTTATCTCTGTACCATACAAAATCAGGCGATGAAATGGCTATGCCTGGGATAATCAACTTTTTTGATCACCCTGAATTACATTTAAATATCATACTTGACTTCCTGTGTCAGTCCTCAACAGGAAGACCACTGGGAGAAGACAGGGGAGGACAATCAACCTTGCATGTTTGGCAGAGCTGAATTCTGGCTTAGGGAAGGTGGTTGCAACTAGTGCAGAATTCGCCAGCAGGGTAGAGGTTTCTTCTGTCCCCAGGCATGTCATTGCAGATTCTTTGTACTTCTAGATTTAGAATAATCTTTTTTTTTATTAATTTTATTTTTTCTGTATGTTGTATGAATGTACTGTCTGCATGCAAGTCCTGTGCCCCGTGTCGTGCAACGCCGCGGAGTTTAGAAGAGGGTCTCGGATTTCCCCTGGAACTGGGAGTTCTCCTGGAATTGGAGCTTCAGACGGTTCTCAGCCCGCCATGTGGGTGCTGGGGAATCGACCCGGGTCCTCTGTAAGAGCGGTCGGTCGTTGCTCTTAACCACTAGGCTGTCTCTCCAGCCCCATAATCTTTTTTTAAAGATTCTTTGTTTTAATTTTTTTTAAATTTTTATTTATTTCTGTATGTGGTATGAATGTACTGTCTGGCATGCAAGGTCTGGTGCATTTCTTTGTTGTGCAATGCCGTGGAGGTCAGAAGAGGGGTCGGATTCCCCTGGAACTGGAGTCTCCCTGGAATTGGAGTTTCAGGACGGTTCTCTGCTGCCGTGGGTGGGCGCTGGGGAGATCGACCGCGGGACCTCTGTAAGAGCAGTCAACGCTCAAGCTCTTAACCGCTAGCGACCATCTCTTCCAGGCCCCCAAAGATTTAGAATAACTAGCTTAGAAGTACCACAAAGCACAAAGCCGCCAATACGGTGAAAGTCACAAGGTGCTTTTCTTTAGGGAATCATATATTAAAAGTCATTTCATCTTAGAATTGGTGTGACTGAACACCCAGGGCAGTAGAGCATTTTCATGCCCATTTGGGCTCAGAATCGACAAGATGCAAGGAAATAAATTATCTCAGAAATGACCACTCAAAAAGAAGAGAGGCCTACAATTTTATAAAGGCTAAGCTCAAAATCATGTGGGATTCTGAAATACTTTATAGGAAAAGTACAATATGTCTTCAATGAGTGTAGGGAGGTAGTTATTTGTAAGAATGTAAGAATGTGCAAATATCAAGTCCTCTTGCATAAACTGAAAGTTTGTTATAAATGTGGTAAAATATTTAATGATCAGTATCATCCTCACAATTTTCAAGGCTCTTTTCAATTAACATTGGAGGGTTTTGTAGGAAATGTACACACACATGTATCAGGTGTTGATATTTCTCTTTGAGTAGCACAAGAAAGTCAGTGTACTTGCTGAGTGTGAAGAGTAAACGTTGATGGCTGTCTTGATAACTTTGGAAATCTTGCTCACCATGTAGAATATTTTCTAGGATCTGAAGTGATAAAGAATGAAGGAGTAGTAGCAATAAAAATCTTTTTGGTTCATCCTTGAAAGTTGAGATGAAATTGAAAACGTAAGGTTTTGTGGAAATGAGGGAGAGTTATCTAGGTGAATGATAATGGACTTAATAGTTTCTAAGTTTCCTATAATATAAAGGTATCATGGCACTCTCGTGTTGGATTGTTAAAATTATGTTACATTTTTTTCTGAAAAGGTTAGTCTTGGCTGTCATGTTGTATATTTTCAGAATCAGCATTCATATACAATACCACCTCCATGATGACTTCTTGAGCTGAGAAAGGATATGACCGCTGGTTTTTGAAATTAAATTTAATTCCTTTGAACCTAAATCTGTGTATCAGGATTTCCTGTATTCATCAAGAACTTTATGCAAACTTACTAAGGAGGTCATTGTAGGAGGCTTCTCTTGCTACAAGCAGGTACTGTGCAGTCCTGCTAACGGAAGTGGAGCACAGTGGTCTCCTGTGGTCACGGTGGGGAACTGACAAAGATCAGTTGGTCACTCTCATAACACCTGAGAGGTACTTTCATCTTCAGTCCTTAGCCTGGGAAGCAGAATGCCTCCCATCTAGCCATGCTCTCCCACCTACCCAATAGCTTGCTGGTCTCCAGACAGGAATTTCAGGCTGATAGCTAATAGCCTCTTCTTCAGCCTATACCCCCTCACAATTCACTCCACAGGTTGGAGACCATCCAGCCCCACATTAGCTTACCAGGTTGGTGGTATGATAGACCCCCATGCAACCCACTAGCCACCAACACCTGAAATCCAGGCCTGCCTGCTTTGGCCTGTATATGCACAATATAATGAATGGACCGGGAATTCTTGTATAATGATGGTAATGAGAATTCAATTTACTGCCTGGCTTGCAAGTCACTTTTTTTTTTGTATTTTCAAGGCAGGGTCTCCCTGTAAACCCCAGCTGTCCTGGAACTCACTCTATATATACCAGGCTGGCCTTGAACTCACAAAGATCTGCCTGCCTCTGCCTCCCAAGTGGCTAGGATTAAAGGAGTTCGCCACCATGCTCAGCTCTGAAGTCACTTTTTTTTAAAATTAGTTTTTAGTTATGCTTTGGTGCATTTCATACATTTTTTTTCCAATTCAGTTCAGAGCTGTATTCTCCCCTTTCCCGTCCCACCGCCCACCCCATCCCAGATCATGCATTTCTGCCATAACTGTCCTGCATCTTTCTCTCAGTTTTTTTATTGTTTTTTTCACTATTTACTTTATTATTAAAATTATTAAAAAAAAAAAAAAAAAAAGCATCCTTCATGCAAACCTATCGTGCAGGCGTTGTGCCCAAACCCTACAGCCCCACCATCCAGTGGGGTAGCAGGTTGTTTGTTCAATCAAGTTGGTCAAGTAACTGTCCAGACTATATTGCTATAAAGTTTCACCTTTCACCCCAAACGCAGCCCTTACATTGCGTCTACCCACGATCCCCCTCTTCCGCAGGTTGTTCCTAGGCTTAGAAAAGGGGCAGCGGTGGAGTGAATGAGAGGTAAACAGTCCACTCTCTCTGGAGCTGTATGACGTTTGGGACTCTGGTCAATTCTGGCTGTTTTTCCTTTCATGGGCCTGACAGTTTGCCCAGGAATAAACTTTCTGATCCTTACTAATCGAAGAACAAGCAATATAGAATAATATAGGTATTTAAGCAGCACTAATATTATGGTAGGTTACTTTACATAGACACATGTTTAGAATGATTTAAAGTTGCCATGAATTACATTTTTCCCCCCTGTTAAATATGACAGGGTCTTACTGTGGGCTTATAACATCTCCATAACCTGTAAGAGGATTATAAGCTTGTGGCATCAGCCATAGGGTATTCCTACCAAAGGAGAGAGCCAATAGCCAATTAGATTTGGGATATACAGGCACATGGCTGCCTCTGCTGCACAGTATTTCCAGGCAGGTGAGGTGTAGCTGGTGCTGACGGTGGAGTCTTGCTTGACTCAGGGAGACCCATATTTGCTTTATTGGTTTAGTGGCCTTTGGTAACACTCTCTGGCATTCCAGAGGCCATCTGTACACTTGCATGTGTGGTCTCAATACATCCCTCCCATGTTAACGTCAGGTCTTCGGCAGCAGGGTCTTATTGCCTCTCCTCCTGTAGGTATCCCAACTTAGAGGCAAGGAGCCCTTACCTTTTGTAAGCAAAATGACACCATCTCCCAGAGGCAATCACAGACCCCTAGTCTTCCACCACTGTATCCGGCTGCTCCACCTAGAATGTTGTGCCTGGGCCATATTGCTTGTTCCCATGACTCCCACATTGTGCCCTGAGTGATGCTAGTTGAAAACTAGCCCCTAATTCAAACTGGATCTTCCCACAGTCAGTTTTCTCCGAGAGGTCCCAAGATCCTTTTCATGGAAACATGTTGAATAAGCTAACCAAGATGCTCGCTTTGAGGGGAATGTAACTATGTGTAATCTCCTGTATATTGAGGCATTCAAATTATCTTTCTAAAGCTACACTTTATTCATTTGAACAAATGTAGCTTTCAGATCTTTAGAAAGACAGAAATATCTAACTTCCATTCTGAATCAAGGTTGATGGGTAAAATTGTGCTTACTCTAGAAACTGAAGTCTGAATCTACAATATATCTATGTTAAATGTAGAATGAAATAGTCTTGTTGATTACTAGATGGTAACATTTGCTCAAGGATAAATATAAACAACAATGACACATTTTGACTTGTCAATTAGCTCTGATACCATGAATCATGTGCAGTGATAGAATAAGTCCTTAAAAGACGATCACTATAAAATACTATATCTTCTTTTGCCTCTTTAAATTTTTGTATGAATGGGCTGCTATGATTTGAGGCAGAAGATTATTAAGCAAGCAGCTGAAATATGCCAGGACAGAAATGCAAGCAATTTGAACTTAGGGCATTTCTGAGATGGATTTTTAAGATTGATGTACTGGGATTCAGCAGCTAATTAAGTGGGCTAATTTTAGGAAGACAGGGAGAGAGGGAAAAAAGGAGAGAGAGAGAGAGAGAGAGAGAGAGAGAGAGAGAGAGAGAGATCTAAAATGGTATAAAGTTTTCTATCTTGATCAAACAGTAGGTGATAATACCAATAACCACGATATCTTTTGACACTCAGATCCACACAGAGTAAGGTTTCTCCTTTTATTTCTTTTATTGTCATGCCATCATGATGTCCTACACTTCAAATGTCATGATATTTGATTAATGTTTACACAGTACTTTTTATGTAAAGCTATGTGCAAATTTTTCACAATCATTTTACTATGCATCGGTGAAGGATTTATTTCTTACATATGTCTTTTTTGATATTCCACTAAAATCAATAGATCAGGAGTTCAGAAAATCAGGAAATATGGTGAGTACTTCTTAAAAGTCACAAAAAAGGAGGTCATCTATTAGTTAGGCAATATATTGGGTTATTTTTTACTTTGTAAATTTGTATGCATACATTTTCATTTATAGTGACAGCTCTGGCTGCTGTGGTCAATTCTTCCTGCCTTTTTCATTAAACTGAAGCTGTCTACAGGATGTACAAGCTTAAAGTGAAGACCTGGAATGATTTTTCATTCAATACCAACACCCCTGATAGATATTTGGGGGAGAAATCACATTATATGAATTTGGTGTACTTGGTCTAGTGTTATTTCAACTCATTGCCTGTATAAATTGCTATAATGAGTGACATTTTGGCTAAGCATCCTCGGCTTTATTTTTTGTACATGGTCACTGATTTTCAGCTAAGGCCAATGAATTTTTCATAGCAGAAGCTAGAGAATAGGGTGGAAGTCCATGTACAGCATTGTGCAGTCCACCATTTGTAAGGGTGAACTTGTATTGTTCTAATATAGGGAAATTAATTATGATGTGCTTCCTTAGAATTACTAATCATTTCTTCTGTTTGTAGCTGTTGGAAATTCTATCTCTCATGCTTATTGGTTTCATTTTTCATGTGGTTTTGTTGTTTGTTCTTTTTGAGACAGGGTCTCTCTGTAGCTACAACTGGCCTGGAGCTCTCAATGGAGAGACCAAGAGAGAAGTATGCTCACCTCTTCCTCCCAAGGGTGGGTATTAATGACATTTGCCACCACACCTAGCTTAAACCACTGTTTTATACAATATGGAGTGACTTAAAGTAGGGCATATCCTGATATCGACAGTAATTCTGGATACTTATTTAGGAGGCAACAAAGAAACATGAAGCAGAACTTTCCTGGTCTTCAGCAAAGACTTTATTTTAACCCTTGTGCTGGGGGCTCCCTGCCTTCCTTCACAGCTTCCTGACCCCTATTCTCATCAATTCCAGGAGCCCAGTAGCACCCCCTCCTTCCTTTCCTCCACCCAAGCTTGTCCATTATCTTCTACCCTCTTTACACTCACTATGATCCATCAAAACTGGATTTCTTGCCAGCCCCTATGTAGACCAATCAGCTTTCTGGAATTTCTCTTCATAGTTCCTCTAATGTTGACCTGGCTCACTTCTTCATTATCCTCTGATCCCTGTTGAAATGTCATCTTATCAGAAGCCCATCTTAGGTAATCCTAAATTAAATAACTCATCCCCTCAGCTCCTTACGCTGTCTTTACTTTTCTTGTTTATAGCTCTCATCTATGCCCAATATATTATGTCTGTCACTTACTTTCACTTCCTATTACAAAGGGAGTTCCGAGGGCAGCCTGGCTTTCATGTGTGGACAGCTACATTCCATACATATACGGTAGAGATAAGAAAACCAGGTGCCTGTGAAAGGCCCATTTCAACCTTCTTGATTCTGCCTATGTACATCTATTGCTGGGGACTCCCTCACATTGCCCTGTGTCATGTAGGCTAGAGGCCCCAGTGCATGATCCATGATCACTTGGGCTAAAATTTAAACCAAAGATGACAAAATGAGTTAGGAATGATGCTCAACTGCCTATAAATCTTGTGAATATCTGTGGTTCTGGGCTTGGGCTTTGGAGTTTACTCCCTTGAGGACATGCCACCATGAATAAATTGTGACTCTTCTCTTGACCTCACTCTGAGTTGCTGGTTCCCTCTCTGAGATGAGAAACTCTTAACAGTGCAATGCAGGCTTTGGACCCACTGCAAGCTATAAAACTTGGCTGAGGTCAGGAGCAGTCTGAGGAGGAATAGAAGATGCTGCCTGGTCAATTATCCAGGATCCAAGACTCTATAGNAGAGAGAGAGAGAGAGAGAGAGAGAGAGAGAGAGAGAGAGAGGGAGAGAACTGCTCTGTTTATGTGAGCACCTGTTCATCTCTGCAACAGAACTCATTTTTGAGGCAGGAGTATAGACATTCATGTGAACTCTTAGCAATAGTGACAGCACACACACACACACACACACACACACACACACACACACACAGAGTAAGTTCAGGCCAGACAAAACCCCAGCATAGATGTAGGGAAGAGGGTAAGCAACCCTAACCCTGCTTGAGGGATTTTTGGCAATGGTTGGCTGCTGGGATGGGGAAAGGAAGTCTCATTTAAGGATGAGACTCTATGTAGGTTGACCAGGCTCCAGTGGATGGACTTACACTGATGGGCATTTGGAGACACAAGTTTGAATATATAGGCCTGTACAGGAAATTATGTGGAGGCTATTAAGGGGGAGCAGCTAGGGAGAAATTTAAATATAATCAAAATATATTGTATGACACTCACAAAAATTCAAAGTAAAGGAAGAGAAAGATAAAAAATTTGCAATGTGCCTTGTAGAGCAATATTTTAGTGCACTAAAAACAGATTATATTGGGAATAAATTACTGAATAAATATGGATTTAGTTTAGGTACTTTAATTGTGACGTGGTTCATTATGTAACTTACATAGGTAGACATAAATGCACTTCTAAATCATATAACCTAAAACTTGAGATCTTAGTAAAAACACAAAAAGAATAAAAGTGAGACACTGTTGTTTTGCCTGTCTTCAGTTCTTACTGGTAAGTGCATCTACGCTGTGGCTGCCACTGCTTTTGCCATCCTTCAAAGCCATGAGACACAGCTTTTTTTGTTTGCTTATTTATTTTTAAGGGATTCTACAATATAATGACATGGTTGTTTGCAGATAACATTGATGTTACTCAGTATGTCATACAATTAGAACAATCCCCTTCACAGTTTCTATGTCTATTAGTCAATCATAGAAGGCAGTTTTACTGGTTTTATAAGAGATTACCTCTATAATAGTTGTCTCCAATTTACAGTAGGAGAGCGACCTCATCATCATCATATTTCTCATTTTTCTATTGGGGGGGAGGCAAGAAAGTCTCTCATATCATTCAGTTATTAAATATTGAATACATCAACATGCATAATGTAGTGCTAATCTTTATGAGGGATCCAAAACTGTTAGATGATATGATTTTTCCAATTTCAGTCATAGTGTCTGTTACAGAGTAGCTGCTCATTAAACAAATGCTGAGTAGCTGAATGATTCCATGAAGAACTGCAGAGGTCATAATATTTATTTTGCAATTAGACAATAATCATGAGAAAATAGATACAAATTAGTATGTTATCAAGGTAAGAATATAAAATTATCGTATGCACAAGCGTTTTCTTAATTTTTAAAATCTGGAATATGTGATTGATGAGAAACTTCTCTGACATTTATGGAGTGGAATGGGGTCACCAAAAATAGCACTAAGCACACTTTTACTAATAAATAATAACTTGTAAATGAACAGTTCAGCAGCAATAGATCTTTGCTAAGCTTCTACTATATGTATAGACTTGGACTGTAGATTTGAAAGAAATAACGTTCAAAACAGTAAAATCCTCCCTTTAAAAATTATGTCTTTCAGGGAGAATAATATACATATTCATATATGGCAATGGAAATTAAAACATCAGGGATTCAGGAGAGTGTTACATGCTAGGGTACCTCATTTGAACAATGAACGTATGGTGGAAAGTAAATTTGGGTTTGTTAAGGAAAGTATTGCCATTGGCATTGAGCTGTATAAAGGAGGGAGATGAGGGTGCACTCATTCATAAGTTTGGAGGGTACTTAGAACTGTTCAATAAACTGATAAAATATCTAGGTCCTCTACCTAGAAAAAAACTAGTTAAATGGAAATACCCAAGCAATGCTTTAGACTTCCTGAAGATAAACTGTTTCTTCCACAGATTCTGTGTGTCCATACTTGAGATTGTTGTTATACAAATGAACTACTGGCTTTGCCAAAAAGTAGAGCCATATCTACCTCTCAACTTGCTTCCTTCACCTACTAGATTTGGGAATGTATCTTGCAGTCTATTTTTTAATATATAAATCATGGATAACTATAAACTCTTACAGTTTTAGCATAAGATGGGTAAACATGAAGCATGAGAATCATGTAATCACATTGCCAATCACCAAGACCATTTAATTATCCTCAACACTATGTTGATATTTGCTGTATTTTTCCTTTGAGAGCAAAGGATTTAGCTACGTTGCTAGACAACTATTGAGTACTGTCATTAACTGAAGAAATAAAAAAAAAAAACCACATTCATTCTTAGAATAAGTGAATCAGAAAACAACCCCAGATATTAAATTACAATGTTATTGTTCATAATGTGTTAAAAGATACATGCTCATATGAACCAACAGTGATGGTGTCAACATGCACAAAACTCATGCAAAGCAAACTCAATTAGACAAAAACCCAGCACAGAACTGTGGAAATGGACTTCGGGCCCCAATCTTAGTTGAAGAATTATTGGTAGCTGATTACTGCTGGGTGAGGAAAAGCTAATCTCTTTAAAAATAATTTTATTGTATGTATATTAGTGTGGTCCTTGCATGTATGTAAGTGCACGTATGTTATGCAATTCCTGCAGAAGTCAGAAAAGGGGGTTGGGTCCCCTACAACTGGAGTTAGTATGGTCGTTAGCCACAATATGAGTGGTGGGAATTTAACTCAGGTCCTCTATTAGAGCAGTCAGTGCTCTTAACCTCTGAACCATCTCGCAGCTCCAAGAGCTGATCTTACATAGATGGAGGGACTCTAGAAAGGCTGACTAGATCCATGTGGATGAATTTGCATTGAGGGACATCTGGGTACACTAACTTGACGTGATAGACCTTAACACAAATGACAGAATATATGAACTCCTGCATGGGGGGGAGGAGCTATGGGAGGGTGCCAGTGTGGAAAGAGTATAAAGTTGATTAAGATGTTCTGTATGAAATACACAAAAATTACATACAAATTTACAAAAAGAAACACATACATTGTGTTTCTGCATGTGCATGTTTATTACAATGCTAATGAATTTTAATCTTCCCCACTGGAAGGCTTTGTACTTTCATACTGTTCACACATATCTGCAACCATACTAATGGCTTTCCCCAGATTTTTTGTTGGTTTACTACTATACTGATCAAGATTTAGGGGTAGTAGTGGTCTATAATGGTCTCTACCTATAATCTTACCACTTGAGTAGTGAAGGCAGTAGGATTAGGAGTTCAAGGTCAGATTGGGATAAAGAAATCCTGCCTCAAAACAAAACAATATTTAAAAGATTTTGTAGAAACATGAATATTTGGGGCTGGACACATGGCTCAGAGTTTATGAGCACTGATTTCTCTTGCAGAGGACCTGGTGGTTTAAGTTCCCAGCACCCAAGTGGCAGCAAAAAAACATGTCAAAGTAACTCCAGTTCCAGGTGATCTGATGCCTTCTTCTGATCTATGCAGGTGTTTCATGACATAGTGAACTTACATACATGTAGTCACTGCATTCATACACATAATTTAAAAAATCGAAAGAAATATGAGTATTCACAGAGAAACACATACATATACATATGCATGCAGAAAATCGTGAACAAAACAATATAAATAGTAGGTGACACATACTGCAGTTGTTTTACAAACTTATAATGTAGCTTTTATAAACATGATGTATAGTGAGGAAATCAAAGGAGGACAGCAGTGGGTGGTTGGGTTTTAAATCAAAAGTTATTCAGCTGGTCATTGTACAGGTGACTCAGGTTGGCTTTGCATACTGTGAACATATTTATTCCAAAGCTTAAAAATATGTAATCCTAATTTTAAGAATAGTGGTGGAATTAATACTCATTACACACACACACACACAGTTCTCCTATTGAGCTTTCCATTGTGTTGCAATTATTTTCTCGAAAATAAAATGACTATTTGAATGCAGTTTTAGCACGCACACCATGTGGTCTAGGCTTGTTTTTGACATCTAAAGTACTTTGACTGGAAGTGCCAAAGGCCCCCTGCTACTCTGGACCACTGTCAAGTGTTATCTGAACCTAAGTCTCACAGGGTTCAAGGAAAAGAGAGTACTTTCAGACCAGCCTGCTTCTGAGAAAGATGCAAAATGCAAGAATTAGAGAACAGCAAGCAGGTCATACCAGAAACAAGGCAAACATTAAGTATTCAATTCACAGAAAGATGAAAAGATGGGTGGATGAATAGGTGCATGGTTAAGTAAGACTAATGATACACTGGGGTTAGAAGCTATGTGATATTTTACTAAGGAAGAGGTATTCACTTTCAGGAAAAGGAATCTCAGAATGAAATAATTGTAATTTGGTTTATCAATATTTAACACTGATATTGTATCAAATACTTTAAAACTTGTTAAACAGTTATCTGAGTAAATTGGTGATTTTTAATATGTAGTAATTGTTTCAAGCCTTTTGTATTTGGAAGACTGTATCATAGAACAGTGATGTATAGGAAATTGCAAATTGTGTACTTCCCATTCTCTTTAATAGTAGGAAAATTGATATAGGAATTTGGAATGAGAGAAGTTATATATTTTGCTACCCCACATTCTTACTTAATCTATAAGAGAGGTCAACAGAAAGATTATCATCCATCAGTTCAAGGCTGTGGTTATTGACTGTTGTGCTCATCACTCAAGTATTAAGCAACATGCATCCAGACTCTCTGTTAGAGGGAGAAATAGTCCCTGCTTTACTTTTTTTTTAAAGCTCTGTGAATATCCACTAGCTTTCTAGATATACAAGTGTTATGCAAACTGTACTTTTTTTTTTTTTTTTTATATGGTGAAGACTTNAAATTGGGAAGAACAGAAGAAAACAGGTCCATAAATCCAGTAAGTAAACAAGAAAAGTGACACTAGGTTCTGTGCCTAACTGTACATTAAACTGCTCAGTGTTAATCATACTGGTTGAAGTGCTTAGGGGAAAATTAGATAAAAAATATATCTAGAAAGAACCCTCCTGTACATAGGCTTGTACATAGGCACATAGTAGTAATATAAGAAGAAGGGGAAGAGACAAGGGGAGAGGGGAACAGAAAGAGAATGAGCACATCGAGAAATTAAAATTCAAATTCGTTACCAGGAACTACAAATGTTTAAATATCAATGTCTGCTAAGCAAATGGCATACAGGTCCCTGAATCCATGAGTCATGAAGGGAAAACATCATTTAGAATGAGAAGGATGTTAGAAACGACAAAAGCGCTGGTTTTTACAAGAGAATTAAGGAGAAGAGAAAGCCCAGAGGGCTTCAAAGGAGAGAATGAGCTTCTTGCTTAAAGTGCCAATATAATCTTAAGGAGCAAACTAAATATGTAAAAAAGTGCTAAATTTCATCAACTAAATGATATTTGGAAATATGCCTTACAATATTTTTTCCACTTTGAAAAGTGCTACTAAATTCTCTGCTGCTGCCAAATCAACATGATGATGGGAATCTAACTGATTTTAATAAAAAAAGAAACAAAGCACCTGTAGGGAATTTTTCAAATTTAATACCTAGAAGTTATTTTTGAAACATCTAAAACATTCAAACTCTTCCTCGAAGTGGAGAAAATTATACATTTTAAACTAGGTCTTTGTCCTATATTTAAATCATTCCAAATGAAATGTGATCATTTCTTCCTCTGTTTTATAAAAATGGAAAGCATGGAGATGGAGAGATGGCCCAGAGTTTAATAGCATTTGTGGCTTTTGCACTGGGCACAGTTTGCATCCCAGAGCTGACCTGGGGGCTAATAACCATGCAGAGATCCAGTTCTAAGGAATTTGATGCCTCCCTTGTCACCTCTGAGGGTATGGTGTGCATAGAAGCAAGCAAAAACACTCAAATATATGGTAACAGAAATGAAAAGGTAAAAACCAAAATGGAAACCTTATGACACAGAGATGTTTATTTACTCTTTCCTTGTTCCTGCAAAAATGCCAATGCGTATGCTATAACAAATATGTTTACAATTATTCATCTAAATGTAGTCAGAAAATCTCCTTACACCCTTGCAGCCCTCCAAATCATGCTAAAACATTAGTTTCATGTGTGCCTAAAATCTCCTCAAGTTTCACAGACCTTATTTTCTATTTGACTCGGGTATTTTATTTTCCCTGCCTGTTCATGTATTTTTAAAGCCATTGTTTGCTGAGTGACGGAGTTCAGTCAACAAATCTTGAAATGTAACTCAATGGCAACCTAGCACATATTAGATGTCAATCTGTGCTAGTGGAGTGACTTATTCTGACTAAATACAGCAAAGAACAAGGTCGTTGGTGCTGCGGACATTTGCATGAGAATTCGAAGATCTCTGAACATCAATTATGGCATCTCACATTCCCCAAGTCTTTCAATAACATCAACAACTTTACTTTCAATTTCTGGAATGTTCCAAATATGTATGAAGTTGTCCAGAACTCATTAGAATAGGAACCATTACAGAAATCCATCAGTTTATTATCATTTTTATTAGTTTTCATAGATCTATTTAGAATTTCCTGAAAGTCATGGACTTCAAAGTTTCTACCACTAAGACACTACTAAATTCCATGCCAATTATTTCTGAAATTGAGATTTTCATAAGCACTTTGGCTCCAAATCTCTTGAGAAGAAAACAGCAGTGTATTAAGATGATTGTGGTAGCCTACATCAATGCACAAGTGTGTAATAGAAAAGGAGGGGCTTGTCTACCTGGACACAGTTTTTACCAAAGTCCTGATAGTTTATAAGATAGTTAAATCTATTTGTAAATTTTAAAGGTCAACTGATGTTAATGGGTGTTGGGGATATTTGACAGTTGTGAACATTATATTCCAAAACACTGGGTTCCTTATATAAAGAACAGGTGCTATTTCTCCTACAAGATTTTGCTTCCATATTCCAGAATTTGAGCCTTTTATGTAGCTATCCAGAATACTGAAAGCTTTGTCCTAGATTTAAAGTATCAAACTCATAGGAAAACAAAGTTACTATTCATGTTAATTTATGGTGCAGAGTAAACTGACAACATATCAACTTGAACTATAATTTGGGATTTAACATGGTAAATTTTACCTAAGTGTGTACAGAAATGTGTATGTTCTGAGCTGTCTGATTTAGCACCTAGCGTTCTTTACCAGATACACAAATGGCAGATGGACTTAAGTGCTGCTTTGTTCTCTTAATATACGATGGACATAGTCCCTATAAAAGACAGGGCTAACATGTATGGTAAAATGCATGAATTCTGGTGAGGGGTGTATGAATTGGGGAATAGGTCTAAATCTGATTAAAAGAGGTTGTATGATATGTACAGAAGCTCAAAAAAAAATTAAGAAAAAAATGAAGTGTGCAGTGGTTAGATCAGGGACTTGCGAGGACCACCTGAAATACAGGGAGAATTTTAGGATAGATCTACTCCTGGGCTGTTGGTTGATTGATACGTTGGTTGGATAAGGTAAATCTTTGTTTTGCAAGGCTGGTGGGGTGGAGTCGCCCTCCTAGCTGGGATTAAAGGTGCACCTGTTAAATCCTTGTCTGGTGTGGATGTCGGGGTGGAGTTGCCCTTGTAAAGCTGGAATTAAATGTGGGACTGTTGCCACTGTGAGACTTGAGTGCCCAGAGCTTAGATCAGGGACTACCCAGGACCACCTGAAGCAACAGAGGGGGAAAAACAGGGGTGCGGGCTAAGTCAGGCAGTAACCCCCCCACAAACACACACACACCACTAACTGGAATTGCTCAGAAAGTGTCCAAATGGAATTTTTGGAGAACCTTCAGAACAGAAAGAGAAGAGTGAATTAGACTTCAAATATATAAACAAAATTGAAAGCCTGAAACATGACAAGTCAACACTCCATACACAAGGAAGGTAAAAAAAAGGTATCTGAAAGGAGGAGGCAAAGAAAGAAAATTTCAACACAGTGAAAAAGGCATTTGTGATTTGCATCAGAATAAAAGCAAAAAAAGGGAAACCCATTATGCCAGGGACACAACGAAGGATAACATGGGAACGATGCAGGATAATTCCCACACCAAGCTCTACAAACCGTGTGGAAGAGATTGCTAAACAGGACCTAAAGGCACAGATTAACCCGAGAACATTAATAGTAGGGGACTTTAGTACCCCACTAAATCCCTTTGGACAGATCAACCAGGACAAAGAATAAACAGAGAGTCATCTGAACTGGAATGATACAATACATCAATGGACCTCACACACATCTAATGAATATTTCACCCAAACACACCAAAGAATCAACTTTCTACTCAGCAACCCCCCCACAGAACATTCTCCAAAAATTGACCACATCTGGGACACAGAAAAAAAACACTCAAGAAACACACACAAAAAAAAAAAAATTGAAAATAATTTCATGCATTCCTATTAAACCACAGTGCAATCAAACTCAATATTAACACCAGTGTAGTCCTACAACCTACAAAGAACACATGGAGACTAACAACATACTCTTGAGTAATGAGTGGGTCAAGGAAGAAAGAAGAGGAAGAAAGAAAGAAAGAAAAGAAGAAAGAAAGAAAGAAAAGAAAGAAAAGAAAGAAAGAAGAAAGAGCTTATCCTGGAAATGAATGACAATAATAATACAACAATACAACAAAACCTATGGGAACTTTAAAAGGCAAGTCCTAAGAGGGAAGTTTTTAGCCTTGAGTGCCTACATAAAAATAAATAAATAAAACCAGAAAAGACACAAGAGAACAATCTAACAACTGCAGCAAAAAACACTTGAGAGACACCAATAAAAGAACCCTAAACACAGACAGGAGAATACAAAAAAATCAGAGAGAAGAAATCAAATGAAATAGAAACCAAAGAAAACCATACAGAAAATCAATGAATCCAAAACTTGGTTCTTTGAAGGGAATAAACAAGATAGAGAGACACTTAGCCCAGTTAACCGACAGAAAGAAGGAACAACTCAAATCAATAGAACTGTGATGAAAGGAGAAAATATCACAACAGACAATGAAAAGGTCCAGACAATCATATGGGATTGCTTTAAAAACCTATACTCAAAAAAAACCTATACTCTACTAAGTTTTGAAAACCTAGAAGAAATGAATGAATATCTGACATCCTGGGAATCACCAAAAGCTCAACCAAAGAAGAGAATCAACAAGCTTAAACAGACCCAATAATATATGAAAAAATTGAAAAATGTAATAAGAAACCCTCTCCACAACTGGAAAAAAAAGCCCAGGCCCCAGACAGTTTCACAGCACAATTACTGAATTTAGAGAACATGATATATATATAACGCGACCACTCTCACTCTCACTCCTATCCACATATGTTTAGTAAGGGATACAGAGGGAATTCTCCAAATTTCCTTCTGTGAAGCCCAGCATCACTCTATACTAAAACCAGGCAGGACACACCAAAGAAGAGAAAACTACAAGCCAATATATTTAATGAGTACAGATGCAAAACTTTGAAACAGGATTCTTGCAATTCCCATACCAGACCCACATCAAGAAAGATCATCCATCAATGAACCAAGTTTTGGATTCATACCAAGAAATGCAGGGATGGTTCAACATATGAAATCAATAAACATAAAACACATATAAATGGAACTGAAAAGACAGAAAAACACACACAAGTCATCTCAATTGACATGGAAAAAGCCTTTGACCAAAATCCAGCATACCTTCAATGTTTAAAGTCCTAGAATGGGAAATTGGATTGGAGGGATCATTCCTGATGTAAGTTCAAAGCCATATTACAGGAAACCAAGCCAATATCATCTAAATGGGGAATGACAGAAGCATTCCATCTAAAGGTAGAAAATTGGCAAGGCTGCCACCTGTCAACACTCCTCTTCCATATACATACTTGAAACATTTGTAGGGTAATAAGGCAAGAAAGGAAAATTTAAAGAACTTCTAATTGGAAAAGAGGAAGTCAAAGTATCACTATTTGCTGTTGATATTGATTGTTTAAACTTTAAGGGATGTTAAAAACTCCACCCAGAAAACTTCTAAGAAATGATTAAAAGCTTCAGTAGAGTGGCAGGATACAAAAATTAAAGCTAGAAAATCAGTAGCCTTTCTTTACACCAAACAACAATGCAACTGAAGAAAGGACTACAAGGAGACCTTACCACACACAATAGCCTCAAAAAAAAAAAAAAAAAAAAAAAAAAAAAAAAAAAAAAAAAAAAAAAAAAAAATCTCTACAACAAAAGTTTAAAACCCCTGAAGAAGGAATTGAGGAAGACCTGAGAAGATGGAAACATCCCCATGATCTGGAATTTGGGAAAATTAATATAGTGAAACAATGTCCATTCTACCCAAAATCTTGCACAGATTTAATGCAATCACAAAAAAATCCTTCCAAACAGTTTTCCACAGGCTTGGGAAAAAAATATGTCATTAACTTCATTTGGAAAAACAAAAGATCCTGAATGCCAAAGCAGCCCTGAGTGAAAAGAGCAATACAGGGGGGATGTCTATACCGCAGAACTTCAAGCCTATACTACAGGGCTAATAGTCATAAAAACAGCTTGGTACTGGCTCAAAAAAACAGACCCTGTTGACCCGAAAAGCAATTGAACAAAACTGAAGGTCCAATCTTGAGCACATACAAGTTCAGCACCTCATAATTTTGACAAGGGAGCCAAGGAAGAGACACAGTGGAGGAAAGACCAGCATCTTCAGGAAGTGGTGGCTGGCAAAACTGCAATCACCACTTTGTAGAAGAATGAAATTAAACCCCTACCCTCTTGCCCTGGTCAAAAGTCAATTCCAGAATGTAGCAAAGACCTCAACGTGAACCCCAAAAAACTCTAAAGGTGATAGAAGAAAAAATTGGCAGCAGACTCAGAATAGGCATAATAAGAAAAGACGTTGCTTAAAATCAGACAGCAGCTGTGCAAGAATAAGGTCAACAATTGACAACTAAGACCCCTCATTAAACTCAAAAGCTTCTTGTACATCAAAAAATGAAAATAATTCAAGGAAGTGAAGAGAAGAAAACCCACAGAGCGGGAGGAAAAACCTACCACTGAATACATCAGTAAAAGCATTGATTTCCACAGTGTATAAACTACTCAAACAAAGAAGAAAGAAAACATGACCACTCAAAAAGATGGAGCAAAAAGCTGAACAGAGACTTCCAAAGAGTGAGGAATTAGAGATGGTGAGAAACACCTTAAAAAACTGTTCAAACCGTCACTAATAATTAGGGAAATGCAAATTAAAACTACTTTAAGATATCATCTCACTCCAAATACAACGACTGGCTAGGATCAAGAAAACAAAATGACGGCCAAATGTGGAGAGGTTGTGGGAAAGGGCGAAGGAACACTCATCCAACTGCTGGTGGGAAGTAAACTTGTACAGCCCATTATGGAAAGAAGTGTGGGGAACCCTTGGAAAACTCAAAAATGAGCTTACCAACCACGTGACCCAGTCATACCACTCCTGGGTATAGTGCCCACAAGATTCTTCTTACCCACAGAGAATAAGCATGCACTAGCTACATTATGTGCAAGCTCTGTAACTAGCAAAGGGCTGGAAACAACCCATATGCCTCTCAACTGTTGAGGGGATAGAGAAAATGTAGTACAATGTACACAATGGAGTTCTATGCAGCAGTTATAAAAGACAACATCAATGAACTTTGTAAGGTAAATTTATGACTGGATGAATATTAATGCTAAATGAAGTAACACAGTCCCAGAAAACAAATGAGAAATGGGGTCCCTCATCCTTTGGATGCTAGTGCCAATAACTTAGTTGTAAACGAACACCACAACAAACAACAAGATGGGTACTGCATCAAGAACTGAACGAAAGGGTGAATCTGGTGGGGTGGAGGGGTTGGGAGGCGTCATGAGTCTGGATTCAATTTGCAACATAATCTTGTACAAAAATATATGTAATATAAAATTAAAAAAAAAAATAGAAAAGGTTAATGTAAAATATATTTTTCCACCAGGCGTGGTGGCGCATGCCTTTTAAATCCTAGCACTTGGGGAGGCAGCAGCAAAGCAGATCCCTGTGAATTCAAGCCCCAAGCCTGGTCTACAACAGTGAGTTCCAGAACAGACAGAGCTACAGGAACCCCTGTCTCATAAAGAACTTACAACCAGGAAAAAAAAACCAAAAACAATTGTTCTAAAAAAAAAAAATAAATAAATAAAGAAGGATTATAATAAATCCAAGGTTAACAGAATTCAACTTTAACCAAAATGAAGGCATTTCTACTTTGAACTTATATTTTAAACATGTACAAATGCAATAGACCTGATTTTGATTTGCAGAAAATTAAACTTGCGTGCTGTGCCTGTGCAAAGTGTACACATGGCACACACGCCCCCCGCCCACACAACACATGGCCATAAGCCATGTCTTTGGAGTTATAGGCTAGTTTTCATATGTCAGGTTCTCTTTCTCCACCATGTGGATCTTGGTGATAAAACTTAGGTGGTCAGACGTGGTCTTAAGTACACCCTCACCTGTTGACCTATGTAACTAGACCTGATGACCTGATTTCTATTACATTTGATATTTTCAAGGATGTGGTCTTTGCTTAATAACTTGCTCATGAATCTTTTATCAGTCAAGCTTGTAGTATTACTCTTTAAAAAGTCTCTTTTTTGGATGGGTGGTAACAGTGCTTTAATTTTTTTTTTTATTGGTGCTTTGTGCATTTCATACATTTTTTTTTTTTATTTTTTTGTTCAGTTTAGGCATATTCCTTTCCCTTCCCCCCACCACCAACTCTGCACGCCAGATCATGCATTCTGCCACAACTGTCCTGCAATCTTTCTCTCAGTTATTTTTTTTCAATTTTTTAGCTATAAGTGACAGCGATGATCCATGAGTGCAAGCATCATTCATATGAAACCAATTTGTAGGCTGTTGTGCCCAAACCCACAGCCCCACCATCCAAGCAGGGGGTGGGGGTTAGTGTTCTCAAGTTGTTTGGTGTCCAGAACTACATTGCTGCTAGTTTCACCCATCTACCCGGGAGGTGTCCACGCCGTTCGAGTAGTCCAATCCGCAGTCCTTACATTCTAGCGGCGCCCATTGCCTTTGTTCCGACCGCTTCGGTATTATCTGCCATGATCTGTGTCCCGTAGGCTTGTAGGATAACAGGGCGTTACAGCCATGGGATCGGACGGTGAGGTATTACGGCCAGAGAGCGGACTCCCACTAACTCCCAGTTAGCCTCGCCATTGTTAATCTGTTGATCTGCTGGGTTCGTGATCCTCTGGGCTTCGTGAGCTAAATCTGGCTGTTTGCGGTTTTCGATGGGGTCGTCCTATATGTTCTTTGTACCAGGGAGATAAGTGGATTACAATCACCTTAATGGCCGGGTCTGATATGAATTATCGTGTAATGGTCGCGAGTAGGCCAAATTAGATATTATAGACAGTGCTGGCAAAGTTGGGTTTGTAAGAGAGACAAGCAATAACAATATGTCACTTATAACTGGTTGGGTGTACATGCTGGCGCACGGTTTTGGATATAGAGAGTGAGCACTATGTTTGGATGCAGATTAAGGATGGTTAAATCCATGAACTAGCATTTTTTCCCTGTTAAATATGATCACGGAGAGGCCGTTCTAGTGACTGTTGGCTTTACTCAGACTGGTAAGGTCCTATACTTTCCTGTAGAGGATATATTAGCTTGTGTGTATCACAATCAAAAGTCATAGGGTTATTTCCATCCAAGGAGTGAGTCAAGTAGCCAATTCTAGGTGTTGGGTACTTTGGATATACCATGGACATCCTATGGTGATCCACGGTTCTTGGCTTTAGAGCAGAGAAATATCCAGGCAGGACAAGGGTGGTAGCTGGCTGCGGGAAGTGTGGAGCGGTCTTGCTTGACCGTGCTTCTATGTGGAGAACTGCTTTGGTTAATTTGCTTGTCATTTGTGGTTGAGGTGTGTTCTGTGGGTAACACCTTACCGTCTGGTTAATTGGGTGTGGCAGAAGGGCAAGCGTTGACACGCCTAACCTGTGACGGTTTATGGAGTGATGTCATTCGGGGGGTGAGCTTTAGTGTAGAGACTCGGGGTTGCCTGAAATGCTGTGGTCTCGATGATGATCGAGATTCTTGTCCCCATGTTAGTCACCGTGTCGCCTGACCAGGGTCAAGCTTTGGCGGGTTCAAGGAGGCTCTTCGACTACACATCGCACGCGCAGCCTTATCGCCTCTCTTCTTGCAGGTATCCCAGTTAGAGGCAAGGAGCCTTTTATCTTTTGAGGGGCCTTGTATCCCCTGGCGCCATCTTCCCTGGTAGAAAATTCCATTGCTGATGTCAGAGCTCCTGTATTAATATATTTTGGTTAAGTGCATAGCTTAAGGATTTTTAGTATTATATTTGGTTCGGATAGAGGATAATCCTTTTCATAGTTTTTATGTCTATTAGTCAATTTTTTTTGTCTATTAGTCAATTAAGAAGGCAGTTTTTGTGGGGTTTTAAGAGATTATCTCTATAATAGTTGTCTCCAATTTACAGTTGGAGAGAGGACAATTCATCATCAAATCCATTTTGGGTTCCCACATAATACTACACAAATATGTGAAATTTGAAGCTGAAGCACACACTTAAAAGACGCAAGCAAAAGTCCTAAGTGGCTAAATGTATATGAGAGATCTATTTTGTGTTAGATGAAT
This sequence comes from Rhizomys pruinosus, assembly GCA_009823505.1. Taxonomy (NCBI): domain Eukaryota; kingdom Metazoa; phylum Chordata; class Mammalia; order Rodentia; family Spalacidae; genus Rhizomys; species Rhizomys pruinosus. The sequence goes on from VZQC01006697.1 coordinate 1,151,296, forward strand.
AGCTCTTTGTATTAGGGCTGAAAACAAAAGATCAAAGTCAAAGGCCTTTAATTTTTATCTTAAATCCTTCTGATTAGTGAAGTCCAATTATACTCATTGATTATTTTATAACAATAATCATCTCATTCTTATGAATATCCTCCACAACTTCCTTTGCAATGATGATGCTTTTAAATCATTTATTGTCTTTGATATCTAATTTGTACATACACCTATTTCATTTAAGATTCAGCATGGGCATTTGCATATTAATTTGTTGAACAAGTTAGTTATTCCTGAATTAAAAAGTGGTAACATAAAAATATCATTTTAATGGTAAAAAGTCAAAAAGAAGCAAAGTTTTGCCCCTTGGCAATGTGGCTTGTAAAAGAAAATGCTTAAAGTACTCTTCTAAGTCTCAAAAACATCCTAAGTTATTGATCCAAGGAACATCTTCTGAGGAAAAATATGCTAGCAAGAAGTCTCTTAATGCTAAAGAAAAACTCCAATCTCCACCACAAATGGGCAAAGCTTGTTGGTTCAGATATTTAAGGAGGAAGATATCATAGGAAGGATACCCCATTTTGGAAAGATTACAAATAAAATATGCACTTAACCCTTCTCAATGAAGAGGAGAGAAACTGGCCCTGAACATATATTCTACAGTTGAAGTATATCTCTCCCACTTAATGAAAGTGTTTAAATTATCATGGGCAAATTTATCCAAACAGCAAGTCAATAATACTGCTTTAGGCTTCCTTGCCCACCAGAAAGCAAACAAGCAAAGTACAAATCCATATGAGCAACTCTGGAAGTCTGTTAGTAGCCCAAGCTTAAGTGCCAAACAGAATGCTCTAACTAAGAAGTTTAAATGCAAACACCTTTGAGTAGCTGACACTATGAGAATGAGTCATTCACATTCACATTCACATCATTTTGTATTGAAAATTATATATATATATATATATATATATATATATATATATATATATATTTCTTGATTGATATTGGGTGAAGTAACTAGGAGGGCTAAACTGAAGGATTAAGACCATAACTATTAGTGCTGTTTAAATACCTATATATCTAATTGCTTGTGCTTCATTAGTAGGATTGAAAGGTTATTCCTGGACAAACTGTCAGCCCATGAAAGGAAACAGCCAGAATTGACCAGAGTCCAAGACAACAGCTCCAGAGAGAGTGGACTGTTTTGCTTCTCATCCACCTGTGCCCCTTTCCTAAGCCTAGGGAACAATCTGCAGAAGAGGGGGCATGGTAGAATGTAAGGACTGCGATTGGGGTGAATGGTGAAACTACAGCAATGTAGTCTGGACACTCATTTGATCAACTTGATTGAACACAACCCCTCACCCCCTGCTGGATGGTGGGGCTGTGGGGGTTTGGGCACAACAGCCTACAAATTGGTTTCATATGAAGGATGCTTTACTCATGGATCATCGCTTATAGCTAAAAAATGAAAAAAAATAACTGAGAGAAAGATGCAGGACAGTTGTGGCAGAATGCATGATCTGGGATGCAGTGGTGGTAGGGGGGAAGGGAAAGGGAAATATGCCTGATCTGAATTGGAAAATGATGTATGAAATGCACAAAGCACCAATAAAAAAAAAAATAAAGGCATGTACCACCACAAAAAAGAGACTTTAAAGAGTAATACTACAAGCTTGACTGATAAAAGATTCATGAGCAAGTTATTAAGCAAAGACCACATCCTTGAAAATATCAAATGTAATAGAAATCAGGTCATCAGGTCTAGTTACATAGGTCAACAGGTGAGGGTGTACTTAAGACCACGTCTGACCACCTAAGTTTTATCACCAAGATCCATATGGTAGAAGAACAGAACTGACCTATGAACTAGCCTATGAACTCCAAAGACATGCTATGGCATGTGTGTGTGGGGGGGGGCGTGTGTGCATGTGTACACTTGCACAGGCACAAGCACGCAAATAATTTTCTGAAATCAAAATCAGGTCATTGCATTTGTACATGTTTAAAATATAAGTTCAAAGTAGAAATGCCTTCATTTTGGTTAAAGTTGAATTCTGTTAACCTTGGATTTATTATAATCCTTCTTTATTTATTTATTTATTTTTTTAGAACAATTGTTTTTTGTTTTTTTTTCCTGGTTGTAAGTCTTTATGAGACAGGGTCTCCCTGTAGCTCTGTCTGTCCTGGAACTCACTGTGTAGACCAGGCTGGGCTTGAATTCACAGGGATCTGCTTGCCTCTGCCTCCCAAGTGCTAGGATTAAAGGCATGCGCCACCACGCCTGGGTGGAAAAAAATTTTACATAACTTTTTTATTTTTTTTAATTTATAGTTTTACATATATTTTTGTACAAGATTATGTTGCAAATTGAATCCAGACTCATGACCGCCTCCCAACCCCTCCACCCCACCAGATTCACCCTTTCAGTCAGTTCTTTGATGCAGTACCCTCTGTTGTTGGTGTTGTTGGTGTTCTTTACAACTAAGTTATTGGCACTAGCATCCACAGATGAGGGATCCCATTCATCATTTGTTTTTCTGGGACTGTGTTACTTCATTTAGCATAATATCATCCAGTTCCATAAATTTACCTACAAAGTTCATGATGTTGTCTTTTTATACTGCTGCATAGAACTCCATTGTGTACATGTACTACATTTTCTCTATCCACTTGTCAGATGAGGGCATTTGGGTTGATTCCAGATCTTTGCTATTGTGAACAGAGCTGCAATAAATGTAGCTATGCATGTATCTCTGTGGTAAGAAGAATCTTGTGGGCATATACCCAGGAGTGGTATGACTGGGTCAGGTGGTAAGCTCATTTTGAGTTTTCCAAGGGTTCCCCACACTGCTTTCCATAATGGCTGTACAAGTTTACTTTCCCACCAGCAGTGGATGAGTGTTCCTTCGCCTTTCCCCACAACCTCTCCAGCATTTGGCGTCATTTGTTTTCTTGATCCTAGCCAGTCTTATTGGAGTGAGATGATATCTTAAAGTAGTTTTAATTTGCATTTCCCTAATTATTAGTGACGTTGAACAGTTTTTAAGGTGTTTCTCAGCCATCTCTAATTCCTCACTGGTGAAGTCTCTGTTCAGCTTTTTGCTCCATCTTTTGAGTGGGTCATTTGTTTTCTTTCTTCTTTGTTTTTTGAGTAGTTTATACACTGTGGAAATCAATGCTTTTTCTGATTTATCAGTGGTGAAGGTTTCCTCCCGCTCTGTGGGATTTCTCTCTCTTCACTTCCTTGATTATTTCATTTGATGTACAGAAGCTTTTGAGTTTAATGAGGTCCTAGTTGTCAATTGTTGACATTAATTCTTGCTCAGCTGCTGTCTGATTTAGCAAGTCTTTTCTTATGCCTATGTCTTGTAGTCTGCTGCCAATTTTTTCTTCTATCACCTTTAGAGTTTGGGGTTTCACGTTGAGGTCTTTGATACATCTGGAGTTGACTTTTGTACAGGGCAAGAGGTAGGGGTTTAATTTCATTCTTCTACAAGTGGTGATTCAGTTTTGCCAGCACCACTTCCTGAAGATGCTGTCTTTCCTCCATTGTGTCTTCTTGGCTCCCTTGTCAAATATGAGGTGGCTGAAATTGTATGTGCTCAAGCCTGGATCCTCAGTTTTGTTCCATTGGTCAACAGGTCTGTTTTTGAGCCAGTACCAAGCTGTTTTTATGACTATAGCCCTGTAGTATAGGTTGAAGTCTGGTATAGACATCCCCCCTGTATTGCTCTTTTCACTCAGGGCTGCTTTGGCTATTCAGGATCTTTTGTTTTTCCAAATGAAGTTAATGACATTTTTTTCCAAGCCTGTGAAGAAGCTGTTGGGGATTTTAATTGGGATTGCATTAAATCTGTGCAAGATTTTGGGTAGAATGGACATTTTTACTATATTAATTTTCCCAATCCATGATCATGGGATGTTTTTCCATCTTCTGATGTCTTCTTCAATTTCCTTTTCCAGGGGTTTAAAACTTTTGTTGTAGAGATCTTTCGTGTCTTTGGTTAGGTTTGTTGCTAGGTATTTTATTGTTCTTGAGGCTATTGTGAGTGGGAAGGTCTCCTTGTAGTCCTTCTTCAGTTGCTTGTTGTTGGTGTAAAGAAAGGCTACTGATTTTTCTAGGTTAATTTTGTATCCTGCCACTCTACTGAAGCTTTTAATCATTTCTAGAAGTTTTCTGGTGGAGTTTTAGCATCCCTTAAGTAAACAATCATATCATCAGCAAAAGTGATAGCTTGACTTCCTCTTTTCCAATTAGAAGTTCTTTAATTTCCTTTTCTTGCCTTATTACCCTAGCAAGTGTTTCAAGTATTATATTGAAAAGGAGTGGTGATAGGGGGCAGCCTTGCCAATTTTCTACCTTTAGATGGAATGCTTCTGTCATTTCCCCATTTAGATGATATTGGCTGTGGGTTTCCTGTATATGGCTTTGACTACATTGAGGAATGATCCCTCCAATCCAATTCCCTCTAGGACTTTAAACATGAAGGTATGCTGAATTTTGTCAAAGGCTTTTTCCATGTCAATTGAGATGATTGTGTGTTTTTTGTCTTTCAGTCCATTTATATGTTTGATGATATTTATTGATTTTCATATGTTGAACCATCCCTGCATTTCTGGTATGAATCCAACTTGGTCATGATGGATGATCTTCTTGATGTGGGTCTGTATGGGAATTGCAAGAATCCTGTTTCAAAGTTTTGCATCTGTACTCATTAATGAGATGGGTCTATAGTTCTCCTTTTTGGTTGTGTCTTTGCCTCGTTTTAGTATTAGTGTGATGCTGGCTTCACAGAAGGAATTTGGGAGAATTCCCTCTGTATCCTTCTAAACAATTTGAGTAATAATGGTTGTAAGTGTTTTTGAAATGTTTAATAGTATTCTGTCGTGAAACCGTCTGGGCCTGGGCTTTTTTCAGTTGGGAGGTTTCTTATTACATTTTCAATTTTTTCATATATTATGGGTCTGTTTAAGCTGTTGATCTCTTCTTGGTTGAGCTTTGGTGATTCCCAGGATTTCAGATATTCATTCATTTCTTCTAGGTTTTCAAACTTAGTAGAGTATAGGTTTTTGAAGTATTCCTGTATGATTGTCTGGATCTTTTCATTGTCTGTTGTGATATTTCTCCTTTCATCACAGATTCTATTGATTTGGAGTTGTTCCTTCTTTCTTTTGGTTAACTGGGCTAGAGGTCTCTCTATCTTGTTTATTCCCTCAAAGAACCAAGTTTTGGATTCATTGATTTTTCTGTATGGTTTTCTTTGTTTCTATTTCATTGATTTCTTCTCTGATTTTTGTTATTTCTTCCTGTCTGCTGTGTTTAGGGTTCATTTGTTGTTGTCTCTCAAGTGTTTTTTGCTGCAGTGTTAGATTGTTCTCTTGTGTTCTTTCTGGTTTTATTTATTTATTTTTTTATGTAGGCACTCAAGGCTAAAAACTTCCCTCTTAGGACTGCTTTTAAAGTGTCCCATAGGTTTTGTTGTGTTGTATTATTATTGTCATTCATTTCCAGGAAAGCTTTTCTTTCTTTCTTTCTTTCTTTCTTTCTTTCTTTCTTTCTTTCTTTCTTTCTTTCTTTCTTTCTTCCTTTCTTTCTTTCTTCCTTGACCCACTCATTATTCAAGAGAGTGTTGTTTAGTCTCCATGTGTTCTTGTAGGTTGTAGGGCTTACACTGGTGTTAATATTGAGTTTGATTGCACTGTGGTTTGATAGAATGCATGAAATTATTTCAATTTTTTTTTTGTGTGTGTTTCTTGAGTGTTTTTTCTGTGTCCCAGTATGTGGTCTATTTTGGAGAATGTTCTGTGGGGTGCTGAGTAGAAAGTGTATTCTTTGGTGTTTGGGTGGAATATTCAGTAGATGTGTGTGAGGTCCATTTGATGTATTGTATCATTCAGTTCAGATGACTCTCTGTTTATTCTTTGTCCTGTTGATCTGTCCAAAGGATTTAGTGGGGGTACTAAAGTCCCCTACTATTAATGTGCTGGGGTTAATCTGTACCTTGAGGTCCTGTAGCAATCTCTTACAGGGTTGGTAGAGCTTGGTGTGGAATTATCCTGCATCTTTCCCATGTTATCCTTTCGTTGTGTCCCTGGCATATGGGTTTCCCTTTTTTTGCATGTATTCTGATGCAAATCACAAATGCCTTTTCACTGTGTTGAATGTTTTCTTTGCTTGCCTCCTCCTTCAGATACCTTTTTTTTCCTCCTTGTTTATGGAGTGTTGACTTGTCTATGTTTCAGGCTTTCAATTTTGTTTATATATTTGAAGTCTAATTCACTCTTCTCTTTCTGTTCTGAAGGTTCTCCAAAAATTCCATTTGGACACTTTCTGAGCAATTCCAGTTAGTGGTGTGTGTGTGTGTGGGGGGGGGGTTACTGCCTGACTTAGCCCGCACCCCTGTTCTCTGTGCTTCAGGTGGTCCTGGCTGGTCCCTGATCCAACCACTGTGCACTCAAGTCTCACAGTGGCAACAGTCCCACTTTTAATTCCAGCTACAAGGGCAACTCCACCCCGACATCCACACCAGACAAGGATTTAACAGGTGCACCTTTAATCCCAGCTAGCAGGGCGACTCCACCCCACCAGCCTTGCAAAACAAAGATTTAGCTATCCAGCCAACAAATCAATCAACCAACAGCCCAGGAGTAGATCTATCCTAAAATTCTCCCTGTATTTCAGGTGGTCCTCGCAAGTCCCTGATCTAACCACTGCACACTCATTTTTTTTCTTAATTTTTATTGAGCTTCTGTACATATCATACAACCTCTTTTAATCAGATTTAGACCTATTCCCCAATTCATACACCCCTCACCAGAATTCATGCATTCTGCCATACATGTTAAGCCCTGTCTTTTATAGGGACTATGTCCATCGTATATTAAGAGAACAAAGCAGCACTTAAGTCCATCTGCCATTTGTGTATCTGGTAAAGAACGCTAGGTGCTAAATCAGACAGCTCAGAACATACACATTTCTGTACACACTTAGGTAAAATTTACCATGTTAAATCCCAAATTATAGTTCAAGTTGATATGGGTCAGTTTACTCTGCACCATAAATTAACATGAATAGTAACTTTGTTTTCCTATGAGTTTGATACTTTAAATCTAGGACAAAGCTTTCAGTATTCTGGATAGCTACATAAAAGGCTCAAATTCTGGAATATGGAAGCAAAATCTTGTAGGAGAAATAGCACCTGTTCTTTATATAAGGAACCCAGTGTTTTGGAATATAATGTTCACAACTGTCAAATATCCCCAACACCCATTAACATCAGTTGACCTTTAAAATTTACAAATAGATTTAACTATCTTATAAACTATCAGGACTTTGGTAAAAACTGTGTCCAGGTAGACAAGCCCCTCCTTTTCTATTACACACTTGTGCATTGATGTAGGCTACCACAATCATCTTAATACACTGCTGTTTTCTTCTCAAGAGATTTGGAGCCAAAGTGCTTATGAAAATCTCAATTTCAGAAATAATTGGCATGGAATTTAGTAGTGTCTTAGTGGTAGAAACTTTGAAGTCCATGACTTTCAGGAAATTCTAAATAGATCTATGAAAACTAATAAAAATGATAATAAACTGATGGATTTCTGTAATGGTTCCTATTCTAATGAGTTCTGGACAACTTCATACATATTTGGAACATTCCAGAAATTGAAAGTAAAGTTGTTGATGTTATTGAAAGACTTGGGGAATGTGAGATGCCATAATTGATGTTCAGAGATCTTCGAATTCTCATGCAAATGTCCGCAGCACCAACGACCTTGTTCTTTGCTGTATTTAGTCAGAATAAGTCACTCCACTAGCACAGATTGACATCTAATATGTGCTAGGTTGCCATTGAGTTACATTTCAAGATTTGTTGACTGAACTCCGTCACTCAGCAAACAATGGCTTTAAAAATACATGAACAGGCAGGGAAAATAAAATACCCGAGTCAAATAGAAAATAAGGTCTGTGAAACTTGAGGAGATTTTAGGCACACATGAAACTAATGTTTTAGCATGATTTGGAGGGCTGCAAGGGTGTAAGGAGATTTTCTGACTACATTTAGATGAATAATTGTAAACATATTTGTTATAGCATACGCATTGGCATTTTTGCAGGAACAAGGAAAGAGTAAATAAACATCTCTGTGTCATAAGGTTTCCATTTTGGTTTTTACCTTTTCATTTCTGTTACCATATATTTGAGTGTTTTGCTTGCTTCTATGCACACCATACCCTCAGAGGTGACAAGGGAGGCATCAAATTCCTTAGAACTGGATCTCTGCATGGTTATTAGCCCCCAGGTCAGCTCTGGGATGCAAACTGTGCCCAGTGCAAAAGCCACAAATGCTATTAAACACTGAGCCATCTCTCCATCTCCATGCTTTCCATTTTTATAAAACAGAGGAAGAAATGATCACATTTCATTTGGAATGATTTAAATATAGGACAAAGACCTAGTTTAAAATGTATAATTTTCTCCACTTCGAGGAAGAGTTTGAATGTTTTAGATGTTTCAAAAATAACTTCTAGGTATTAAATTTTGAAAAATTCCCCTACAGGTGGCTTTGTTTCTTTATTTTAATTAAAATCAGTTAGATTCCCATCATCATGTTGATTTGGCAGCAGCAGAGAATTTAGTAGCACTTTTCAAAGTGGAAAAAATATTGTAAGGCATATTTCCAAATATCATTTAGTTGATGAAATTTAGCACTTTCTACATATTTAGTTTGCTCCTTAAGATTATATTGGCACTTAAGCAAGAGCTCATTTTCCTGAAGCCTCTGGCTTCTCTTCTCCTTAATTCTTCTGTAAAACCAGCTGCTTTTGTCGTTCTAACATCCTGTTCTCATTCTAAATGATGTTTTCCCTTCATGACATAATCATGGATTCAGGGACCTGTATGCCATTTGCTTAGCAGACATTGATATTTAAACATTTGTAGTTCCTGGTAACGAATTTGAATTTTAATTTCTCGATGTGCTCATTCTCTTTCTGTTCCCCTCTCCCCTTGTCTCTTCCCCTTCTTCTTATATTACTACTATGTGCCTATGTACAAGCCTATGTACAGGAGGGTTCTTTCTAGATATATTTTTTATCTAATTTTCCCCTAAGCACTTCAACCAGTATGATTAACACTGAGCAGTTTAATGTACAGTTAGGCACAGAACCTAGTGTCACTTTTCTTGTTTACTTACTGGATTTATGGACCTGTTTTCTTCTGGTTCTTCCCAATTCCATCTTCATTCCACCTGTGCCTTCTTCATGTTGCAGCCAGGCTTTTCTTGTCATGCTTCCCATTGCCTAGAGAAAAAGGCCCAATATAGGGAAAACTCTTTTTGACCAGAACCTCACTATAGTTTGTACTTTCTCCCAACACTCTCTTAGTTACTGGTTTCCAGCTATAGAAAATGTGCCATCATTCCCTCTCATCTTTTAGACCAATTTTATCCTTCACATTCTAAGGGAAGACTTATAAAGTGAGGACCGTACTTCTGTATTTCTGACATATGTGATCTATAGTCTACTAAGACATGTCTTTTTCTATTTTAATTGCTTATTCGTGTTTTTCCTTCTTCAATAACTGAGAAACTCAGAGAGCACGAAATGTAGAAAAGCTCATTTTTTTAAGAAAATATTCTGGTACCTACTTAGCATAGTGCCTAGCATTTATATAGAGACTGAATAAACAATAACTGTGTAATTTATTATTGTATTAGTTTTCTAGGCCAGTCATAACAAAGTACTATAGGGGATGGATTTGTGAAACAAGAGAAATGCATTTTCTCAGATTTCACACTGTTCACTGGTTCACATTGAATTAAAGAGTACCCTTGGGCTGGAGAGATAGCCTAGCGGTTAAGAGCACCGACGCTCTTACAGAGGACCCGGGTTCGATCCCCAGCGCCCACATGGCGGCTAAGAACCGTCTGTAACTCCAATTCCAGGAGAACTCCAGTTCCAGGGGAATCCGAGACCCTCTTCTGACCTCCGCGGCATTGCACGACACGGGTGCACAGACCTGCATGCAGACAATACATTCATACACATACAAAAATAAATAATAAAAAAAAAAAAATAAAAAAAAAAGAGTACCCTTAAGGCTGCATTTCATCTTAATTACCTTTTAAATATCCTCTTTCCAGAGCCAGACATAATCCTAGCATCGTCTTGTTTTATTTCAACATAAAGATTACCCAGAGGCACATAATTCAGCCATAACACATGACTTTCAGATATGCATAGTCTAGTAGACAACTTCATGCTTAAGGCTTTTCCTACTTTGCATAGGTAGAAGTCCTCACACTGCAGTTTTCACATCAGCCTTATGGACTGTCACAGAATCCACAGGGTTTTCAGTTATAGATTCATTAGTCAAGATGACTTTGGAACAACGAATTTCTCCTTTTCTAGTTCATGGATTCAACTAAGCCTGTTTGCTCTAGGAACAATGCCAGTGGAGAGCTCTGAAGGACAAAGATGAGCAAATGTCCTTTGTTAATGTCAGCTGTACTGTCAGATTCTACACGTTTACTTTACTCTTAGTATCCAAGCAGATTTTAATGATTTAATATGTAACCATTATCAGAATGCCATATTTATATGATAAAATCTACCTATTCGTATTTTTGTATGCACATTAGAGAAGCTTTCTCTTAGGTTCTCTTTGTTCATTTACTGTTGTAAAGCAAACATGCTTACTCAGAAGCTATTTGCCTGACCTTGATGTATTTGTCACCTCACAGATGTTTTGCGTCCATCAATTATTACCTTTTCAGAAATACAAATTGACTAGAATTGTGTGTGTGTGTGTGTGTGTGTGTGTGTGTGTGTGTGTGTGTGTGTGTAAAATCAAAAACTCTATGGTAGCATCAAACTGCCACCAGAAGAAATGGGCCTTTTTTTCCCCTTTTTTCATGCTAGGCTTGATTGTTCATCTAGTGGAAAATGTATTCGAAGTGATGTTCCCCAGATGTGAGCAGACTTCTCAGGTCAAGTAAAAGGTAGTGTCTAGGCTCATAGATCTTAAGGCAGGGCTTGTCAACATGAGAGAAAATTATAGTTTTACCTATTGTGATCAAACAGTTGGAAGGAGGATGCCTCAAACTGTCCGAATGTATCATCATTTGTTGGAAAGTAAATAAGTCTGTCACCCAGTTAAAAGTTCTTTTTTCTTTTCCACTCAACTAATTAGTACTGCCCAGTCTCTGATAGTATGGATCATAGGAGGATAGAGACACAGAAAACAGAAAAATAATCACAAAGAACCCTCTTAATGAAGCATCTCATTAAGACATTTGGAGAAAATTAGGTCTAGAGAAGGGACAAAGACATACAAGCGATGCAATGGACAGTGTTATGGCTGGGACCAGTGTAGATCTTCTGACACTTAAACCAGTCTTCTTTTATCATCTGAAAATGAATAGGAATCTACTAGCCTCAACATTGTGAGGAACCATGGCTGATTACAGTATGTGAGAGTCTGTGGATTTTTAACAGTTAATAGCATAGAATCAAGAAGTAAAGTTCCTTGATTTGAATCCCTTATTTACTTCATGTCATCCAGTAAGACAGTTTCTGTATGTATTCATCTTCTACAAATGCAAGAACAAAGCACAGAAGATATGGTGGCTTAAACAAAAAAGTTTTATTTACTCACAACTATGGATGTTAAAATTTAAGACCAAACTGCCAAGGTTGATTGTGAAGGCTCCTTTCTTTGGCTTATAGATAACTATTTCATCCTACTGTCTTCTCACGATCTTCTGCCCATGTGTCTTCTTAAAAGTCCACTAATAAGGATACCAGTCAGATTGAATTAGGGCCTGCCTCCATAATGTTAATTATCTCATTAAAGATTGTACCTTTGGTCACAACCATATTCTAAGGTAACAGAGATCAGCACACAATTCAACACAAAAGTATGTGTCTCTGACTTATTTTATCTACAAAATAAGGAAGATAGAAGAAGATCCTACTCCAAAGAGTTTAAAGTGTTCAATAAGTTGATTTGAGGGAGAATAATTAGAGTACTCCCTAAAATATAATGATCCTTAGCCAATGCTCAAGACAAATAAGTGCAGAATAGTTGTGGAGCTGTTTCCTTATGAGTGTACAGACACAACAATAGTACATTCCTCATTTCCAAAGGCGTCATCACTGAGAGAAGCAAGACTTAAAGCCCCTTAAATTAGATTGTTAAGTAGAGTAAATTTGATTACATTTAAGCAATTAGTTTAAGTTTGCTAAAACAGACAATTCCAATTGTATCAATATAATTTAATACACATTGAACTTGCATAAAGGGAACTTTGAGAGCTAGAAGTATAGCAAGTTTAAAGAGTCAATACTGGAGCTGGGTGTGGTGGCACACGCCTTTAATCCTAGCACTTGGGAGGCAGAGACAGGTGGATCTTTGTGAGTTCAAGGCCAGCCTGGTCTACAGAGTGAGTTCCAGGAGAGCTGGGGCTACAGGGAGACCCTGTCTCGAAAAGACCAAAAAAAAAAAAAAAAAAAAAAAAAAAAAAAAAAGAGTCAATACTGGGCCATGTCTCTGAAAGATATAAGCAACAAAAATGGGATAATAGATTTATTAAGCTTGAACTCCCATAGATTTCAATTAATAAAAAGCTTCCTTGATTAGTTGACTAACATTGTAAATATATAATATATTCTGGGTCTTGTGTCACAGTGGATAACAAAAAATGTATAGACTTTCAGGCTTTTGTATTTATTTTTATTATTTTAATTATCTTTATTGATGTGTGTCTGTGTGTGTGCACATACGTGCAGGTGTCTACAGAGCCTGAAAGAGGGTGAGTGTCAGATCCTCCAGAGCTGAGTTGCTGGTGGTTATGATCTATCCAACATGGATGCCAGGAATCAAACTTGGGTGTCCTGCAAGAGCAGAACAAATGTTTAATAAGTGTGCCCCACTATTACCAGTCAATGAAAGTTGAGTTCAGTCACAGAAGCTGGCACTGCCCATTATTAATTAATACAAAAAATTAATGGAAATGCTCATTTTGCCTAAAGCACCTATTCTTGGAATTAGTAATACAAAATTTGGTATGCATAGTTCAAAAAATATTTATTGCTTGATTTCTAGATATATTAGAAACATATCTGAATTAGACCTGATAGAGTAACATATTTACAAGAGTTACATGAAAAAATAAGATAGAACTTACTTTTGTTCTACATTTGGGTACATTAGGTTCCCATGAATTTCAAATTAAAATAGTATGTGATGGCCATTGAAGTCTTGGCCTAGAAAGTTTTATAAATGAACACAATTTTTAACAAGGAATAATGCATCATTCTCCTCATAAATCCAAAGAAAAAGTCCTTAGGGTTATTCTCTCTAGTAAGAAAGTAAGCAATTAGGGCACATTTTATTGATTAGCATTATGGATTTTTATCACAGGACCTATTGGCTGCACATAGTGTTCTGGATAATTTGACCTGCCTTTCTTTATGCTGTTTTAACATCTTTGTTCTTACTCAGGTTCCTGTTAAGAAGATGAACTAGTGTCAAATTACAAAACTCATTCATTGTTAATTTCTGGTGAGTTAAGTCACATTTACATTAATAACTTGTATGTAGTTTTAAATAGATATATAAAATTTAAGGTGTAATTGCCTTTTCTAGTTGCTTGATTTGCTTATGCTTTATGCATCCACAGAGACAGGTACAATGACACCTTTACTATAACTCTGAATGTAACTTGGGGATTCGTCTATACTAAAAGTTTCTTCAGGAGTGTCTGTGGGGATCAACCCTTGTGAAAAAGCAAAACCAAATCACTCTTTGATGTTTTCCTAATTTAAGGTCAAGTGTCAGGCTTTTCAACTGATGTATTAACAAGTGCTCCTGGGGTGTTCTCACAAACTTAATTGGTGATTGTCACGAGAGAAGGAGAATTTGGGCTCAGTTCAGATCACACAGTTGCTACCTCTAATATCAACTGACAGAATGAGTGCTTCTAAGTAGAAGGTTAGAGGAAATCTGAGTCAGTTATGGCACTGCTTAGGGTTGTGCATCTCCACAGGAATGCATACTTTTCATCTGCAAGAAGCAGTTCTTTATACTGATGGGGATATGTTTAACAATTGTTTGACTTATCAATGCCTGTATTACATTTTGCCTCTAACACCAGTTTGCTCTAGAATGGTCTTACCTAACATATGAGTTTTCCTGAGCATTTTTGAAGTGATGTGATCTGATGCTTATTCCTGGCCTTCTAGATAAAGCCACTTGAAGGAAGTCCATCATCTTTTGTATGTCGACAAAACATTCCTTTTGTACACATGTGAGACTTAAAGTCTCCATTTTGGTTGGTCTTCCTTCCCAAGGGGAAAAAAAGTTGTTAGGTTTCCCCTAAAGGATCCATTTTATCAACAGAATGAATGCTTATCATTAGCTATACATTTATACTAATTTAAATCACTCTCCTCTTGCTACCCATTGAAAAATGAGTGTGAAAAGCAGAGCTGAGTAAAACAATGACGTCTCCAAGGATAGAAAGTTGGGTGATGGGCTATGAGTAGCCTATTCATGATCTCTTATGACCTCTTAGCTAGAGAGGACACTTGAGCCAAATGTGCGTGTTCTGGGCATTACTGTTTTCAAATTTGAAGGGTCCATTGGATACAATCAGGTGTTCGTCAACTTCTCAGGAAGAAGATGGAGGAAGAATGAATGAAGTTCATAAAGTTCCATAGGGAGAGAGAACCCCATCTAAGACAGCAGTACCCACAATAAGGAGGAGGCAAGGGAGAAAGATGCTGAATCTGGGGAGTACCCAGTGAGGTAAATCTGGGCTCAGGCTTCCAGAGTTAGGATAGTGTGATGACAGCACCTGGGAAAAGCAGGTGTGCCAGCAATCAGACTATTCTTGACTAGAGAGAAGAGTTCAAGGCAGCAACCTGGGGTGAACTACCCTAAACAAAGGGACATATGTTTGAAGATACTGTGAAAGAGAATTATCGTCAATGAAGAATAGAAAATCAGGAAGAACAGTACACCACTTCTGTGTGAAATGTTTATGAACAATTTTCTCCACTAGTCCAGACTTTCAGTTTTGTGGTTTTCTCAAGTGACTAATCTAGAAGGAAAGAATTATGCCCTTCATTTGCAAGTGCTGGCAACTCATACATCTGATGCACAGAATCATAAGGTGGTTACTTGACATCATGTTCTCAATGATGATGCACTGTTGGATGTTTCCTACTGTGACAATGATAAAGGAGAATGTGATGGCTTTGGTTCTGTACCAGAAAAAAAAAAATTAAATGTGAAGTTAAAATTATTCATCAAAAGAAGTAAATAGTGCTCATAATATGGAGCAGACTCCTCACACTATTGCCACAAAACACCATCCTCTCATGCATTAGTTTTTGACAATACAACAACTATACAAAATCTTCCTGAGGGATATAAATGCTGGACCAAAAGAAGGCAAACTTGTTCATGCTAAAACCATCTTTACTTGCCCACTTGGCTATTGTACAAGATGTGGCATGACATCTGCTGTATGAGCCCTTGTTTGGATCTGTTCTGATGATGAGAAACTCATGATATGGAACACCAGATCCAATAATATTTTTCAGGCAAACGATACGGTAGATGCACAAACTGCTGAGGTCAACTGCCCTTCATTCAGTCCCTAAAGCAAGTTGATTCGAGCAACTTGCTCTGAAGAAGTCAAGACTGTAGCTTTGTAGGATCTGTGTAACCTCAAATTTTGACTCCATAGCCTGGAATTTCATAAGGATGAAAATTTTCATGTCAACTAGTTTCCACAAAATGAAACAATTTTGTCTTAAAGTGATACCTATGGCCAGGTGAGCATGTGAGACTTAGATAAAACTGGAGAAGAGCAATAAGGAGAAGATACAGAAATTGGGCCTCTAGAACTCTTGTTTATTCATGGAGAACATACTGCCAAGTTTTCAGAGGACTTCAATTGGAAGCAAAAGGAAGTTATTTGGTGAAGATAACATTATGCAGAACCAGCAATTGGCTGAGAATATTTACAATAATGAAGGGTCAGATGTCACTTCATCAGAACTGGAGGGACAGTGGTCTTAAATCCCAAGTAGAAGATGTTTCTGTTGAATGTCTTGCTACATGACTAGGTGATTTGTCAAGCACCAAAGCAGCATGGTATAAGGGTAAACCTAATTGGGATGGCAGTGATGTGATTTACTCTCTGCTTCTAGCTCTTTCTCAATATTTTTATTGAAATTTTGTGCATTTATTACAATAAATCTTACTCATCTTTAGACTCTCTCTCCTTAAGGCTTCAGTGCAAGTTCATCCCCTGGAGTCTAGTCACCCATAAATCAGATAAAATCTCCCTCACCTAGCAGTACTCAGTTGCCAATAGTTCATCAGCTATGTTTGGGGCCAGTTGCCTTTTTTGCTGGTTCTGTTTTTGTTTGTTTGTTGTGTTTTGTTTTGTTTTGTTTTGTTGTTTTTTTTTTCAAATTAATAGGAACAAGTTCCCAGAGGCCTGTTTCCTTATGAGTCTAGTTTTTTCATGTCAGCTGGTATATCATGCTGTAGCTATTAGGAACAATTTAATGATGATGAAGTGACATCACTATTGTTTTAAAATATGAGTTGCAGGGTACTGCCTTTGATTCAACTATTTAAGTCCTAATTTTTTTTCTCAAAATCAAGTGCCTGCTTAAGTTCGCAAATATGTAAGGATAACTTTTACATCTTTTCCTTCCAACCCTACCTGATTGGTTTGCTGAAATACAGATTTAAAATAAATAATAAATTTCCATATTTACTATAAATAAAACTTCTTAGTATTTCCATTCTAAAAAGAACCAAATGGTTTGTTTTCTTTGAATGAAAGATAAGTACATATTTTGCATACATACAGATAATATTGCTTAATTATAAGGAATACATTTAAGAAATTCACATTTATTCCAGACTTTTAATAATGTATTCCTTTAAAATTTTGAAAATAGATTATCTGTTTTGAACTGTGAAAGGGAGACATCATAAAACACAATCTAATTATCATCTAACATGCCCAGTCAATTGTCATTTTTGAGCATGTGGTTTTATGTCTATGTTCATTTCAACTTTACACATGATCTACTGAGTGACTACTAAATACAAACCAGTATGCCACTAGAGATGGAACCCCAAATATGTCTGAGATAATGACACTCCAGTCTAACTCATGTATATGGAATCTGAAGGCAGGCTTGATGAATAACAATACCATCTGACAGCAAATAATCAACTCAGGAAATTTGGTCCACAACAGCTTGCTTTCTCTTTACACTGTCATGGTTGATTGGTTATTCTCATCACCCTTTGTTTAAAATCATTTCAGAATTAATTGGCATTCATTAACGAAAGTCTTTTTAGTGGAATTTCAGAAACAGTCATTAATGTAGCTAATAAACATAAAAAAGAAAAAAAAGGTCCTATTACTGGGTCCCTAAGGCTGTTAACTAACATTTTGAATAAGAATACATAAACATAAATTAAACATTTCTCAAAGTGCTAAGAATGTGGGAATTTCAAATGGTGGTCTATAATAATGTTTTGAATGAATTGGCTCCTTTTTAAAATTGTGCTGTAGAAAAAGTGTTTCTGATTGGAAATCATTATTTGAGCCATCTCTCAGGGTAAATCTAGAAGGAAGTCACTTGATCCTCATTAGCCCAGCAGATTTTTACTTAAATATAGAGACTTTGATGAATTACAATACAAAGTCTGACATCACAGCATTATTTGATCAATTACAAGGATCCTAATTTAAGAACCTTAGAAATAGACACTCATTCCAAAAGACAGGTAGTCAAATCATTCATTATTCCTTAAGAATAAGTAATTTAGGGCTGGAGAGATGATTTGGTGGTTAAGAGCACTGATTGCATTACAGTGGACCTGGTTTGGATTCCCAGAACTCAAAAGGCAGCTCAAAACTGTCAGTAGCTCTAGTTCTAAGACATGCAACACCATCTTCTAGCCCCCAAAGGCACCACACACACACACACACACACACACACACACACACACAGGTTCACATATATCCAAATAAAATACTCATATAATTAAAATAAAAATAAATCACAAAAGGATAAATGATGTCTTCTTGACCAACTGATTCAGTTTTGGCTACCCTGTTACTGAATCCTTACCTACAAATAAGGATTAGAAACTCTAGGGACATTTTTTAATAATTTTCTAAACTTTGTCATAAAGATAATTTCAAAAGGTATGCCTTTCTAAAACTGTTTTGCAGCAAATACTCCTGAGAAATCCCTGAAAAATTTTCATGAATTTCTGTACTATTGTTAGATATTTCCAATGGCTGTAAAGGGAGTTAGAAAAAACTAAAATATCATCTTAAACCTTCACTTTACTATTCAATACATATATTTATGGCATGTGATTTTAAGATAAAGCAAGAAAAATGGAGAACATTTGCTCTAAGACCAAGTAGGGACTCTTATTCATCTCCATCTACTAGTGAATTTGTGAAGAAAACCACCAATATCTAAGCCTGGTAGGAAATCAATAGACTGCTGCCCATGACATACCCAGTGGTGGTCAGAGGCACCTTGGATACATTTACTACTTCTGCTGCCTTCAGTCAAACAAATTAGCTAACTCAAGCAACAGTTAACTGTGATTGCTTTCAATACTGTTAATGTCAGTTTTACTTAAGAGCTGAAATAAAATACCTGGGAACATACCTAACAAAAGACAACAAAGTTCTCTACAACAAAAATTTTAAACCCCTGAAGAAGGAGATTGAAGAAGACATCAGAAGATGGAAAGACCTCCCATTCTCATGGATTGGAAAAATTAACATGGTGATGACCATTCTACCCAAATTAATATACAGATTCAATGAAATCCCAATTAAAATCCCCATGATTTTCTTCACAGACTTGGGGAAAAAATCTTAAATTCATATGGAAAAACAAAAGTCCCCGAATAGCCAAAGCAACCTGAGTGAAAAGAGCAATACAGGGGGGATCACTATACCAGACTTCAAACTATATTACAGTGCTATAGTCATAAAACAGCCTGGTACTGGCACAAAAACAGACCTGTAGACCAATGGAACAAAACTGAGGCTCCAAACTTGGTACACACACAATTTCAGGCAACTCATATTTGACAAAGGGACTAAGAAGACTCAGTGAAGGAAAGACAATACCTTCAGCAAATGGTGTTGGCAAAACTGGATGACCACTTGTAGAAGAATAAAATTAAACCCCTAACTCTCACCCTGTGCAAAAATCAACCCCAAATGGATCAAAGACTTCAACATGAAACTGAAACTCTGAAGATGATAAAAGAAAAGATAGGCAGCAACCTACAACATAGGCATAAGAGAAGACTTCCTAAAGCTGCTGCACGGGAAGTGAGATTGACAGTCGACAAGTGGGACCTCATTAAACTCAAAAGCTTCTGTACAGCGACAGAAACAATGATGTGAAGAGAAAACCCATGGAATGGGAGGAAACCTTCACCAGTGATAGATTTGACAGAGTATTGACTTCCAGAATATATAAACTACTCAAAAAAGAAAGAAGAAAACAAATGAATCATTCAAAAGATAAAGAGTTGAACAGAGATTTCACAAATGAGGAAATAAAGATGGCTGAGAGACATCTTTTTTTTTTTTTTTTTTTTTTTTTTTCTGGAAACCATGTTGTGTACATATACAATGTTTACTTTTACTTTAAAGTCCTAAAACACCATTGTGTCCTGTAGACAGTGTCCAGGCGAAACTGGGTACCTGCTGAGCTCACGTCAATTAAGTATGCCTTAATCGAATATAAACCCGTGTCCCTCTCCCACCCATGCCCCCCTTTCCAATTCACCATTTCAGTACCATTTTCTGCATGCAGTCTGTTATGTTCTTTTACTATGCCTCCCTCCTCCATTGAGAAATATTTATATCTGGGTTGTTGGTATAGCATCCACCTATGAGGCGACCACCATTTGTCGTTTGTTTTTCTGTACGTCGTTATTCACTTAACATAATGTTTCCAGACTCCATCCATTTACCTCACAATTTCCATGATTTTTCCCTCTTACTGCTGTCATCTATATTCCATTGTAACATGTACCAACATTTTTCTCTATCCATCGGTCAGTAAGGGCACCTGGGCATGGTTCCAGCTTTTTGCTATATTGTGAACACGAGCTGCAATAAAAATATAGCTGGTGCATGTATATTGCAGTAAGTGTGTTCTTTGGGTATTATACCCAGAGTGGTATGACTGGGTCAATGGAAGGCTCATTTTGCAGTGTTCAAAGGGTTACTCACTTTACTTGGTTCCATAGTGGCTGTACAATTTACATTCCCACACATGGATTAAAGTGTTTCCCTTCCCCACACTCTCCAGCACGTTGGTGTCATTCATGTGTCCTGATCCTAGCCAGTCTTTTTGGGTCAGGTGGTATCTCAGAGTGGTTGTAATTCGCATTTGCCTTATATTAACAGAGAGGTTGAACACTTCTTAAGATGTTTCTCGGCACCTCTAACTCCTGCCTCTGTGAAGGTCTCTATTCAGATCTGTGAGCTCCATCTTTTGATGAATTCTTTGTTTTCTTTCTCTTTTGTTTTTTGAGTACGCTTGTCTACTCTGGAAATTAATGCTTTGTCAGCTTTATCTGGCTGTGAAGGTTTCCTCCCAATCTGTGGGTCTTCTCCTCACTTCCTTTATTGACTTCCTTTGATGTACAGAGAGCTTTGAGTTTAATAGGTCCCACTTTTGATCAATTGTCGTCTTAGTTCTTGTGCAGCCTGCTGTCTGGTTTAGGAAGTCTTTCTCCTACAACCTAGGTCTGTAGTCTGCTGCCAAGCTTCTCTTCTCTCACCTCCAGAATTTGGGGTTTCAGTTGAGGCTTTGATCCATGATGGAGCTGACCTTTGTACAGGGTGAAGTAGGGTTTAATTTCATTCTTCTACAAGTTGGTGATCCAGTTTGCCAGCCCCCACTTGCTGAAGATGCTGTCTTTTTCTTATTGGTCTTCTTGCCCCCTTGTCAAATATGAGGTGGCTGAAGAAATTGTATGAGCTCAGGTTTTTGGATCTTCAGTTTTATTGCCATTGGTCACTGGTCTCTGTTTTGGTGCAGTACCAGGCTGTCTTTTTGTTTTTAGACTATAGCCCTATGTATAATTTGATGTCTGGTATAGCGACCCCCCCTTGTTATTGCTCTTTTCACTCCGGGTGCTTTGGCTATTCGCGGGTCCCTTGTTGTTTTTCCCAATATGAAAATTGCGGATTTTTTTTTTCCAGCCTATGAAGAAACTCTTGGTAGGATTCTGATTGGGATCGCATTAAATCTGCTACACTAGTTTTTGTAGGATGGACATTTTTACTATATTTATTTTCCCAATCCATGAGCATGGGATGGTTTGTCATCTTCTGATGTCTTCCTCAATTTCCTTTTTACAGGGGTTAAATTTTTTGTTTGTAGAGATCCTTGGTGTCTTTCTGTGAGGTTGTTCCCATAGTATTTTATTGGTTTTGAGGCTATTGTATGGGAAGGTCTTCCTTGTATCCCTTCTTCAATTGCTTGTTGTGGTGACAGAAAGGCGAACGGATTTTTCTGTGTTTATTTGTATCCTGCACTCTTACCAAAGCTCTTAATCGTTCTCTAGGAGTTTATCTGTGGCGTTCTTAGCATCCCTTAGTAGACAATCATATTCATCAGCAAAAAGGGATAAGCGATTGACTTCCTCTTTTCCAATTAGAACTACTTTAATTTCCTTTTCTTCCTTATTGCCTAGCTAGGGTTTCTAGCACTAATGAAGAGGAAGTGGGTGACAGGGGGCCAGCCTGCGGCGAGTTCCTGACTTTGAAGGGAATGGCTTCGTGCAGTTCCGCCATTTAGGATGATATTCGGCTGTGGTTGTTCCTGTATTATGGCTTATGATTACAGTTGAGGAATGATCCTCCAGGACCAATTCCCTCCAGGACTTTAAACATGAAAGGGTGCTGGATTTTTGTCAAATGCTTTTCCGCATCATAGTTGAGATGATGGCGTGGTTTTTGTCCTCAGTCCATGAATATTTTGCTGAGTTTATGATTTTCGTATGTTGAACACATCCTGCATGTCTGGTATGAATCCAACTTGGTATGGGTGGATGATTTTCTTGATGTGTGCTCCGTATGCGATTTGCCAGAATTCCTGTTTAGAATTTTGGCATTTGTGTTCATTAGGGAGTGGGTCTATAGTTCTCCTTTTTGTTGTCATGGTTTTCTTTCCTCTGTTTTGGTAGTAGCGTAATGCTGGCTTAATAGAAGGAATTGGGGAGAACTACCTCCATTTGTAACAATTCTAAGTACGTACGAGGTGTAGTCTTTACGAATATTTTTAGAATTCTGCCGTGTAATCCATCCGGGCCTGTGGCAATTTTTGGTTGGAGGCTACTTATCATATCTTCAGATTTCTCCTGTACTATTGGTTAAGGCTGTCGATCCTCCTCTTGGTTGAGCTTTGGTGCATCCCAGGATTTCAGATATTCATTCTTTCTTCTAGGTTTTCAAACTTAGTAGAATATAAGTTTTATGAAGTGTCCCGTATGATTGTCCGGATCTTTTCATTTGTCTGTTGTGATATTTTCCCCTTTCATCACAGATTCTATGATTTGGAGTTGTTCCCTCTTTCTTTTGGTTAACGGGATAGAGGTCTGTCTTATCTTGGTTTATTCTCTAAAGAACAAACTTTGGATTCATTGATATTTTGTATGGTTGTTCTTTGATTCATTTTCATTGATCTCTGCTCTGATTTTTGTTTTTCTCCCTTGTCTGCTCCGTTTAGGGTTCATTTGTTGTGTCTCTCAAGTATTTTTAGCGCAGTGTTAGATCGTTCACTTGTGCCTTCTGTTTTTTACGATGTGGGCACTTAGAGGCTATACACTTCCCTCTTAGGATTGCTTTAAGAGTGTCCCCTAGATGTTGCTGTGTTGTTTATCATTGGTCGTTCAGTTCCAGAAATTGTTTTTATTTCCTTTTTTATTTCCTTCCTTGGACCCACTCATTATTCAGGAGAGTGTGTTTAGTCTCATGTGTTTTTCCTGTAGGTTGTAGGAGTTTATTCTGGATGTTGATATGCGTATTTTTTATTGAACTGTGGTCGATAGAATGCATGAAGATTATTCAAACCTTTTATTTATTTGTTGAGTTTTTCCCCTGTGTCCCAGTATATGGTCTATTTTGGAGAATGTTCCATGAGGTGCTGAGTAGAAAGTGTATTCTCTGGTGTTTGGGTGAAATATTCGGTAGATGTCTGTGAGGTCCATTTGGTGTATTGTGTCATTTAGTTCAGATGTCTGAGAGACATCTTAAAAAATGTTCAACGTCTCTACTAGGTAATGAAATGCAAATTAAAACCACTTTAAGATAACATCTCACACTGATAAGAGTAGCTAGGATCAAGAAAACCCCAAATGCTGGAGAGGATTTGGGGAAAGGGGAACACTCGTCCACTGCTGGTGGGAATGTAAACTCATACAATCAGTATGAAAAGCAGTATGGAGAATGAATTCTGAAGAGACTCAAGATGAGCTTACCACCTGACCCAGCCATAGCACTCTTGGCTAAATACCCACAAGACTCATCCTACCACAGTGATACATGCATACCCATGTACATTGCAGCTCTCTTTACAATAGCTAGGAGCTGGAACCAACCTAAATGCCCCTCAACAAACGAGTGGATAGAGAAAATGTGGTACATCTACACAATGTAAGCAGTAAAGTACAATGCAGCAGTAAAGAAAGATGGCATCATGAACTTTACAGATAAACATATGGAACTAGAAGATATTATGGTAAGTGAAGTAACACATTCCCAGAGAAGCAAACGATGAATGATATCCCTCATTTGTGGATGCTAGCACCAAGCACCGAGTTGTAAGGCAAACTGATCTACATCAAATTTATATACCCCTTTCCCTGAAAATAACTGTGCTCTGATAATGTAAATCCCTTAACAGGCTCTAGAATTAACACACTACTTATTTTGAGACTTGTT
The DNA here is from genome assembly GCA_009823505.1 of Rhizomys pruinosus. NCBI lineage: Eukaryota > Metazoa > Chordata > Mammalia > Rodentia > Spalacidae > Rhizomys > Rhizomys pruinosus. The sequence goes on from VZQC01006697.1 coordinate 1,175,325, forward strand.
AATCTTGGTATATGGGTACAGGTTATGTAGGGATATTTTAGAGTAATATAAATTTAAAAAGGAAAAATGTGAATCCTGAAATATGATATGGAAATGATAAACAGTTTGTGTACAGATGATATAATTTTAGTATAGGTGTGACATATATATGAATACATTGAAGCAGTATAGATTGGAGGGAACAACAGCAGAAGACCAGGGACAGGGAACCGACTAAAACAATAAAGTTCTCCTACGGACAATAATCCTCTGCTTGGAAAAGAATCAGAAAAAAAATTACAGGGCAGGGATGGCAGGGTGCATGAACTCGGGTGGGGTGGGGGGCATGGAAGACAAGATGAGTCTAGATGGGACTGAGAAATGATGTATGAAATGCATATAACTCCAATAAAACGTTAAAAATAAAAATCAAATAGAGTACAATTATATATTTAAAAAGAGCTGCAAGTAGGTACTTTGATTCAGTACTGAGAAAATCAAAGATAAATGCACATTATAAAAAGAAATTTGTGATAACTAATTTAAATGAAATCCTTTGTTTCAATGGCCAAATTAGATCCAACTGCAATAAATTTTCTTCTTCCTGGACATTCCAAGCTGGGAGTTACTGTTGCATACAGATAGCCAAAGGCGAAAGTTACAGGTCTTGCCTTTGCATTCTGCTACTCCATCTTCTACAACAGATATATTGGACCATTCATTGACTCCACAATCTCCAGAGGCACACTTACTCTAAGTTATTGCTCATACCATTCTCTCTCACTATGCTTTCTTCTTGCCACATCAAAACATTTTTTTCATTTCTTCTCTAACAGGATAGGAAATTATTTCTAGTTTCCATTATAAAGTAACTAATTTAGTTAAATCTACAATTCTGACCATTGACAAGTTGATGAATCATCTTCATGTATGAATTTCTTAGGCAATTGGATCCTAAAGAATTTGGAAGGAATTCTTTTAAATGATGCAACAGAGTCCATGCCACAGTTCTCAGTCTTTTGGATACTGAAAACCATTTTAGGGCATCTAGAAATTATATGAATATACCTAATTTGTACTGTATGTCATAGTTTTAGCTTGGAAAAATTTCTTGATATATTTAAGCATAAAATACCAGGACAGGTAATTTACAATTGTATAATGATCCATTTTAAATAAATGTCACATCCCTTCAAAGGAGCAAATAATGAATATATTGAAACAAGGCATAATTTTATTAAGCGAAAAGCGTACACATATGTATCTAGAGTATGCATGAAATTGTGGGCCCGGTAGTACAGTGGATTTAATATTTAATTTTTAACTACTACCAAAGACAGTCCTGATGTGATGAAGAAAAATTGTGTTAACCTTTGGTAATTAGAATATACAACCAGGAAGACTAAAGATTGTTAGTCTAACTTTTGTTTATTGACTAGAACATCCAAATGGCTTTAGGCATCACAAAACAATAAAATGTGGCTTCCTATTGGGTCTTTGATCCATTTTAATTTATTTTTGATGCTGTATGCAGTTTCTGAATATCTTTTGTGGCTTGTAATAAAATAGCCGCAGTGCAATTTTGCATGTATGTCAAGCGATGCGTGACCTGCTATGCAAATTTAATACCAAGGTGCCAAATCTGAATTCATAATATTTCCCAGCTACAGAGCTGTTTAAGGCAGTTTAGAAATCAATGAATATGTAATATGAATGTGATACGGCCTAAATAAAAACCCTACTTATCTACTGTGAAAAAGTATTTATACACAGAACTCTTAGCACAAGTAGAAAATGGACAGAGTTTCCAATTATATTGTTTCCATAAACAAATGTTAAACCATGCATTGAATAGATAATAATGTTGCCAGTCCTTTTGCATTGTGATTGAAACTTTGAAAATGTTTACATATGTGTTCCCTGTTATTGAGATATAAATAATAATAAATGTACAAGAGACACTATGGACCTCCTAGGTTCTAGTATTTCTCCTACAATTTATCTTAGACTAGATACTGGACTTGATACAGGCCTGAAATGTATTAATACCAAGGTAAGTACACATGTGCTTTATGAAGTCTTGCAATTTGTTTTCCAATAAGAGAGAACCAATTGACAGCAATGGAAAGAAGTGAGAAAATATTTTCCTTAGGTTATTTTAGAGTGTGTCATATGATTTGGGATGAACATGCTGCTATTCAGATGCCTATAACACTGCGGTTGCAGAGGAAGTAGCCATGCATGCCATAATTCTAGGAAACATGTCAGGAGTTTGCTCTTTGGATATCATGTAGTCACTACCTACGTTAAGAGCAGAGATGGATGTGGATAGAAAGGGCTTGATTGATGTAAATCAATCCCTGCTTTTCATTAGGGAAAATGCACTTTTATATTTCCCCAGAGTCAGTTAGAAAGCAATCGACAGTTACGGCAGAATACATGATCTGGGATGGGGTGGGGGTGGGGGGAAGGGAAAGGGAAATATGCCTGATCTGAATTGGAAAATGATGTACGAAATGCACAAAGCATCAATAAAAATTAAATTAAAAAAAAGAAAGCAATCAAGTGTTTTTATACATGCTCAATGTGTGTGCACACATATATACAAGAGTGTGTATGTGTGAAAGTGTACACACAAAAATATACACAATCTGTAATGTTTATGCACTACTGCCAGTCAAATTCTCGACATATTTATATCCCTTGGCTTAGACTTAGCTGATACAATAATGACTAATATTGTATTGAGCCGGCAAGAAAAATGGAGAGGCAGGCGTTTGAAAAAGGCATTGATAACGCCAGCTGGGTAGCACTGATATTTGGACGAACTTGGTATACACCTCTCTAGTGGCCAAGAACTATCATAATAAAGTGAGAAAGAGCTATGAAATACATGGCAAGTTAGTATTCTTGGTAGATAATGACAAAGGTTCACACTGAGTTTGTGCTTCACAGAGGAAAACTGGCTACTAGAAATTCAGCTCAGTGAAAGCTACAATTTGTCCTTAGAAAAGTTGCCAGAATGTGGTTTTAATGTGCATTTCCTTAAGTATTAGCAACCTTGAACACTTTTTAAGATATTTCTTGGGGCTGGAGAGATGGTCTAGCGGTTAAGAGCACTGACTGCTCTTGCAGATGACCTGGGTTCGATCCCCAGCACCCACATGGCAGCTGAGAACCATCTTTACCTCCAGTTCCAGGGGACTTCGACGCCCTCTTCTGACCTTTGTGGCACAAACCTACATGCAGTTAGTACATTCATACACATAAAAAAAAATAAAAAGAATTGTAAACCTCTGAAGATTAATATCTTTCAAAAAAGATGTTTCTCAGCCATCTCTAATTCCTCACTTGTGAAGTCTCTGTTCAGCTCTTTAACCACTTAAAGTATCATCTCACTCTGATAAGACTGTCTAGGATTAAGAAAACAAGTGATACCAAAATGCTGGAGAGGTTGTGGGGAAAGGGGAACACTCGTCCACTGCTGGTGGGAATGTAAACTCATACAACCACTATGGAAATCAGTGTGAAGAACCCTTAAAAGACTCAAAATGCTTACACATTGTAATGTAAGAGTCAAGTATGGTTTAAGAACTAGAAAGTGCTCTGAAAATTAGAAGGCATCATGTGCCTGTGAGGATGGCTGAAATCCCTGCATTCCATTCATGTCAGCCAGGCCAAGAGACTGGAAACTGAGTACTGGACGTTTGTGCCATAATATCAAGACATCCACAATTTCTGGTATTCATGAAAAGTCAGGTCTGTCACAGGTGCTAAAGTGTTCTCAACTTCCACTCTAATGTAATTCCTTAGTCAGAGCCATTCTCTCAATAAAATGCAAATTGGTAGAGGACAAAAATATTTGTGTGTGTACCAACTTGCAAGTCACAAGAAGATCTGGTGTATAGATTTATACGTGTGTAGCCAATAAATTTTTCTTTATGTGTTCCATTTAAAAAATAAGACTCGGGGGCTGGAGAGATAGCCTAGCGGTTAAGAGCACTGACTGCTCTTACAGAGGACCCGGGTTCGATCCCCAGCACCCACATGGCGGCTGAGAACCGTCTGTAACTCCAGTTCCAGGAGAACTCCAGTTCCAGGGAATCCGAGACCCTCTTCTGACCTCCGCGGCATTGCACGACACGGGTGCACAAACCTACATGCAGACAGTACACTCATACACATACAAAAATAAATAAAATTAAAAAAAAAAAAAAGACTCAAAATGAGCTTCTCACCTGACCCAGTCATACCACTCCTGGGTATATACCCACAAGACACTTTTTACTGAAGAGATACATGCACAACCATGTTTATTGCAGTTCTCTTCACAAAAGTGAAGAGCTGGAACCAACCCAAGTCTCCCTCGACCGTTGAGTGGATAGAGAAAATGTGGTATATCCGCACAATGAAGTTCTATGCAGCGGTACAGAAAGATGACATCATGAATATTTCAGGTAAATGGATGGAGCTAGAAGATATTATGTTAGGTGAAGTAACACAGTCCCAGTAAAACAAACGATGAATGGTATCCCTCTTCTGTGGATGCTAGCACCACATCCAGCTTGTGGACTGAGCAACTACTGGTCTTTCAGTCCCTCCAGAGTATAGACTGACATTGCTGAACTACACAGGCTGTGTCATGGAGACCAGTACAGGAAGATCAAGACAGGACCCAGTGCTTACTGGACCTCATTTGGTGACCATGGAAAAGGAAGTCCCCAGTGTGGAGCACAAAGGCAGGACTGATGGTTGTTTGGACTTGCCAAGGAGGAGTCTTTAAACATGACATCTTTCAGCCTAATAAAGAAAAAATGAAAACATGACATTTTTCAGCATAGTAAAGAAAAAATATAGGATTCATAAGCTGAAGATGCTAAAACCTATGATGTTATAATCTTGATATATATGGCATGCATGTATGCATATTTGGGAGTGATGCAAATTGGAAGGAACAACAACAACAAAAACAGGTCAAAGAACTGACTGAAATGGTGAACTTCTGCCCAAAACAGTAAACTTCTGCCCAAAACAGTAAACTTCTGCATTGAAAATTTTAAAAGAGACTGAGATAAAAAAGACTCTATGGCAGAATGCAAGAGGTCTTGTAGGGGTGGGGCAAAGATGGGGGAATTAGTCTAGAATTGATTGGGAAATTTTGTATGAAATGCACAAAGCTTCAATAAAAATTGGCTTCGGCTGGTGGGGGGGGGGGGGCAAGAAAAGCTGCCAGAAAAGATAGCGTAGATAGAAAGGCAGTGGTTCACTGCCTTTGTGTTTCCCTTGCCATATGCTTCCTTTGGAGAGCAACATACTATAAATACTTAAAAAAATCAGAAAATAATTCCAAGGGAAGCCAAAATAAAGCTGAATCCTATCATAATATAACATCGAGATTGCAGTACTACAATTTATTTGGGTTGGATTTTGCCATTGTATTTTCTGTTCAAACTTAAGTACACAGTAATTTATGTATTTCACCTGAAGGTTACATATTGCTTTCTAAATGGGATGTGATGTCAGGCACTGTTCATCTTATTTAACAAATGGGAAAGCTGTCAGGGTAAGTCATGTGATACTAAAAAGACTGGTGACATATCTGGGTTGTTGAGCCTGGTGAAATGGAGATTTGGCAATTATATGGGTCATTTCTTCAACAGAGACAGCCAAAATTCATGATTCAGGCAAAAAATAATCTACTTTGATCACTTTCATTGAACAGATGAACTGAAAAATTGCCACATCTCTGTTTCCTAATGCTCTGTTCAAATCAGCCTTCTTTGCAACAGGGCCAAGCAAGCAGCCTCTCTTCCAGGGCAGGCTCTCCTTCTACTTAGCTTTATTAAATGTCTGGGACACCCAAACAGGTAGAGTTACACAAGAGCATATTTGAACCCCACATAGATCCAAGGAGAGGACTGTAGTTGAAGTGGGGAGGGGTACCATTCTGACAGAACTGTCTTGTTCCTAAAAGGAGCCAAGGCCTTGACATTGGAGTACTACCAGCCTCCACAAACCGTCTCCCGTTATTTGTTCATGCTGATAAACTATTGCATTCATTCCCTTTCACTGCTGCTTCTGGGAAAAGAAACTAACAAGCAAAGTGTGTTTGAGAATATAACTGCAGAAAAACATTAACTTTATTATTTTTGTCTTGAAAGAACATCCAGAGATTCGATCATTTTCCAAGATTCTAATTTACTACTGTACAAACCACAGGCCAAATTGTGTTATCTGTACTTAGCTCCATGCTATTACTGTACTCCTGAGGCTTCAATTGAATATGCAATGTCTTATCAAAATGTTGTCTTTGGATGGAAATATTTCTAGCTCATAGACATCACAAGGTTCAAAATGAACCTTAGTTCATTGAATAAACTTTTAGCTTCTCATGTGTGCTTTGTCACTTTTATTTAAGGAACATGTTTACCTTTTCATTAAGATGATGGCCTCTGTGTGTATATATGTATCAGTGGGGTGTGCATGAGTGTGTGTGTGTGTGTGTGTGTGTGTGTGTGTGTAAATGGGAGTCCATGTGTTTTGTGTCTGTGCGAACATGTGACCATACTGTTATAGTGCATTGCCTTGGCAGATTTTTTTCAGGCAGTGCACAAAATTTTAATGCCAGGAAGAGCAAATGTATCATGTCCATAATATTGAAATATACCTCCTAGGCTTAAGAGCATATTGTTGGGCAGAAATACTATGTACTTGGTGATTTGCTTATAAGCCTTTTGATGAGAATGACCTTATGTGTGGAAAATATTCCATCCTTATTCCAGTGCCTGTTGAATGTTTACTAGCTGTAGCATGTAACATATACTTTCCCTCAACAGACTTTTCAAAAATCTCATTAGGGCCTCCGTCTCCTCTTATACCACTCTTTCATTAATAAGAAAAATATGCCAATCTGGTAAATGTGCACTTGTGAGAAATGAAAAAATACATTAAGTAAATTCATACAAAATTTGAGTGAGGAAAGCGGATTCAGAGAATGTATTTGAAAGATCAAGCATTGTTCTCAAATATTACCTATGAGTACATATTTTCACAAGTAGAAATATAAAATGTAAATTACTTGAATACTATACAAAGTAACTCTTTTTTTCTGAAGAATTTAACTAGACTCATTGTTTTAGGATGCAATTTTCAGAGTCTCTTAATGGAAGCACCTTCTTGTAAACCTATACACTCATTTCTTAACTCATTTCTTAACTTAAGTATAATTTACTTAGCAGTTGAATTGATTTAACCTACAGTAGCCTGTGATTTACTGTGAAATTTTCCATCCTTGCCATGACCAACCCATGAAATTTATCATCTGTCTCTCTGATTTACATAAAACCCTATTTATAATCATCATGCCCAATTCACAAGTGATAAGTGTTAGACTAAAACCTTCTGAATAGAGGCATTTTGACACTATATTTACTGTGAAATGGAAAGGTAAATTAGGACAGTGTACCCTATAGATATTTTGACATTTATATTTTTAGATTTTATTTGATCTTAAGTGTGTCATAGTTATGAATTCATTTGCTATTACTGGAAAACTACTTAGTATAATGGATTCATTTTGGTATCCATGTGGATGTCATGTGTTCTTTTATACATGTTCTATTACAATTTTATTTCAATCCTAATTTAATTTAGGATTGGTTAATTGATTCTCTCATAAGTAGAGTTCATTTTATGAGCACAGCCTTCTAACTAAATTTTCTCATATTTAAAACTGTTGAACTATGTAGCATACAAATGCAAAATTTTACTTAGACCTTGTGAGAATGGTGCCCAGTTGTAACTGAGCCAAATGAGATGCGACATGGAAGTGGTACTAAAGTGACTTCGGTGAGAGTAGGGGTTATTGCTTATACTCAATATGTGTTTGTGAGTAGAGTTGAGGAGAAGCAGACTATGCTATTAATACTTGCACAGGGTCACTATGTAGTAGACTTGACCTCATAGGTGAGACAATTGCTTCTTAATGCTGCTCATAGGTTGCACTGATCCAAACAGCAAGCAGGCTCTTGGTCATCTAGTAGGAAACTTGGTATCTTCCAAAGGGGTAGTGGTCCCAGAAGGTGAATTTATTATTATTTTTTTTTTTGGTCCTTACAAGACAGGGTCTCCCTGTAGCCCCAGCTGTTCTGGAACTCACTTTGTAGACCAGGCTTGCCTTGAACTCACAAAGATCCGCCTGCCTCTGCCTCCCAAGTGCTAGGATTAAATATGTGTGCCACCACACCTGGCTAGAAGGTGAATTTATACCTTGAAAATTGCACCATAGAAGTTTCTCTGAGGGCTTGAGGCTGTACTTAATGGTGCCATATGTGGAATTTCTCATGGGGAATATAACCCAACGAACCCCAGAAATTATCACTTGAAACAAAGTTGGAGAATGTAGGAAAACAGTTTCTTTTCCATAATATCTTGAATGGAGGAATTAAGCTTATATTCCTTATCTATTGATGAAAACTTCAGAGAAACCAGTCTTACCTATGTTCAATAATGAAGCCCCATACGAGGCCAAGTATGACTTTCCAGTCACAGTGTTTGAAGAAAATCTATAATCTCTCTTGAGTAAGCATTCCTTTAACTGGTAAGGTTTCTTGTAGAAATAGTTCTTCTTGCTCTATTTGTGTAAGTCTATCTCTCTTGTCTCATTGTCTATGTCTCTGTGTCTCTGTCTGTCTTTTCCAATGCTAGACATTGAATTCAGAGCATTATAGGTTTTACACTTGCAAGAATTTTGCTGAAGCATAGTTGATACCCAGATATATCTTTTGCTAAGTTTTATCTACTCAATATAGAGACTACAATCTATGTATTGTAATTATTCACATAATTGTTACTAGTTCTCCATAACAATACATGTAAACCACTTTTATATTTGGAACTTCTGTACCATAATTTGGCATTATATTGCTTCATTTAGAAAATAATGTACCATTATATCATTGCAGTAGTGAAAATAATTATTTTTGTATTTTATTTACATTTTCATTTTATTATGATATGTGTGTGTTGCCTACATGTTTGTAAGTGCACCGGTGTCTTGCAGTGTCAGCTGAGTTGAGAAGAGGGTGTTGATCTCCTGGAACTGGAGTTGCAGAAGGTTGTTAGCTGCCATGTAGGTGCTGGGAATCAAACTTTAGTCCTCAGCAAGAATAGCCAGTGCTCTTATCCACTAAATTCACATTTTTTTATTAATTTTATTTATTTTCTGTATGTGTATGAATGTACTGTCTGCATGCAAGTCTGAGCACCCATGTCGTGCAACGCCGCGGAGTTCAGAAGAGGGTCTCGGATTCCCCTGGAACTGGAGTTCTCCTGGAATTGGAGCTTCAGACGGTTCTCAGCCGCCATGTGGGTGCTGGGGATCAAACCCGGGTCCTCTGTAAGAGCGGTCGGCGCTCTTAACCGCTAGGCCATCTCTCCAGCCCCTAAATTCACATTTTATACAGTGCTCAGAATTGAACGCAGGGACTGGCATTCAAGCACTGTACTACCTCTTCATTTCTTGTGTTCATTGTGAGAAGGAAGATGACTTACATTTAATAATTATCTCTGTTGTGCCCAAAAGTTTGGTAACTCTTACATATCCTTCATTTTATTTTTTTGTGATTCTTTGTTTTTTTAATTAATTTATTTATTTATGTTTATGAATGTACTGTCTGCATGCAAGTCTGAGCACCCATGTCGTGCAATGCCGCGGAGGTCAGAAGAGGGTCTCGGATTCCCCTGGAACTGGAGTTCTCCTGGAATTGGAGTTACAGACGGTTCTCAATTGCCATCTGGGTGCTGGGGATCGAACCTGGGTCCTCTGCAAGAGCAGTCGGCGCTCTTAGCCGCTAGGCCATCTCTCCAGCCCCATTTTTGTGATTCTTTTTGAGGCAAAACATCCCAATTTGACTAATATTGAAGGTTAATATGAGAAAGAGTAGGTGCCTGGCAAGAGATCACAAAGTAAGGACTTGCTCTCAAAATAATGATTTCAGGGCTGGAGAGATAGCCTAGCGGTTAAGAGCACCGACGCTCTTGCAGAGGACCCGGGTTCGATCCCCAGCACCCACATGGCGGCTAACAACCGTCTGTAACTCCAATTCCAGGAGAACTCCAGTTCCAGGGGAATCCGAGACCCTCTTCTGACCTCCGCGGCATTGCACGACACGGGTGCACAGACCTGCATGCAGACAATACATTCATACACATACAAAAATAAATAATAAAAAAAAAATTAAAAAAAAATAATGATTTCAATACTGGTCATTTTCCTTATTTGTTTCTGAGTGGAAACAATTAATTTTCCATTTTTGAGAATTTTATACATGAGTACTATATTTATATTGCTTCTACCTCTTCTCAACATTCTAAAACCTCTTATGCTCACTACTGACTTTCAAAATTTACGACCTTTTCTTTATTATTGTTAAACAAACACACACTCACACACACACACACACACACACACACACACACACACACATACAACTTACTATGTGTATTCAGAGGTGCAAGTTTCAGTGTCACACATGTTTAGGGCTGACCACTTGAGATTTGATAACATATTAGGGATCCTGTCACTCGCAAAAACTGATTATCCCCTCTCTGAGAAGCCATTCATTGACTGTACCACTTCATGTAGAGGTGCGACCTGGTGAAATTTACCCCATGTCAACAAATGTTGTCACTAGCAAGTCTTTTTTAAGCAACTGTAGTGTGGAGATCTCGTGGGTGCAAAACACCTACCTTGTCTAGAAAACCCTGCCTAAAAGCAGCTGTCCTGTTCTGGCTCTTCCAATCTTTCTGTCCTCTCTTTTGTGATGTTCCCATAACCATAGATGTAGGTGTTTCACTGTATCAGTTGGGGCTAGGCACGCCATGTTCACTTATTTTCTTCATGTTGATCAATTGAAGGTCTCTGTAATAGTCTCCTTGTGTTGGAAATAGAAGCGTCTTTGATAAGGGGTGTGAGCTACACATGACTGTGGATATGATTAAGTATTAGGAATAAAGTTAGAAATTATATTGGTTTAGGAAAGGGATAGTTGTAGGTTCCCCTCTAGGGTTTATGACCTCACATATATTTGGCTAGGTTTACTATATTAGTCCAGAATTATCTCCTATTGAGTGGGACCTTAAGTTCAATTAGATAACTGTTGATAATGTTTAAACTAAAAGTGCTATTAGTGCACTATTAGGAAAATTTTACTGGACTGGACATTTTTTGTAGTTCATAGGATTTAGAGCTGGGTAGAACTATTCAATACTTTTATCATTTGGCAGCTTACATAGCAGTTTGTGGTACTCTGGAAGCTAGTCCTTTGGGAAGAGGCTTCCAAGTCAATTCTAGTTTCATCCCTTCAAGTCTTGTATCTGAAGTGCATGGTATCTTCAGCAAGAGTGTTACCTTCAAGTTCTGGGAGGCAGCCGAGGGTAATGATAATTGCTTATATTTGGGGAATCTCTTGGACTCCCTTCATCTACAACACAAAGGGAGGTTGCCCATGCTTAAAACTGGGACTTCATTAGATAATCTATGATTCTTGGGAAGAGAATTGATACCTAGGTGAATCCATTCACTTTAATTAGTTGTGTATGTCATCTAAATTTACTTTATTGTTTTATTCCTGATCCTGTGTTGCCATTAAATCTTTGGTATTCTTCTCACTTATCCCAAGGAAAAGGTATAAAAATTGATTGCTCAGATTTTAATAGTGAATATCAGACAGGAAATGTTTCAAATTAAAATATGTACAAAAATAAGGAGATGACATGCTTTGGAATTATTCTGCAGTGTCATAATTTTCAAACCATTCTAAGGTGTAACTATGATTATTGGCTTATCATTGTTACTATTTCAGTATTTCATATTTTTGTCTGTTTAATGATTATGTAACCACCTGTTCCACAATATTTTGGTAATTAAATTACTTTTTTTGTCTTTTTGAGATAGGGTCTCACTGTAGTCCTAGCTGGCCTGGCTTTGAACTCACAGAGATTTGCCTTCCTCTGCCTCATGAGTACTGGGATTAAAGGTATTCACCACCTTGCTTAGCATAATTAAATTATTTTAAAGATCTTGAGATTATTATAGATGAGCTAATTTGTAAACTTGCTTAGAAGAAATGGTAAACTCTATACTTAACCACCCCATAAAGGTATTTAAGCCATCCTATAAAGTTATAACATGGAATAAAAAGGATTATGTCTTAGGTCTCTAATTAGAGACTACACATATATGTCATTGTAGTGGAAGTTAAAAGTGCATTTTATAAGTGGTAGCTTTCTCCTTTGGTATGAAGAAAAACTCTAGGCCTGCAATTATATGGAAACAAACTTCTTCAGGCAAGATTTCATGAGTTAATTTATGTACTTAAATTTTAAGATAATAAAATTTTGGATTGAATGACTCCCTTAGTCAAATCAACTACAGTTAACAACTGCCTCACTGAACACTTTGAACATGAATCGAAAAAGTAGGATGAGGATGACTTTTTTAAAGATGACTTGTGATTGTTCTTGGCACCTAGAAGTGTGGTTGACACTCAATAAATGAATACTCATTAAGTTATGAATTTTTTTCTTTAATGTAAGCACTCACCAAGGGAGCAGTTCTTTATAATAATTCTGTCATATTTCGTTATGGCATGATCTAAGAATAAAATTATATAATTATCATTAAATCATTTGAATAGTATCTGGTACATTTTCAGCAAATAAATATTAAAATGAAAGAATATATTAAAGAATTTACTTTTATAGAACCTTTGTTATTGAAACTGAGAGAGCAAACACACATTATATAAGTCTACACACACACACACACACACACACACACACATAATGGTGTCATAGAGTGCACATCATTTGTATACCCATTCCAGAGTTTCCATATTCTATGACTACTAATATAGTCATTATTTACCTTGTTTCAGTTGTCTTGGCAGTAACATGGAAATTATAGTACTTAGACTGCTTAAAGGCCGGGTTTAAATTTTTTTTGAAAAATATTTGAACGGTTATTCCAAAATTTCCAATGCCCTTCAACTCTCCTGCCTCCCCCAATTTCAACTTAGTTTTACTTCTACTCAGAGCTCCCACACCTCTTGTGGCTAGGGAACATCTACAGGGGTTTGAAGTCCTTTCAAATGACACCTCCTCTGGGAAGCCTTCTGGGATTTCTTCAGGCACTAAAGGAGCTCCACAAACCCCTGTCCAGTTAGAAAAACCTGATATAGCACTAGGTTTATGACCTACAAGGTTTTTTTTCTAAAAAAAAAATCACACTTTATGGAGATGAGCAGAGATCTAAAAAAAGGTACATCCTATTGAAACTGAAAGGATCTTCATTTAGTAAACTTGAAAAAGAAGATACATTTAAATAAATTGCCAAGGTCAGTTACAATATCTAAGGAGGTGATTCAAATTAGAAGTTATGAATTCATCTGGTGATTAACTTGATGAAGTTTTTCTAATTGCATCACTAACTTGATTTAAAAATGACACAATAGAATATAAGACAAATAATACTTTTTAAATATACACAATAAAGCAAAATGAAGCTTTCAAAATGGATAACTCTCTAGTCTTCCTCTGTGTGTCCTTACATAGTAGTTTCCAACCATCAAGTAGGAAACATAGATTTGAGAGTAAAATTTATAATTCAAAGCTTATACTCTATCTTTTACCTGGGACAAATGGAATCATTTCAAATCATATTTTATTGATAAAATTAATATTTCTTTTTTTATACCCCAATGAATCCTGATAATTTATTATTTGGGAGAGTATCAGATATTGATTCTTTGTTTTACAGCTCATGATAATAACCAGAAAATATACATTTTACAATGAAAGTCAAAAGAACATAATTACATATAACACATAATACATATTTTTTATTTATACATATGCAAAACAGTTCTAAAAGCATATTTATTGTCCACAATTAGTAAATGTGACCATTTTCTGTGTAAAGCTGCAGCATGCCGGTGAAGAAAGAGACAGTGAGAAATACATTTAGGGCTATCTCCAAGTTTGACTGTAAACCTGTATCTTTACTCTCTCCATCCCCCCATATATATGCATATACTTTACTGCCTTTATAGTTTTCTTATATAAGTAAAACAAGTGAAAATTACCATTTTAATTGTTATTTGTGTACAATTTATTGGCAGTAAATACAAACACAGTATGTGTAACCATCACCACTATCAAATTTCTAAAACTCTCCTATCACTTCAAATAGGACTCTGTAATATGATGTTTGGGGAAATAAAATGCATCTTGATTTTTTTGTAAATTATGCTCAGGTAGTGCATTCTGTCCTCATAAAGAGTTCGCATGGTAGTTTAGTTTTCTTGTTAACTTATATTTAAATAATGACTTTATTTGTTCTAGTTTTATGTCACATGACTTTCAGACAATTTTCACAGATTTGCATAAGTGGACCATAACAGTTCCATACAATGGGTTAGGCCTTGGCTTCTGGTCAATTGACTAGATGATCTACAATAATGACCTGTCTTGAAAATAATGGTTAAGCTCATTTTAGTACCCCACATACTGACGGTAATTTTTATATGTTGTTTAATTGTTTAGAAATCTCTTGCTTCTGTAATGAAACACACCTGATGAAATTCCCAACATTACCATGTGTTTAAATGTGCCAACCATACTCAAATATTATTGAAATGTTTAATTTGCTGAGCATAGACAGCATAGTCAAGTGCAATTGAGTAAACAATGGATGAAGATGTTTGTACCATGTATGAAAGCTTTATTTCCTTGCATGAACATATCATACATAATTATTTCTAAGAGAGAACAAATTCTTCAGTACAGCTCAGCTGTGGGAAAAATCATTTTGTAACATACATAAATGTGCATTTTCTTTATCCAGTGATTCATCGTGTATTTTGAAGTTCCAATTAGAATTTCTACAAGCCTTTTTGGTAGTATTATTTGAAAATCTACATTACTATGTATGACAGACCATGTCAAAATAATTGTATGTGAGACTAGTCTAGGTTAAGGGGAATCATACTTGATAGTACTAATTTCTACATTATTTCACCCATAAAAATTCTTCTAGCAGCAAAAGTTTTATTGCACTGTATTTCATAGTCTCTAATTTATTCATGGGATAAATGTTTCGTATAATGAATTTTGAAGTAAATGTATTTTGAAATTCATGCACAACCAGAGCTGCTATAAAACTATAAAATTTTGGTTAAAAGTGAGCATTTTCCCATGGCCTTTAGAAAGTGTGGTAGAAAACCTGTAAGATTTAATGCTAATAAAGTCAATATTGTTCCATTCTCCCTTTTTAAACAAATGTATCCCTTTATTGATCTCAAGACATTATTTCAATTAATAATTTTAAATGGGAGCATTTCACAATTTGTACTGAGGTACTAGTGCCTCTTAAAACGTAGTATGTACTAGGCCCATTTTGCATCATTTAACACATGCCTCTTGATAGAGATATGTGTTCTATGTCCTCTTCAGCACGTTTTGAAACATTACTTCACAGGCACACCACCATTTGATCTGCACTTTTATGTCTTCCGAAGGAAATTATATATTCTTATATATATATATATAACTGTGGTAGTGGTAGTGGTAGTGGTAGTGATTATCCACCTGAGCATTGTGCTACATTCTGTGGGAATTGGTAAAAAAAATCTGTCTGTCGACTGAGATTCTAACACAATAAACAGAAGCAAAGAAAGCTAATGATGTACGACATTCACTCATTCTTGCCTACATCCCCACCTGGAACAGTGTTTTTAGAATATTTGAATTTTTATTTATTTATTTATTTATTTATTTATTTATTTATTTATTTATTTATTAATATGACTGTTTTGCCTGCATGTATGTAGGTGCATCATGCATGCATTATACCCAAGGAGGTCAGAAGACTATGTCGGATCCCCTTAAATTAAATTTTAGATAGTTGGTTGCTACTAAGTGGAAACTTGAAAAGGAATGTGCAAGAGCATCTGGTGCTCTTAACCAATGATCCATCTTTTCAACCCAGTCTTACTTTATTTATTTTTATTTTCACTTTATCTTTTATATACTTTTGATTTGGTCTCTTATATATACACATGTATGGAGCACAGTGTAATAGTTCAACACAAAATATAATATGTAATGACCAAATCACGACAATAATGACAATTGTTGTACCCAGGACTTCAACATTTATATTTATCTGTTTAGCAATATCCAAAATATGAAGTTAAGTACTGTCTTGGTCATTCTATTATTCAATAAAACATTACAAGATAATCCTTCAATCCAACAACCTAACTTGTGCAGCTGGCACCTTTGTCCTTAAGGATAAATCACACTCAGCATACTAGGATTCCACTAGGTCTAAGGAACAAACTTCCTTAGACTCAGTGACCACAAGGGCAAGCTTATACTTGCTCCCTCCCAGTACACTCCTGGGAGGAGGGGCGCTCCTGAACCTGAATTACTGGGAACAGGCTGGAGAGATAGCACAGCTTTCATAGGCTAAGCCTAACAATTCTCTCTCCCTGCAATATGCTTCAGTACATTCCCTAGGGACATCTGTTATGCACTCAGCCTTCACCCAGTCTAGCCATTTCCTGACTATAATAATAAGGAAATTCCTGTATGTTTTGCACTGCTAAAGCATTATTTACATGTAAACTTTGGTTATTTTTTTACACTGAGCTATCCATAGGCTCTTCTGAGCAGCATAGTCTGAAGTCCTTTGGTCTGGAGTTCTTCCAAGGATCAACCAGTTCCCTTGTTGCAGCCAAAAACTTGACCTCTGTGCCTTAAGGGTTTGTTTGTTCTTCTACTGAACCCATCTTTTCAACCTTCTGATGACCACTATTTTTATTACTTCTTTACTTTTTCATTTTTTTAACAATAAATAATAATTTATGAGTACAAGCATCCTTCATGTAAAACCAATTTGCAAGCAGTTGTGCCCAAACCCACACAGCCCATGAGTCCTACTGAAACTTACCTTCTAGGTGCCACAAGGTTTTAATACGAGAGAATTTCTTACCTCCCCCCCCCATAGAACAAGGAGAAATGTGATGATGGTGAGGTCGTTCTCTAACTGTAAATTGGAGCCAACTGTTATAGAGGTAATCTCTAATAAAACTGGTAAAACTGCCTTCTTTAATTGACTAATAGACATAGGAACTGTGAAAGGGATTGTTCTCTTTTTTTTTTTCACATAAATTTATTTATTTATTTATTTATTTATTTATTTATTTATTTATTTATTTATTTATTTTTAGCA
>VZQC01006697.1:1192796-1235334 GCA_009823505.1 Rhizomys pruinosus
TTTTTTCACATAAATTTATTTATTTATTTTTAACAAATCTAGACCCATGTTCCCGCTCATTCCCCCACCCCACCAGAGCTCGTGCATTCTGCCAAACATGCTTTCCATCTCTTAGTCTTTCTCAATATTTTCCATGGGGAAGTTGACTGTTTTGAGCAGAATTTCACTGCTTCAGTCAGTTCTTTGATGCAGTCTTTTCTGTTGTTGTTTTTGTTTCCAAAATGCATTATGCCCAACTGCTTTGTACAAAAGCTCAGGGGCCCCACACAAGAAATGCTTACAACTGGGCAATTGGCACTAGCATCCACAGATGAGGGATACCATTCGTCGTTTGTTTTTCTGGGACTGTGTTACTTCACTCAGCATGATGTCCTCTAGCTCCAGTCATTGTGCATAGAACTCCATTGTGTAGATGTACCACATCTACACAATGGAGTTCTATGCAGCAGTAAAGAAAGACGACATCACAAGCTTTGCAGGAAAATGGCTGGAGCGAAAGGGATTATTCTCTATTCAGATCCAAATATAAAACTAAAGTCTCCTTAAGCTATGCACTTAAGCAAAATATATTAATACAAGAGAGATCTGATACGTGCAATGGATTATTCTACCAAGGAGATGTTGGTCAGGGGATCCAAGCCCCTCCCCCCAAAAAAAAGTTAAAGGCTTCTTGCCTGTAAACTGGGATACCTGCAAGAAGAGAGGCGATAAGGCCCTGCTGTGAAGACCTGATGTAAGCATGGGAAAGATGCATTGAGACCGCACTTTCAAGTGTACAGTTGGTCTCTGGAATACCAGAGAGTGTTACCAAAGGCCACTAAACCAATAAAGCAAACATAGGTCTCCTTGAGTCAAGCAAGACTCCTCCATCAGCACCTGCTACACCTCACCTGCCTGGAAATACTGTGCAGCAGTAGCAGCCATATGCCTGTATATCTCAAATCTAATAACCACAATTATACTACCATTAGATACACATTTTTGTCATTTTGAGACAGGGTCTCCCTATATACATAGGTGGCCTTGTAACTCACTATGTAGACCAGGCTGGCCTTGAATTCACAGAGATCTGCCTGCCTCTGCCTCCCAAGTACTGGGATTAAAAGCATGTACCACCATCCCTGGCTAATTTTTATATATTCTACCTACAAAGAAGACGTCGTATTTGTCTTTATGTGCCTGATTTGTTTCATTTCCCTTAACATCATCTAGTTCCATCCATATGGTTGCAAAAGACAGAATTCTGTCATTTTAATGGATGAATAGTATTCCATTGTGTGTGTCCCATTTGTTTAAGCTTGGGGGTACAGCCCTTAATCCCAGTGCTGGGAGGTAGACGCAGGCAGATCTCTGTCAGTACAAGGGCAGCCTGGTCTTCATAGAGAGTTCCAGGACAGCTGGAACTAAAGGGAAACCCTGTGTCAAAAAGACAAAAAAACAAAAATACAAAACAACGTAGAGTGTCTTGTATCATATCAGATCATACTGAAATAAAATTAGAAATTAAGAGCATGTGAAATTACAGACTTATACTAATATGTGGAGAGTGAACCAGGCACTGTTGAGTGGAATGGTTCATTGCAGAAAACAGGGAAGAAGCCGGGTGTGGTGGCCTATGCCTTTAATCCTAGCACTAGGGAAGCAGAGGCAGGCGGAACTTGGTGAGGTCAAGGCCAGCCTGGTCTACAGAGCGAGTTCTAGGACAGCTGGGGCTACAGAGAGATCCTGTCCCGAAAAGATAAAAAAAAAAAAAAAAGAAAAAAGAAAACAGGGGAGAACTGTTAAGAAGTTATGTGGTGGTTTGAATGAGAATGTCTCCAATAGGCTCCATGTATTTTGATATTTGTACCAAGTTGGTATCACTGTCTTGGGGGGTCTTAAAAGGTATGGCCTTGTTGGATGAAGCGCATCACTGGGGATGGGATTTGAGGGTTCTAAAGTCTTGATAGATTTCTAGTCATGCTCTGCTTCCTGTGCCTGCTTGAAGATATGAATGTTTTTCCTCTGGCAACCTCTTAATGCCCTGTCTCCTGGCTGAATGTAATCCTGCAGCAAAGACCACTGCCAAAGGCAACTACATGGGGGACAGCAGTTTACTGGGGAATAAACTCCTGAACTGCTACCAGTGGGGATCAGAGAGCAACCAGAAGCAGAAGTCAGGCAGACTTTATAGGCAGCTAAAGGCTTAGGTAACTTTCCATGATGTAGGCTAGACAATTTAGCCTGGGATTGTGGATCCAACTCCCTCTTCTGATCTCCATAGGCATTGCTTGGCATGTGTGCACTTAGATACATGAAGCCAATAAACTCATGCAAATAAAATAAAAATAAACATATAATGTTTTTTAAAATGAACTGGCATGTGCTATAGCCATGATACAAGGTTACTGAGAGTCAATAATCTGTCCAAGAGACCACTGGAGGATCTGAAAAGAACCCGTGAGGTTTTAATTGAAGTGAATAGCATTCTCAGTTCACTGCTCAGTTAGTTATGAAATTATTTAATCAGCTCTTGAGGTACAAAATTTTTAAAATTTCATTGCATCATGACCTCATAGATTCATCTCTTAGATGGAACCACCCCACCCTACAAATACCATACTGCCCAGGTTTTACCAAAGTTGGCTGTGGGTAGGATTCACTTGAGTGTTCCACAAGTTTAGTGTGTTATTTGCATTGTGAAAGTCTTCAGCAGCATCCTTTGATTCCACACAACACATTGTTTCTTTTGAAAGCATCCTCATGTTACCAATCTTGCCAGCAGAATTCATGAAGCAGTGTGCACTATGTGGTGGCCACTGAGGCTCAGAGAGAAGGCAAGCAAAAAGATTACACGATGATAGAAAAAAAAAATACTCTTATCATGTTGCAGACTGTTCCCTGGATTATTTTTGATCCTGTTGCAATCATTAAAATCTCAGCAAAATTACATTCTGATGGATTCATATTCTTCAGTGGCAGAAGCCTTTCTAAAGTGAAGATCTAGCAGTGAAGGGCCAGGATGAGATTATTAGCAAAGCAAGCAAACAGTACCAATGCAACTACTTCGCACTCTGTTTTTGAAGAAGTCCAAAAGTTTGACTGCCATTGTATTAGTCACTTTTCTGTTGCTGTGATAAAATACCATGACCAAAGGACCTTATGAAAGTAAGAGTTTATTTGAGCTTATGATTGACGGTTCCAGGGAATTAGAGTCCATTGTGGTGGGAGGCATGGCGGCTGGAGCTGGAGCAGCAAACCAAGGGTCACATCTCGCAACGAGCACAGGAAGCAGAGAGAGAGCAACTGTAGACCACGAGGCTTGTTAAAACTCACTAAGCCTGCCCCCAGTGACACAGTTCCTCCAGCACGGCCACACACCCCAAGACCTCCAAGAACAGCGCCACCAACTGGCGACAAATGGCTGAATACCTAGAGCCTATGGGATTCAAGCCACCACATTCTACTCCCTGGCCCCCATAGGCTCCTAACCATATAAAATGCAAAATACATTCAGTCCAACCCCAAAAGTCCCCATAGTCTCCACCAGTTTCAATGCCATTCAAAAGTCCACAGTCCAAAGTCTCTTCTGAGACTCAGGCCAATCTCCTAACTGTAAGCTCCTGTAAAATCTAAAGGTAAATTACAAACTCCCAATGTACAGTGGAACCGAATACACATTCCCATTCCAAAAGGGAGGAATAGAAGCGTAGTGAGGAAACACTGGACCAAAACAAGACCAAAAACCAGCAGGGCAAACTCCAAGTCCAGTAGCTCCATGTGCAACTTCTAGGACTTGACTTCCAAAGGGCTTAGATGGCTCAGCTCTTCCAGCTTTGCTTGCAACATACATCTCTTTTATAGGCTGGTACCACTCCCTGTATGCAGCTCTCCTTGGCAAATATCTCACAGGTCTGGCATCTCAAAAGTCTTCTTCGGGTCTCCGCTGCCAGTGCAATGTGGTGGTTTGAATGAGTGTCCCCCATAGGATGTAAGTATTCAGACATTTGTCTCCAGTTGGTGGCACTGTTTCTGGAGGTCTTAGAAGGTGTGGCAGTGCTGGAGGAAGTGCGTTGTTGGGGGCAGGCTTAGTGAGTTTTTTTTTTTTTTTTTTTTTTTTTCTTTTTTTTTTTTTTTTTATGCTTGTGTGTATGCTCACTCATGCCAATTAGGTTCAGGCATATTCCCTTTTCCCTTCCCCCAATCCCACCCCACCCCATCCCAGCCCATTCATCTGCCCGATAACTGTCCTGCATCTTTCTCTGTTTTTTTTTTTCATTTTTTCAGCAAATAATGCATAATTATGTGTACGAGCTATCCTTCGTGTATAACCAATTTGCAGGCTTGTTGGGCCCAAACCCCCACAGTCCCCTACCATCCGCGGGGGGGCTTATAACGTTGATCAAATGAGTGTCCAGACTATAGTTGCGTAGTTTCACCATTCACCCAATCGCAGCCCTTTACATTCTACCATCGCTCCCTCTCTCGCAAATTGTTCCCTACGCTTAGGAAAAGGGGCACAGCTTGGATGAGAGCAAACAGATCTACTTTCTGGAGCTGTTTTGACTCTGGTCATTCTGGCTTTTCCTTTCATGGGCTGACAGTTTGTCCAGGGAATAACCTTTCGATCCTCCATTAACGAAGCACATGTAATTAGATATATAGGTATTTAAACAGCACTAATAGTTATGTTAGGTTACTTTGGTATAGACACATATGTTTGGATAGTATGTTAATCCATGAATTACATTTTTTCCTGTTAAATATGGCAGGTTCTTACTGTGGTTTATAACATCTCCTAACCTATAGAGGATGTAAGCTTGTGGCATCAGCCATGGGTTATTCCTCCAAGGAGAGAGCCAGCAGCCAATTAGATTTGGGATATACAGGCATATGACTGCCTCTGCTGCACAGTATTTCCAGGCATGTGAAGTGTAGCTCGTGCTGATGGTGGAGTCTTGCTTGACTCAAGGAGACCCATATTTGCTTTATTGGTTTAGTGGCCTTTGGTAACACACTCTGGTATTGCAGAGGCCATCTGTACACTTGCATGTGTGGTCTCCATACATCTTTCCCATGTTAATGTCAGATCTTTGGCAGCATGGCCGTATCGCCTCTCTTCTTGCAGGTATCCCAGTTTAGAGGCAAGGAGCCTTTACCTTTTGTGGGGGCTTGGATCCCCTGGCCAATATCTCCTTGGTAGAATAATCCATTGCTGATGTCAGAGCTCCTGTATTGATATATTTTGCTTAAGTGCATAGCTTAAGGACTTTAGTGTTATATTTGGTTCTGAATAGAGTATACTCCTTTTCACAGTTTCTATGTCTATTAGTCAATTAAAGAAGGCAGTTTTACCGGTTTTATAAGAGATTACCTCTATAATAGTTGTCTCAAATTTACAGTTGGAGAATGACCTCATCATCATCATATTTCTCCTTCTTCAATGGTGGGGAGGCAAGAAAGTCTCTCGTATTAAAACATTTGTGGCACCTAGAAGGTAAGTTTCGTTAGGACACATTATAAATAGTTGTTACAGATAGGATCCACAGAGGGGTTCGATGTTTGTAGGAATCTGAGGCTTTTCTCCCTTTCAATGTTCAGATGGGTCAACCTTTCAGTTGGCACTTTCTGGTACATCCTACTCAATGCAAAGCTCTTCCTCTCTCTTTCCCTAGTTCCCTTTCTATTTTTCTCCCACTGTTTTTTTTTTATTACTTTGTCTTCCTCTCTCTCTGTCTTTATCCCTGATTCATATCCTGTTATTTATGTGTATATATCTCTAATAAATCCGTATGATATTATCTTGCCTATGCTCCTGAGTAATAAATATTCCTATATGTATATCAAGATGAGGGAAGTCTCTTTTTCTGTTAACTATATATTATGGTAGTATACTGGTTCTATGTCCTCTGAAAAGTTATAAATATTCCATTACTATTATAGTATACCATTTAGGAAGTTCCCCCCCCCCATTGATAGACACTGAAGTTGTTTCCAGTTTTTGATCTTGGTTACACTGATGCAATAAATTGATTTCAACACTATTCCTCGTATGTCCAGAGAAGTATCAAAAAGGGCAACCTCTGAATCCACAACTCAATTTTTAAAATATTTTTAATTAATTTTATTTATTTATGTATGTGTATGAATGTACTGTTTGCATGCAAGTTTGTGCACCCGTGTCTTGCAACGCCACAGAGGTCAGAAGAGGGTATCAGATTCCTCTGGAACTGGAGTTCTCCTGGAATTGGAGTTTCAGATGGCTCTTGGCCCCCATGTGGGTGCTGGGGATTGAACCCGGGTCCTCTGCAAGAGTGGTTGGTGCGTTTAACTGCTAGGCCATCTCTCCAGACCCCCACAACTCAATTTTAAACAAATGTCTTCCTATGGAAACAGTCACAGCCACAGAAAACAGAAGTTCCTTGGGTTCTTAATTCTGCTTACACCTTGGCCTTTTTTGGAGGACTGTCTGTTTCTTGCCATTATTGATAACACATGTATTTGAACATGACTTTTTGATTGACCGACCAGTTATTCTCTAGAGTCTCTGTGACAGGCTTTATCTACTGCAGTGCATTGTTCTGGGATTACATAACATGGAGAAGTCTTAAGTACCGAGGAACTCTCCTCTCAAATATCCCTACCTGCGAACACATCCTCTGTTACTTCTCCACCAATGCCTCCTGAGGTCTTTTTATTTCTCCTTTAACTCATGAATATAGCTTGTATTCTCCTACATGCTAGGCACTACTTAGACACTGTGATCTACAAAAAGGAACAAAACTAAGCTTTTGCCCTTGTTGATATTATATTTCAGAGGGAGAAGAAATAATAAGAAAACAACATATAATAGACATAATAAGAAATTTATATAATATGCTGAAAGAAAAAGTTCAGCCTTTCTACAAAAACAATAAACAAAAATGTATCACATGACCCAACAATGGAACCCTTTCATACACATAAAAATGATTGAAAAGAAATGTCCATAGAGAAGCTTTTTCACAGATGTGAAAAAACTAAAATATCTATTAATTTTAAGTTTATACATTAATCAAAATATGGTCTATCTATGTACCACAAGCTAAGTGAAATATGTCAGAAATATATGAAACATTCAGAACCAGGCAAAAAGAGTCAGACCGTGTGATATACGTCTTTAATCCTATCACACGGGAGACAGAGGCAGGAAGATCTCTGTGCGTTCAAGGCCAGCCTGGTCTACGTAGTGAGTTCCAGGCCAGCTGAGACTAATGGGAGACTCTGTCTCAAAAAGCCCCCCACCAAAAAAGTCAGAAAAGATACTAGCATTTTCAAATGGCTTATGAAAGACAAGGAAGGAGTTAATATGTCTGGGTGTCTTTTTGAGGTGACAAGAAGTTACAGAATTAGGTAGTAGCCATGGTCAAACAATATTGTTAGGGTGTTTCATGATACTGAATTATATGCTTTAAATGCTTCTTGTTTAAATGTATGCTTTGATATATCACCTAAATCAAAGGGAAAAATAGAGCAACCAAGAAGAATCTTGAGTATAAGTTTGAGGAAAGATAATTTAGAAGGGTGTCACCTAGAAAATTTTCATTAAGTCTGGACTTGTGAAACATGACTATTCCAGGTAAAAGCATTGTCCCTTTAAAGGCCTTTTTGCAGGGGACTTGCCTAGCATGAAGGAGGGAATGTGCCTGGCAATGAGTGAAGGCAGTGCCCTGGAAGAGAAATTAGTCTTTGTTTCCCCCATCTGCTGTTGGACTACTTACTATACTTCATCCCCATGGTTAATCAATAGGCCTAGGACTGGCATTGCTGATGGTACTGGCAACAATGTGGAAAGAATATCCTATGATCCAAGAGTCCTTTGATGCAAATATCCTTTCTTTGTTATAAGAATCTTTAAGTGATATATTTCCTTCAGCTCTTTTAACATTTATGTGTTCTATATATACTTTTCAGCAACACCATCTGTTATATAAGGGATAGTAAACTTCTATGGCATCAATAGAGGGACTATCATTGTTTTCCATACAGAAGTACTCAAAAAATGAATTGAAACACTAGGTCAAGGGTGGAGAAAAGTGGCACTAAAACCAAAAGCGTGCATTGGAGGTCAACCCTTATTTGCAATTTGTGTAACCTTAGATAAAGCATTCCCCCTCAGAACTGAAGACTGCTGATATCCAAGGATGATAGTAACTGCTTCCAATTCCATTGGGTCACTGTTGCATTCATGTGAAAAAAAGATATGAAAATATTTTGAAAGGTAAAATTTGCTTACATAAATGGAAAGTACTACCATTATTCATCCAATACAAAATCTTTTATTAAGGAAGGTTAAAGCCCACCCTCCTTTTGAAATATGGAATCTGTGTGTATTTTCATATTCATAAATATTTTTCTTTGTTCTTTGGCACTAGATCTCTGGAACTGTGATACATGCATGCCATAACTGTTCAGTCTGGTTTGGTGGAATGAATGCATTAATATACCAACTGGGATGTTTTGTGGTTTTTTTTTTGGAGGCCAGTAAGATAGGGTGTCACTATGTATCTCAACTTGGTCTGTGACTCACAAATTTCTAGCTGTGACTCCCTGAGAGCTGGTTTCCAGGCATGCACCACCATGCTTGCTGCTAATTATATCGTCAAGGACTCTCTTCCATTTATTGTTTGTAGTATCCTAGAATTACTACTGGACATCAGATGACTAAGATTTTGAATAAGACCTGTCTAAGAATGATGGATGAACCTAGAAAATGAAAATGAGATTAATATGATGCCCTAATTTTCTTCTTTATTGGATTCTACAAAGAAGAACATGTTGGAACTACAATAGATCTCAGGGAAAATAAGATTGGTAACTTGGGAATAAAGGCAAGTTTTAGTTATAGCAACTAAGAGGAAAGTTTCAATGTACTCTATTTCACCATATCCAAGGATGAATTTCTGTAGGCTATTCCAAGTATTTGAACCCCATTTTAAGAAAGGAACTATAACTAGGTTACTGAACGTCTCCAATCACCCAATACATAGAAAACAGTTTTCAAGGTTTCATTCCATAATCTGCTGACTCTGATATTTTTGCTCCTGTGTTGAGTTAGGACATCATGGTAAAGGGTAGAATTAGAGAGTTTCTCGCTATATGGTATCCAGGAAGTTGAGTCATACAAATGTTCCAGGGATAAAGAATATCTTCACAGGGAATGCCACTGCCCAGTAAATTAATTCCCAGTGGCCATTTACTCTATTCTAGGAAGTATGCTAATTTCTTCCATATGCTGCATTTAGTTGCTGTCATTGTTAGTGATTGGAAAAACAAAAAATCAGGTTATAAAAGCTGAGAAGTGTGCCACCAGTTATGAACCTAAGAATATTTAAAGAATAGTTAAGTAGGTGTAATCTTTGTGGTGGTGGTCACAGTGGTTTTATTTGGTTTTTGTTGTTGTTGTTATTGTTGATTGGTTTTTTTGTTTGTTTGTTTATTTGACCATGAAAACTATTTACTAAGGTAAGGCTTATTATTTGTATTTGGCCCATTGAGACATGGGGAATACAGACCGATCACAAGAAGGGGAGTTGCCTATGAATGTGTAAAATGCTACAAATATGGACATAAGACTATCCAGCAACAGTAATTTTCTTTTCTGAAGGAGCTGAAACTTCTTTGGGGAGAAAAAAAATCTCTCTCTCTCTCTCTCTCTCTCTCTCTCTCTCTCTCCCATCTCTGTTTCCTTCTCTCTTTCTATTCTTTCACTTCCTCTCTTCATTTCCCTTCTTCTTCCCTTTATTTCCCATTGTCTTTGTTTCCCCATGCCCCTTTTCCTCTATTTTCTCAATAATCTATGCATCTCCACTCATCTCCATATACTTAATCCTTCATCTATAAGTCTCATCAATATATCTTGATTTATCCCTTTGGAGTTAAACATAGTTATGACTATTGTTATATAAATGTGTATTATAGATACCAATGAGAACAGAAGTAGAAAAAGCAGTGCATGTACTATTTGTGGGTGATTTTTATCTTATATATATAATTATATATTAATGTCACCATCAATTACTCCATGAAACATGAAAACATATTTGCTAGTAATGTATTGATAGTAACTATATCAACATATTTCATGCTATTCTGACATATCTTCATTCAGAGAATACTTTATTCACATTGTCAAGTAAGAGGATGGCAATTTAAATGAGACTTGTCATTTATCACTTGCTTTGGTTTCCAAGGCAAGTCCTGAGACTCATTATTTTAATTAATTTATTTATTTTTTATCAAATCTAGACCCGTGTCCCCCCCCATTCCCCCAACCCACCAGAGCTCATGCTTTTCATCTCTTTTTCAGTCTTTCTTAATATTCTCCATGTGGAAATTGACTGTTTTGAGCAGAAGTTCACTGTTTCAATCAGTTCTTTGATGCAGTCCTTTCTGTTGATGTTGTTGCTGTTGTTTCCAATATGCATCACTCCCAACTGCTTTGGACAAAAGTTCAAGGGGCCATGCACAAGAAATATTTACAGCTAGGTAATTGGCACTAGCATCCACAGATGAGGGATACCATTCGTCATTTGTTTTTTTGGGGTCTGTGTTACTTCACTCAGCATGATGTCCTCAAGCTCCAGCCATTTTCCTACAAAGCTCATGATGTCGTCTTTCTTTACTGCTGCGTAAAACTCCATTGTGTAGATGTACCACATTTTCTCTATCCACTCATCAGTTTCATTTTAAAGCTGTGTCTAATATCAGGTTTTGAAATTTCTATTTTCATGTATCTTGAAAAAGAAAAATAAATCTATATAATCACCTATCTACTTATCAACAAATTATTCCAATCTTTCTGTACTCTGGAATACATTCCATGTTTCAGGAAGCTGAAATTATTGCATTCAACTAGGGTTTCTAACATGTCTGTGTAACTATCTCTTGGCACTACAACTAAAAACATACATATGGCAATTTCTTTAGAGGGCAACTTTCTTTTAAGGGAACATTTCTCAAGGAGAATAATACAATCCCAAATCAGTATCAAACTATGTAAAAGAAGTAACATAATATGGCAGAATGCATGATCTGGGATGGGTAGGGGTGGGGTGGGGTGAAGGAAAGGGATATATGCCTGAACTGAATTGGAAACTGATGTATGAAATACACAAAACATCAATAAAAATTAATTAAAAAAAGAAGTAACATAAAACTGGATAAAATTGTGCAAAGGTAAAAGTGAGTGAATAATGCCTTGAATAAACCCACGAGGAGCACATGCTTTGGCATAGGACACAATTCCCTTTAATATTTATTTGGTATATAATGTTGGGGAATGTACTTATCCGGGTATGAGTTTTATCACTCATAGAACTGGGATAGCACTAACTCATTGTCATTTTTAGTCCAAAGTAAAACAAATGCCTTTAAAATAATTTGTGAGTGTCCAAAATAATATCACTCAAGTGCTTAAGTACATGAAATCTCTTAGTAAATAAAAGCAGTTAGTAGTATTGTCCTCTTGGATGTATTACTATGTGTCACTCTTTCATTCATTAGGATTACACAACCCATGCAGTGAGTATTTGAAGATCTGTGGTTCATGAATCTCTGTAGTCCCTATATAGTGTGCTAAGCCTGGTCCAGAATGAAAAATTAAAAAAACATGGCCCTGGGATGGAAAGTAGAAAGGCAGCTTCTTACCCCAGAATTTTCCTCAAGGTGAAAAAGGCTATATCATTTGGAAACAATTCAGGTAGAAACACTGTTTCTACCTCCAGCACACCCTTTGCAAATGAGGCATTTAATACAATTCAATGTAAATGGAGAAAAGTTCTAACATATGTCCTGTACATTGACATTTGACAAGCATCTGCAGATTTTATAAGGAATGCTTACTTCGTGCATTTCAATTCACCATTCCTTTTCCCAAATTTTAACTATTAAGAGTATACTAGGAAGAAATGGGAAGAGAGAAATCTTTTGGTAGAAAATCATTGACTAAACATATTAAATGGAGATGGCTATTAAATAGGCATGTTCAGTACCAACTGAAGCTCAGGGAAGTTTAGCCAAGCAAATCAAGGCAAGTTAATCTTTCAGTGTCAGCTGGCTGAGTTTTGGACTAGTGATGAATGCCTTGACTGTAAAGATGAAATGCTGGAATTCCAGCCAGTGCTCTGACAG
The DNA here is from genome assembly GCA_009823505.1 of Rhizomys pruinosus. NCBI lineage: Eukaryota > Metazoa > Chordata > Mammalia > Rodentia > Spalacidae > Rhizomys > Rhizomys pruinosus. The sequence continues at coordinate 1,204,947 of VZQC01006697.1, forward strand.
CTACAGATGGTACCAATTACTGCCAGTGAAGCCTGTCCTGCTGTGAGTCCAAGATGTCTGATTTATGGCCATAGGAAAATGAAAAAGAGGCCTTCCAGCTGGACTTGTCACCTGTCTTTATTGTTCTGTATCAAAAATTGTATTTAGGTATGAACACACACACACACACACACACACTTTTTAAAAATCTTTTTAGTGATAGTGGCTTGGGGCATTGAACATGAAAATTATATGTAAAGGAAGCAATGTTACTCATATTAATTAATCAGCCATGATAATTAATTTCAGACATACATCTGAGAATTTGGAGTAGATAGCTACCAAGTAGCCACTTTTCATAGTCCATTTCTAGGGAACAAACTGGAAAATGGCCACAGGCAAACAAAACTACCCCAAATGCTTTTGAATTCCATGGAGTTTTGTATATACAAATGTCACATCATATATCATTTGAAGAAAGTATTTCTGATAGAATACTACTGTGCTTCAGTCCTATGGAAGACTTCAGATATGATATCTTACCATATTTTAGCCACAGTAGCAGATGATCCCAGGGTACATATTTGTGGACAAATGGTCAAATATTTTCTATTTCACTCTGTCTGTGAGACAATATGTATAGTAATCACACTTTAAGTCATTCTAGAACAATATCTTGGTATAAACTGTACACTCATTATAAAAATAACAAGGTAAACATTTAATATTTATGAGNGCCTCTGCTTTGAAAAAATTTAAAAGACTCAGAAAAGATACAGATTCTGTGATGAGAATGGTGACTCAGGGTGGGGTGGGAGCTGGAAGGGAGAATGGTCTAGAACTGATCTGAGAAATGTGTACAATATACAAAATTCAATAAATATTTTTAAAAAAATAATTGAATAATACAGGTGAAGTAAAGACTGTCTCTATGTAATGACTCTAACAAAGAGCACTGGGTTGAGAGAGTGAAGGAGGGGTGAAAGTTAAGAGGGAGGGATGAACATTACTTGGAACACACTGGGGAAGTGGAGAAACAGGACATTTCAGTTTTCTAAACACTGCTTCTTAGCAAAGGAATATATTTATTATATATGCATGTTATGTAATAAATATTATCAATTAACATATTACACGGTGTGCCAGAGTACCAGACCTGCATGCTTCTGCTCTGGCGCAAATCCCTAAAATCCCTTTGACAACAAAATGTTTCACACAAAGAGACATATGTGTATAAAGTGTTTCTTCTAGGGCATTTGATGGAAATAACAAATCATTCCATGGATCTGTAATTTCAACTGCTTTCTTCTGTGCCAAGTCGTGTGTATTCCTTCTCATGTGATCCTCTACACTCTGTAAGGCTTATATGGAGATTTATTTGTGGTCAATAATAAGTAGAAAGAGTCAGTAGCACCAGCTGTGCATCTGTCTCCGGGTGAAATTCTCTTCTCTTCTTCTCTGACTTCATCTGGGAAGATCTGTCTTTCTGACTCTCTCTCTCATCTCTTCCAGGCCAACCCAAGGTTGCCTTCATCATTGGTTATTGTTGCTATTACTTCTCCTCTGTAGGATGAATATTAAAAGAAAATGCTAGACGAAAAAAAATTACTGAGATAAATTCAGCTGTTTGATGAGAAGTATTATAGCAATGGAAGTAAAGTTTTTTAAAAGGGGGAAAATGATGACACACTTGTGTCCAGATTCTTCTAACACAGTCCACTCAGGGGACAGGATAAAAGATAAACACATCGACTGATTTGGCTTTTGTTCTGCTTGAAATTTTGTTTGCTAACTTCCTGTTTTCTCCCCTTTCCTATATTGTACATCTTTTGGTTGAAGGTTCTTAGGTGTTTTATTGTGTGTGTAATGTATATGGCATATTTGTATTTATGAACAAATAAAATCTGAAATAAATATACTTTGAACTTCTCTATGTATGGCCTGTCATCGTGTCCTGCATCATTGATATTACTCAAAGGTAAAGAGGGTAGCTTTTTGCCATGCTCCATCCTTTTTTTTTCTGTTTGCGGGTGTTCTCACTGAAACCGGGCGTCACAAGTGAGTTAGGCTGGCTTGCCAACACACTTCAGGCTGCTGTCTTTTTCAACCTTTCCCCAGTGGCTAGGTTGGAAGACACATCGACCATGCTGGCTTTTTTACTAGGTGAATATAGATCAATAGAAGATCGACTCCTATGCATTTGCAACAAGGCAAATTAAACAATACCAGGCCCACTCAAATTCCACTCGCTCACGCACTGCTGCCCCAGTCTGTTCTCTCTGAAAAAATCTCTCTAACCGATGCGCTGATCTTGTTTTTTTTTTTTTTTTTTTTTTTTTTTTTTTTTTTTTTTTTTTTTTTTTTTTTTTTTATTTTTTTTTTTTTGTTTTTTTTTTTTTCTTTTTTTTTTTTTTTTTTTTTTTTTTTTTTTTTTTTTTTTTTTTTTTTAACCTTTTTTTTTTTTTTTTTTTTTTTTTTTTTTTTTTTTTTTTTTTTTTTCTTTTTTTTTTTTTTTTTTTTTTTTTTTTTTTCTTGTTTTTCTTTTTTTTGTTTGTTTTTTTTTTTTTTTTTTTTTTTTTTTTTTTTTTTTTTTTTTTTTTTTTTTTTTTTTTTTTTTTTTCTTTTTTTTTTTTTTTTTTCGTCGCTCAGCTCCCAGAGCGGAGGACCTACTGTGAAGGGCGCCTCTCCTCTTATAACAGATACCACGCGGCTTTTTTTTTTTTTTTTTTATTTCTTTTTGTTTTTTTTTTTTTTTTTTTTTTTTGTTTTTTTTTTTTTTTTTTTTTTTTTTTTTTTTTTTTTTTTTTTTAGGCATTCTCCTCTCTCTTCTCTCTTTCTCTCTTCTGATCTTCCTTCTGAAACAGCACAGTATTTTTGTCAGATCTGCTTTCCTTATATTTATGTTGTCATATTAATTTATACAAATATTAATTTTTATTATACATATTAATATATCTTTCTTATAGTATACATTATTAGATTATATATAATATGATACTATATCAGGCTATATATATGTGTTGTTGACTATAATAATATCTAAAATAATATATATGATCTTCATAATAAATGTAACTGTTGAGCATATCTCTAATATATATATATATATATATATATCATAAAAAACATATATATATAGCTGATATATATATCATATATATATATATATCATAATATATGTATATATATAAAATATATATTATATATATATCATAAAAAATTATTTTGTATAAATTAGTATGCAACTATAAATAATAAGGAAAGAAGCTGTCAAAAATTACTGTGGCTTCAGATGTTATTTGTCCCTTAGATTTCGGCGTGGAGAGAGTTAAGAGCACTGACGGTTCTTCTAGAGGACCCGAGTTTAGTTTCCAGCATGCCCATGGCAGCTAACAATCATTCCTAACTCCAATTCCAAAGGATCTGTTATCCTCTTCTGGTTTCTGCATGCATTGTATAAAAGGCCTCATACACTTAAGATTTTTGATACATATGTGATGGTTATATAGGCATATGTTGGAGCAATACAAAGAGGAGAGAACAAGAGGAGTGAAAATTTTTGGAAAGACTTAGAGAATGATGCAAGACATGTATGTCAGAAGGCATGAACTGGGGTGGGGTGTGGGGTAGGTAGAGTTGAATGTGTCTAAGTTGCATTAAAAGATTATGTATGAAATACACAAATCATCAATAAAAGTACTTTATTTTATTATTGATTGTCTTTTTTGTATCTGTATGTATGTGTTCTGTGTGCAGGTCAGATAACAACTTGTGGGAGCTGATTCTCTACTTCCACCATCTGAGAACCAAGTGATCAAATTAAAATTCATGCTAGGTTTCAAGCACCTTTAGCAAATAAGCCATCTCCCCACCCTGAAATCTAAGGGGCATATAATATCTGAAGCCACACTTATTTTTGACAGCTTCTTTCCTTATTATTTTATAGTTACAAACTAATTATATGAAATAAAATTATAGCTTTTTATGATATATATAATGTATTTGATATAATGTACTTTGATCATATTTGTTCCTCCTACAGTTCTTTCTTATCTCCTACTTCTATCTGTTCCCTTTCTTGTTTCCTAATAATTCTTCTATTTTCATGCCTCAAAGTTATAGATTCCACATATGGTAGAAAAACTGTACACTTTTCTTTTTGAGCTTCTTATTCCAATTACTATGATGATCTCCTGTTACATTCATTTTGCTAAAATGATATATTTTTATTCTTTATTGTTGAATAATAACCTGTTCCATATATATGACAATTTATTTATCCAATCACTAAATATCAGATATTTTGATAAGTATTAGGTCAGATGATTTGCCTGTTTGCCCCTAATATTCCTACCAAACTTGTTGACAAATATTACCTTACATTACCAATGAAGGTAATGAAAGAAACATATGCATTACTAAAGTTCACAAAATTGATTTGAACACAGTCCTACAAACTTGAAGGATGAGTGCAGCCAATGCTAGAAAAGAAATTCCCTGTATATATCATATAGTATAAGAGAAACATACTCAATAAATATTGGAACAATAAGCAAGCTACTAGCTTCTGTCTGGTTAGGTAAAGTATAAAGGCAGCAGCAATGATTGTATTTAACACATCATTTACATTTTTAATTTTATTATCTGTAGCTAACTTTTATATGTAAAAACCACTCTTTAATGTTATGTTTCTGATCTACATAACAGATAGGTGACTGGATATCAGAAGCTTAAATCAGGCTGGATATCAGATAGGTGGCTGTATATCAGATATCAGATAGGTGGCTGTATATCAGAAGCTTAAATCAGGAGAAAACCCCCTTGCTGCAACTGTTGAGCCTATGGATGACAATAGTCTCTTCCCAGGGACCAGAATAAACATACTCCGAGGATTTTATCACTAGCCAGACTATCCCTCTGAGACAAGGTGAAGAAAGGAGATGCCAATTTAAAGCCCCCAGAATTCAAATCCAAGGTTAGGAGCAAGCAGTGTGGTCTCCAAGTGGTCTGATACATTCTCTACATCAGGGGAGCTCTATCTACCCATATGTTGGCCTCCATAGCATGGTTTTTCTTTGTTGAAGTGTAAATGCTGGGATCTACTCTTATGGTCAAGCAGATGGTGTACTTGTCCTCAGAACACTTAGCTCACTAAGAAATGCCAGGTAAATGCAAAACATTTTTTTTAATTTTTTGGACCTAATATTCTGTGATAGTCTTTCAGTACATATATTACTTGTCTGTGTTTGCTCTACTTGCTTTTGTATTGAAGTTTTGTATACTTCCTTCAAAATTTCTTTATCAAATTTAGACTCATCCTACTTTCCTTGCCCCACCAGAGCTCATGCATTCTGCCATATATGTCTTTCATCTTTTTCTTATTCTTTTTTTTTTTATTTTTTCAGTGCAGAAATTTATTGTTGCACTCAGTTCTTCGACCCAGTCTTTGTTGTTGTTGTGAGATGTAGTAGCCATTCTCTATTTTTCTTTCTTAGCACAAAGCTGACTCTTGTATTCTCAGAATCTTTTTGTCTTTTTTCTCATAAAAGAATCTTGACATTGGAGAAAACAGCTGGTGATTCAAATAACATTCATTGCAGACACAGATTCTTAAGCCTGATATTTCTCTTGTAGATATACCTCATTTTTTATTCAGTGATTAACAGAGTCCTTGATACAGGGTTTGGTTGTAATTCGTTTGTTTGGGGTAACTGATGTTACTGTTTTTGATAAGTGGATACTTTTAATATTTTTAAATACTTTTATTGAAGATTTGTGTATTTTATACATTATCTTTCAGTCCAATTTAGACACATTCACCTCTCCCTGCCCCCCACCCCTTCCCTGTTCATGTCTTCTGCCATACATATCTTTCATCTTTCTCTCAGTCTTTCCAAAGTTTTTCACTGTAGTGGCTTGTGGTTTGGGGCAGAATTTAACTGTATCAGGCAGAATTTAACTGTATCAGTCAGTTGTTTGAACCAGTCTTTGTTTTGTTTTTGTTCCCTCCCCTTTGTATTGCTCCAAAATATGCCTATATTATAACCATCACATATGTATCAACATTATGACCTCTAAGAATAAACTGTATGTTAATTCCAAAATACACTTAAGCATTCACATTTTCCTCTTTAACTTTATATTTCTCAGATATGAATACATACCTTCCACCCATATACAGTAATTAGAGTCTGAAAATAAGTGGTAGGTAATTCTAGAGCCCATTAAGAGATTCACATTATAGTAACATAGTTGCTTTCAGATAAAATAAATATAACAATTATGTTGTTCAGCTTGCCTTTCAACTAGGGATTTGGTGTTAGCATCCACAAATGAGGGTAACCATTTTTGGATTTCACATTTTCCCCATTAATTTTATATTACTCTAAAGTGTGCATACATACCCTTCCCCCAGAATATATATATATATATATATTCTATCTGCATTACTACTAAGTATTTGGTGCTAGCATCCACAGATGAGGGATACCATTGTCCTTTGTTTTTCTGGGACTGTATTACTTCTTAGCATAATGTCTTATAGTTCCATCCATTTACCTTCAAAGTTCATGATGTCACCTTTTTACTGCTGCATAGAGTTCTATTTTGTAGATGTACCACATTTTCTCTATCCACTCATTGGTTGAGGGCCATTTGGGTTCACCAGTGATACATCTGACAGAGCATTAACATCCAGAATATATAAACTACTCAAAAAACAAAGACGTAAGCAAACAAATGACCCGCTGAAGAGATGGAGTAAAGAGCTGAACAGAGTCTTAACAAGTTAGGATATAAAGATAGCTGATTAACATCTTAAAAAGTGTTCCACATCATTAATAACCAAGGAAATGCAAATTAAAACCATTTTAAGTGACCATCTCATGCCAATAAGTCTGGCTAAGATCATGAAAACAAATGACACCAAATGCTGGAGAGGATTTGGGGAAAGAGGCCCACTCATCCACTGCTGGTGGGGATGTAAACTTGTACAACTACTATGAAAAGCAGTGTGGAGAACATTCAAAAGACTCAAAATGAGTCTACCACCTGACCTAGCCATACCACTCCTAGGTATATACCCACAAGACGCATCCTACTGCAAAGATACATGCACATCCATGTTTATTTCAGCTCTCTTCACAATAGCAAAGAGCTACATGGACACTTTAGAAGAACCCCTGTGACAAAGAAGAAGTTGTTAAGCCATAAACCTCCAAAGACTTACCAACCAATACTATTAATAGCTTAAATGCTTAATCATATGGGTGTAGGAAACTAAAGAGAGAGGCAAATGCAGTAATCATTACGAAGTTAACTGTTCTCTCACCCTCTTCAAGTTTACGGTCTTGTGGCGTTTCTCTTAAGCTATATAACAACAACACTCTAGGATTTAGCCTTCTTTAGACTGGCTTCTTGTTAAAAGATTCTCTGCTATCTCCTGAACACATTTTCATTTTGTGGTTATGAGAACAGAGGGATAAAATGGGTGCAATCCATAGGCCATGGGCCCCAAGTGTACAGTTTTCTGCAGGGCTAGAGAGGACACTGGGCAGCTTTATATAACATTAACCCCAAGCGAGTACTTCTCTACTTTGCCTCTGCACAGCATGTCTAGAACTTGGCACAAACTGGTACATTTGTCTTTCATTTGACTTGGTTACTAGCCAGCAGAACTATTTTATTTTCATTTTGAAACTTCACTTGGCAGATCCTTAAAAGTCACTGGAGTAGTTTTTCTGAGTAATAAAAAGTAACTTTTATTGAAAACTAATTAGTTTTTCAGATGAATATGCCAGCTGTTTGAAAATGCTCTACTCACATTAAAGCATTAATAATGTTCATACAAATGCCGATCCAATTGTGAAATACTTTCCGACAGTAACTTATAAACACCATATTTTAAAGTTCCTTTAATCCTACCTCGATGCAGGTCATGAAATGTGATGAATGGAAATAGTGTTTACAAAGTGAATAAATGACTTATTTGTAAATAATCAGGCATTGTAAAATTCACTAAATAAATTGTAGATGTCTTTTCTTAAGTAACTAATACACAGAAAATATATCCACATTTAGCCCTTGAGTAGTTTTACAATTTTAGGAGAAAGTTAAATCTAATGAATTTAGAAGAAGTTTAAAAGTTTGAGCTTTTCTGTATATGCTTGGATCTATCTCTCTGACTCTCTCTCTCTCTCTCTCTCTCTCTCTCTCTCTCTTTCTTTCTCTCTCTCTCACACACACACACATACACACACAGAGATACATACACACAAATGTGTGTGGGTATTTGTATAGGTGTCTGTACAGATATGGTAGTTGTGTATTCTTTTTCCTAGGCTTCATACTAGCCAGTGGTATGTATACTAAACATGAGGATGAATTAAACATTGGGTTTTCCTCCCGGGAATTTACAGCCTCATTCTTGTACATCTGAAAAGGAGCATAAAGTGAAATGTAAACAAGGCAGAATTACACTTTAAACAAAGCTTTATAGGATATCATGAATTAGTGAGATCCTACTATACATTCTGATTGAATGGGCCAAAGTAAGCATAATGAAACAGGTACCATTTTTTCCTGTGCTTTGAACGATGAGCATGATATTCATTGCTGTAATATGGACGGAGGAAATGCCTTATTCATTAAAGAAACAAGAGCAAAGACACCAACAAAAGAAATGGGATAGCCTATTGGGGGAATGTCAAAAGAGATGATGCTAAATAGAGCAGATAATAGATGATCTAAATGTCACACTCCATAAGTTATTTTCTTTTCTATTTAAGTTTGTGAAGAGTGGGTGGATTCACTCAGTTGACTTTCTCTTTGTGAGAAAGAGAATAGTTTATTTGGGTCTTGTAATTCTGGTAGAGAGCAGATAATGAATTTAAGAGGCAATACAGAGAAAGATGGTATAATCATTAATCTTGATTGTCACTTTGACAGGATTTGAAATCACTCTGGAGATAGACTCCTGGGAATGTCTGTGAGACCATTTCCAAAGATGTCTGAGAAAGAAAGACCCACCCTGACTGTGGGCAGCACCCACATCACATAAGCTGGATTACCAAGCTGAATAAAATGGAAAAGCCCACACTGAATGAAACTGAGAAATGAAATGAAGCACCAGCATTCATCACTCACTTTTTTTGTCCATAGGCTCGATGTGACCAGCTACTTCCCACTCAAACTACTAGATCTACAGCCATTCTCACTGTAGTACTTAAACAACTGCTTAGGGAAATGTTTTCCCAGGGTGAGTTGCCAAGGTGAACCTAGGAAACTACAGCTGAGTTAGAAAGGGACCAGACTACATCTCAATCTGGCAAGACAGCTTGACGATATAATTCACATAATGCTGGTTTGAAGGCATGAAAAATATGAGTGTGGGGGGTTTATGTAGGCTTGTGATAAATGTTCCAAAAAGCTCTAATTTCAGGCAATATGTGGCAGGGTCAAATTCCCTGCATGGAGACCACAGGAGGCTACGCAGCATGAAGCTGTGAAGGTGAACCCTAGTTGCAGTAGATACATCAGGCTGGTATAGATGCTAGGAGCATAGGAAAGCTATTGATAAAACCTGAAGACACAGAGAGTATCTGAGCCAAAGGAGATCATATATATTATGAAGTGCAATGCTAAATGGGCAGACCTACCAAAGGCCATTGGAGACTGGATGATTCGATCAGATGTCCCAGATACTTGACACATATTTACAGAACTTTTTTCTCCTGGTATGTTTTAGTCCTCTTTGACCCACTTTTCCTCCATTATATCATTCAATTCATCTGTCTTTGAATGGGAATATTTATTCTGGCCATTGTCAACTTTATTTTTTAATAGTGTTTCAGAGTTAAAGAATGCCTTGAGTTTTAAACATTTAAAATTAATTAAATTTAATGAATGAATTAAAAATGCATTTAAATATTTTTTAGTGTTACATAATATGGTAACTTTTAAAATTGACCTGAATGCTATTTGTATAATGGGATGACCACTACCCTTTAAGAACCAGAGGTAGGAGCTGGGTGTGGAGGTGCACACCTTTAATCTCAGCACTTGAAAGAGGCAGAGGCAGGTGGATTTCTGTGAGTTCAAGGCCAGCCTGCTCCACTTAGTAAGTTCTAGGACATCTAGGACTAAAGGGAGACCATATCTCAAAAAGACCAAAAAAAAAAAGAACCAGGGGTTGGATGTTCCAATCTAAAATGATGTTTAGTGGGTGTCAAATTGACAAAGTAGACTTGTGTTTTGGTGGTTAATATTGATTGTTAATTTAATGAGATTTAGAATAATCTAGGATAGCTAACTACTAGGGCATCTATAAGGATAAAAAGTAAGTGAAGTAGAAAGACCCTTTATGAATGTTAGTAGTTCCACTTCATGAGTTGGGCTGCAGGACTAAATAGAGAGTATAAAGTTATCTGAGCACAAATATCCTCCTGTCTCTTTTTCTTGACTGTGGATGCAATGTGACAAGGTTCCTCTTGTTCCTGTAGCCACAGAAATAGTTATTCACATAGTCAAACTTTCCCCACCATAATGGAGTTTACTTTAAAACTGAGCTAAAATAAACCCTCTTTTCTTTAAGGTACTTTTGTCAGATAAATTGTCACAGCAATAAGAAAAGTAATTAACATACATGGGTTAGGGACTTTTGCAATAGTTTAGATGAAGAGGATGACCTAGGCCTGAAAAGGGCATTAAAACAGTAATCCAGAGAATCTGGTCAATGCAGAAAGTGATCTGGCTAATGCACAGGAATGGAAGGGAAGCACTTAACTCTCAATGTATTGTTTCTACTGGCTTGAGTTGGGTCAGATAAATGTTTGACCACACCACTTGCTTTGCCTGTGTCACAGCCATTGTATGGTTTGCACAAATTGCTTAGCAACTATAGATTTCATTTTAACCAGCTATAAAATAATAATTATTGTAACCAATGGTAATTGCCTGGTGAGAATGCTTCAAACATTCTCTTCAGCACATTCTTGGCATTGAAATATCATTGATAAGTTTTCTCATATTTTTCCTGATGTTCTTGAAGATTCTGTATAAAGTCAACATACTGAAATGGTAAATATTTTAAATACAAGGCAGCATTGAAAGTAATAAAGGGGTGACCCTATTTGGTTAAGCAAGAATTGCTGATGGCTTTCCTTTCATTCACAAATCCTCTCTGATACATTTTTAATTAATTCTTAAAACTTCACTTTACAAAACAACCACAGCCTCCAAAGTCCTTGTAAGAAACTTGCTGGATTTTTTTTCTAACATTTTCCAAGTTGTCTCCACCAGTTCTAAGCCTATTGCCATATGCACAGACCTCTTATCTATCTGTGGGTGACAGTTGAAGTTTAGAGATACCTGAGTTTAACTAAATCATTTCCCATTGCCTACAGGATTAATGACAGAAAGATGTATTTTTTTTTTCAGAGTGGTAATAGAAACTATAGGACACAAATGAATTTGTCAGCTGGCCTTATGTTCCTGTAGAGAAATAAATGTGCTTACTGAATTCACAGGAGAGTTAGAGGCTACTTTCTTTGAGGAATGAAATTTACTCTTCATTTCTCACAACCAAACAGGGAAAACATGCACATTCATGCATGCACACATGCACTGGAATGTGAAGAAACATGGTTACTACAATACCTGGAGTTAGTTTGCCAGTATTAGCAGTGCTTACCAAAGCAAAACACCCAGAGTCAGAAACATATTTCAGCTCTACCACAAGCAAACTAACATGTGAAACTATTCGAAGAACTCCAAATTAGTTCTACAGGAAAATCAGTTCACGTATAAATTCTTCATTGCCAGAGACAAGGCTTTGTGATTCTTCTGTTGTCTCAGGAAGCCAAGGGACAGCAAAGAAGAGCCTCATTTACGATACTACCAGCCTGAAGTATCTTAGTTCAGGAGGATTACTTTAGTAACCAGGAGTACCAGCAGATTCTGCACATACAGCCAGCCTAGGCTTCAGAGATCTGGATCTCAGACCACTGGTTTCTTAGAAATTCTTTCAATGAGATGACCTCAAAATATGGCAACCTACTCCATAAGTACACTACTTTGTCCTGATGTTGGCCTAACTTACAAGAGACCCACAAACTGGTTTGCCAGGTATCTTAGGTCATCTTCTAGACAATAGTGTTGTGGCCAGTGTACATATGCCAAACCTTGCCAGAACTAAGCCAAGTTATAGATATGATTATCAGCTCATTGTGGTGAAAAACCAGTCCCCCAATCCTAAAACAACCAAAGTGGCAATATTAGACTCCACATGAATGGATGACTTCAATGGAATGTATTTATTCCATGAAAACTGTAAATAGTTGTTCATTTGGAACTTTTTCTTTTAGATGAGTAAAGTATTAATAGCAAAGAACCCACAGTTGTTCAGGTTAATTATCTGTCACTAGAGACAGGAAGAATTTAATAATGTGGCAGCCCACTCTTGTATTTATGCTACACTCAATGACTTGTTTCTGGCTTTCCATCCTTGTATATAAATAGAACTAGCTATAAAATGATTTAATTGTTGGTCAAGAGGTTATCACTAACTCTGATTTAGAGATGCAATTAATTTCCCATCACTGACTGTGGTCAACTTGAAACAATTATAATAATTAGTGTTTTACCTATGAGGTTTCTTTTTTTCTGAAGGTGGTGTTCATTGTTTTTTCTTGCTAATGAACTGCTGAGAATAAATTAATTTTACAAACAGCTAATTTTGACTACTCATGCAGCATATTGCCTGCCTTCTTTATGTTATCTTTCAAAGGCATTGGGTTATGGATGGCTGAAATTGTCATTCATTTTTTTCATTAAAATATTTGTGACAGAATGCTCATGTATTTAGTGCTATTCTCTTAGAAACTAAATGTCTTAGGACTTGCTGCCATCCAAAATTGTGTATATATATAAATGTAGTATACTCTTCTGTTCTGTGCATTCCATCCATCTATCCATTAATCTCCTTCATGAACATTGGAATAAACCTCTTTTATAGCTAATCAACAGTGTAAGTGCCTTGGAAGTAGGGCTTACTGAGCTTTTCCATTATTCTTAACGTAGAGCTTATAAAGTTGCTTTAATATAAAAGAAGCCTTAAGCAAGCACTATTAATGAGCAAAAATTTTCTCCATACTTTACTATATGTCCTGAAGCTGCACGATTAGTGTTTGGTTTGGTTTGGTTTGGTTTTGTCTGAGTCTTATTTGTTTTCTTTTGGAGTGCCTTTTGGTTACCATATCAGTAGAAGTACATTCTACCACAGTATATAATTAATGCATTGGAATTATGGCTTCATAAAGTCTCAGTAGCCACACTTAAACATCTTAATCTGACAGTGGTCTTGACCAAATGTTCCTTTATTTAGGAAGACAAAACTAGCCAGTTACATAGCACATGTCCTATAATCTGACAGAAGGAGACCAAAAGGTACCCAGTTATTTTCATGTGGGGGACTCAGTTTCAAAGATAGAACTATTCTCAACAAGGTTTCTAAATAACTTTGCAAGGCATGGTATGGGACCAAAATCTTGTGGTAGACCTTATGATGTGCCACTAGTTCACCCAGCGAGGACCTCCTAAGACACTTTAGTTTCACGCCTGGAAGGTCATAATATGTTTATTTTTCTGTGCTTACAGTGCTATCTACTGATTCTATTCCTACATTAGGCAGTTCTTTGTATTAACTCATCCCAAACTTCCGTCTCCTTTTAATCTTGTGTTGCACCTCTTTTTGTGATTTCCTCCAATTTGGCATTTCTTGGTATAGACACGTCATGTACCATTCATCTCTTTACAGCTTTCTTTTTTACCCAGGTATTCTTGTCCACAAATTTAGACTCACACTGGCTGTCTAAATCTCACATTACAACTAATATTTGCTTTTCAGTTTATTCTTCAGTTTGTCCATAAAGCTTTTCTAATCTGATTGCCTGTGTGCCTGAGATAAACAAATGGAACTATTCTATAATGCTCCAGTTAAATCAACTGTTGCATGAATGCAGGGTTTTTCATTATTTAACAGTGTTTATCAAACAGGTGTTTTTTCAACTTTGCATAATGGACAACAATTGATGCCCCTCATCTGTAAAAATCAAGTAAATATTTTGTAGCTGACCAGCTTAATGCTTTGTTATATTTGAATACCAGTATTTAATTCTAGTAAAGGGAATCCTTGGTAAACACACACACACATACACACACACACACACACACACACACACACACACACACACACACACATACACACACACACACACACATACACACACACGGGGGGAGAGAGAGAGAGAGAGAGAGAGAGAGAGAGAGAGAGAACTATTTTTCCTTAGTATGTAAAGAAATTTTGTTCTATCTTGTTATACAATGAAATATAACTTACAGTAATAAATCTTTGAAATGGTAGTAGGAGATGAATGTTTCTCAGTTATTATACCATGGTGGGCATGGGTACACACAATGAATTCCCTATTTTCTTTCTCTTTGTGCTTCTTTTCTTTTCCTAACCATGTCCACTGACTCAACAAGAAAATAAAATGACTGAAGAAACACATGAATGGAAAAGGTGAAATCTCTAATCAGGTATATAAACATGATGCTTTGAAGATCAGAGGATGGTATATTATAAAGTCCTAAATCGTGTCCCTTTCAAATAAATTTACAGTTGCTTATATGGTATAATGTTCTGGAAACAACTGAAGAAATCACCCAATTTAGACTGAATTTATTTGAACACCCTTTAAAAGAATGGATAGAACCAGATATAAATGCCTGAATGAAATATAATAGATTCTTATGTCCCCTTCTGTTGTTATGTTTGTTTCATAATGCTGAGATTTCTGTATAGAGTCTTAAGAAACCATATTCCCAAATGTTTGCATCTTACATATTCAAAAATAGGGTAAGTAAAATTGTTGCAAGTCCCAAAAGATGGTGTGTATATTTTTTTCATTTATTGTCTTGTACTTCACATCATTCATTGCATTCAACATCATAGTAAGAAACCCCTTTAAATAAAGAGATTCTAGATCTCAGAAAGCTTAAATAGCAATTCGTGTGTGCCATAAGCAGTGATCTGTGGGACAGAGGCTCAAACACTAGCTCATAACCTGTTTGTGGTTTATTGCACTGATAAATATTTTCTTGTATAAATCCTTTAGTAAATCAGATGGTAGTCTAATGCTTGAGAATTTCTATGTTGATTTGATTGAACTAGTTGACCTTATTCATATGAGATCTAAATGCATGGTCCCTCTATCTTATTCTATTTAATGACTGATGAGATTCAAGCCCTCTATGAGATCATCATTTTTTAGTAATGGACAAATGAAAGACATGTTTTAAGCCTTCTTCTGTAAACCCTAACTCAAGATTTATCTTAGAAACCATTTGCTCTTGCCTTTTTTTTTTTTTTTACTGTAGCCATTCTCAGGGACCTTAATGACTATAGCTGTCTTTAAGGCTTGTAACATGGCCTTACTATTGCCAGCTTTTTCTAGATCTCCGCAGATACAAATTCAGATAAGCAGATTAGTTGGCTGGCTTCCATTTGTTCTTGCCTTCTAACAAACGTTATTTTGATCATGCAATTTTTATGAATCAGCACCATATAGACTTGGATTAGATATAAAATAAATACTGGCAAATTATTTTTCAAATATCTTGAAACTTAAGCCAGACTTCCTAAGCTTATGGCTTATCAATGAATGTGATTTTTGTTCTCATATGTTTAAATCCCGAGGGCTGTAGTTCATATTACTATTACATGTGAACTAAACAATCAGTAGGTAAACCTGAAAATCATACTGCATTACTAGAAGGAAAAATAACAAGCGAGACCTTTCCTTAAAAAATATATATGAAAGCTAAAAGAAAAACATTTCACTAGAATTCACTACTTTATTCTGTTTGGCAATGCTATAGGTAGACTCTGAGTAGCAATCTTATACTAATACGTATATCTCCTTATTAAATTTTTAATTTTTGAATCTTCGTGAATTTCACACAATATATTTTGAAGATATTTAGGCCACCCATCCCTGATCTGTATCCTCCCCTTCTACCGTACATACATTTATCATACATTTATCTATTCTTTTTTTTTTTTTATTTGTCTTTGTATGTGTATGAATGTACTGTCTGCATGCAGGTCTGTGCACCCGTGTCGTGCAATGCCGCGGAGGTCAGAAGAGGGTCTCGGATTCCCCTGGAACTGGAGTTCTCCTGGAATTGGAGTTACAGACGGTTGTTAGCCGCCATGTGGGTGCTGGGGATCGAACCCGGGTCCTCTGCAAGAGCGTCGGTGCTCTTAACCACTAGGCTACCTCTCCAGTCCCCACATTTATCTATTCTTAATCTTCAACCCCTGATAGGCTTTTTTTGACCATTCATTTATTTTTTTTTTCTTTCTTCCATTGGCTATTAGCCCTTTTTTGTGAAATTCTACTTAGGTGTTTTCTTCACTAGCTATGGCCTAATGTTTTCTCCTTCAAACCATTTAAAATGAATATCTTATGCCATCATTTGATTTCTTTATATCCAGGGTGTTTGGGAAGAGTGCATATAAAAGAACAGATTTTTTAAATTTTTATTTATTTTCTATGTTTATGAATGTACTGTCTGCATGTAGGTTTGTGCACCCATGTCGTGCAATGCTGCGGAGGTCAGAAGAGGGTGTAGGATTCCCCTGGACCTGGAGTTCTCCTGGAATTGGAGTTACGGACGATTCTTAGCCACCATGTGGGTGCTGGGGATCGAACCCAGGTCCTCTGCAAGAGTAGTCGGTACTCTTAACCGCTAGGCTATCTCTCCAGCCCCAGAACAGATGTTTTAAAGTAAAGAAGAATCCCTCCTTTCAGTCATATAATATTAATCAGAGAGTTGGGTTTTCTAAGGGAATCCATGCTGTTTATTGGAACACAATAAACCATGCCCAAAGAATTTAGGGAAGGAATTTATCTTTCAGAAGGGAATTACCACAGCCATGCTAGTCAGCATATGAAGATACTAATAACACCATAAGATCATTTCATTAATTAAGTCATTCATCTGTTGATCATTAACTGTTCTTCCTGGATTACATACAATGCACAAGTAAATGAAAATTCTATGCTCTCTAATAGAAGAATGCCTAGGATTCTGTGAGAAGGTGAGCAAGGAAAGAGTAGGTGATCAGGGAGAGTTACCGTCAGCAGGAATGCTACTCTGATCTCTTAAAAGGCTGAAGGACCACAGGGCATGGTGGCGCATGCCTTTAATCATAGCACTCGGGAGGCAGAGGCAGGCGGATCTTTGTTGTGAAAGGCCAGCCTGGTCTACAGAGTGAGTTCCAGGACAGCTGGGACTACAAGAAGACCCAGTCTCGAAAAGACCAAAAAAAAAAAAAGGCTGAAGGACCATTCATTTCTGGAGACTGATCAGGATTGGCATCCCATGAGATTATACAGCATAAAAATGTAAAAGGGAGTGGCTCACCTGAATATAATGATGTCTATCCTGAGTATTACCCACATAATGATCAAGAGGTAGAAATATGTCCATGTGGATTCACAGACAAAAAGGATGCATTAGATATTTGGACGATTTTTGTGAAAAATATGATATTCAAATATATCTTTCACTGTGACCTTCTAACTTTTACATGAAGATCTCCTGATTCATATAGCAAGAGCCATAGGTAGCAATAACAGTTACTGCTGGCAGAACATACAGTACTCTTTATAAACTCTCATTCAACCTTCAGCACATAGTTTAAATGGCAGTGTTGCAAGGAAGATTTCCTTGAGTGCTGTCTGTGTGAGCCCTCAGAGAGCACTGTGCCCATTTCATCCCTATTACCCTTTACATTAAGGACTAGGCTAGACTGTCTTTTGCAATACTATATTTCAAAGCCCAGCATATTTCCTGGCTCTGATGACCTTAAAGAATCATTTTTAGTGGACAAAGTAGTATACATTATGCACACTAAAATTCAATAGAGGACATAGCTACAATCATGAACATTTTTTTAAAATTTATTTTAACTTAAAAATAAATGGAAGTAGCCATCTGAATATTTATAATAAGACCAAGCACCAAGTTCATAGTTTTGTCTTTTCTTCTGCCTTTCAAAAGTCAGGGTACTTTCCAGGTTTCTTCTTCACAAGTTTTTGTCTTGTTTGGTTTTTTATACTTTTTTCTCTTTCTGTTATTTTCATTAATAACAGATACTTTAATGTGATGCTAAACTGAGGCATATTAGATCAGCTAGAAATCTTTTAGACTCTCAAAGCATAGGCATTGCATATTCAAAACAGGACCTAATGTTTCAGAGCTTCATATTCTACTATAATTATATGGTTCAATGCAAGTGATTATATCTCTTCTTTAGTAACGGGCTGAAAAGTTTTGGTTTGCTGGTTCCCTCATAATTTACTGCCTAGGTATAATAGGCCAGTCTTGCGGAAAAAAAGATGATAAATGATGCTGGCTAGGAATCATAGATTTATTAAATTTCTATCAAACATTGCAACAAAAAAATCTGCTTAAGGTAGAAATGGGCTCAAAATTTTTAATCAAAATTCATGAGTCCTGATGCTTGGTTCAGTAGGTCCAAGGAAGGCTTGAATTGAAGACTGATTAAAGAAAATAAAAGGCTTATTTGAAGTAATTTTTCAATGACGGCTTTTAATTGGATGTTAAATCAAATTCTTATCTGCCTTTCTGCAGATTGCACATTATATAAAATACAGTTAGCAGCACAACCACTGTAACGGATACACTGAATAACAAGTGACTTCTCACTTCATGCTGAGGAGGAGAAGGTTTGCGGTTGTTAGCCTGTCAGAAATTAAATATGTAAATTAATGCTTAAGTATATGAATATGATTTACATGACTCTTAGAGTGTTGTTGGGGAAAACACTTAGATTTTTCAAATTTTCCCCTTCAAAGTTAACAAGTGTTCAGTGACCTTTAGCAGTTGGGTGAGAGCATGAGCACGTTAACATGTGGACCCACATGTGGCGAGGACTTTCATTACTCTGAAGAGCAAATACTGAGCTCATTCACTAATGTCCCTTTTTGCTATCCATGAATGTCAGCTCATAAAAGCAATTTCAATTTCGTTAGAATTTTCTCATTTTTCTGATATAAACAACGAGTGTGGTACTAAACACAGGCATTTGCTCATCATATGCAGACCATTGGAATCTTGCCTTGATGTGGGGGAGGAATTATCTTGATTTTAGGAGTCACAGAGAGCACCCCAGTTAGCAAATGGAGACATTGATGAAAACAGCAGTGTGCATGCCTGGAAAAGTGCTTACTCTTTTGCGGGCCACCGGGGCAGAGGGGGGGAGGGCGGGCAGACCTCTTCTTTCACAGCTGGGGGGCTTGCAAGAGTTAATGGAACTTTTCTAAGTGCTGAGTTAACTCCCAGGGTAGTGTTTACCGACTGAGACAATGGAGTTTGTGTAGACATGTTTTCTCATATACATTTTTAATGGTACATCTCAAGTAGACAGCTCATTAATTTTGTGATTCTTTATTGCCAATAATAATATCATTTCGGCCTGGGGAAATTTTTCACCATTTTTGTTCTACTTGCCAGAGGAACTGTAAAAGCTGGATTTCACAGAACTTTAAATATTTTTGAATTCTATTTATTATTTTAATTTATGTGTATGAGTGTATTTCCTGCATGTAGGTAGGTGCACCCATGTCAAAATGCTCGAGGAGGGCATTTAGTCCCCTGGAACTGTACTACAAACAGTTGTGGTTTACCGTGTTGGTGCTGAGAATAGAACTCTGGTCTTCCTCAAGAACAGCCAGTGGTGAGCCATCTCTCCAACCCAACTTCACAGAATCTTAAAAGGAGAAACTACTTTACATAGCACAGATACAAATATATCTTAATTTCTCTGTTACTCTAAATAGAATTGATGGTGTTTTGGGATTTCCGTTTTTGAAGTTACTCACAATATTTGTTTTGTTGGCTAGTCTGAGGTTTAACCCAACTACAGAAATCCATTTTCTTCTGGATTGTCTTCTTAAAGCATCTTTTTATTTATTCCTTGACAGTTGCATGCATAAATATAACACATTTTGATCATGTTCACTCCCTATTATTCATCTCTCACTGCCATCAAACTCCTTCTCAGTGATTTCCTTTCTTGCTTTCATGATTTTACCACATTCTTTTGGATTTTTAATACAGTACTCTTAAATCAACAAATTCAAAAATATATTAATCATAATGCATCTACTATAGAGAGAGTGATTCTTTAGACCATGTTAGGTTCTTTATACTGATGCCAAGAACAGAATGTGGTGGGTGTTAGAGCACCAAAACACTAGCATGAGCCCACATAGCTAGAAGCACTGCAACCTCACTTGGACAGAATCCAGACACAATAATAAATCATGATGCTTTCTCCTGAATCTTCATACTACCTGAAAGGTAGTTGGCATTACAATGAGGAAAATGAGGCTCAAGAATGCTCAACTAATTGATAGCATAACACTTAGGAATCCTGTGGAATTTTGAGCTGTGGTATTTCTGCTTCTTCCCTTTACTACTGTTTCTTCTTCTCCTTGCATTTCTAGCACTTTTCTCCACTGGTTCATTACATACTTACGTCTTAACATTGATTCTTTGACCTTATCTTTCTTGGGTTTTAAGGGGGAAGACAGCATTTGACACTGATCATTTGGCAGTCTTTCCACAGCACTGTATTCCATTGCTGCTCTTGCGGCCTCTTGATCTACGATTTGCTTTCTCTTCCCCTTCTGTCCCACATCATGGGAGATCAGCCTTTCATTGCTTTAATCTTTACTCCTTTCAGTCATCAGAATTACTCATGCCCAAAGCTGCAATCCTGTTGTCAGGTCCTCCTGCATGTGCAATGTAGTCCAGAAAAACCTTCTTGCACATCAATTTGTCCTCCTTGCCAGATTTGCATTTCAAATTGGACTATAGAAAGTATTTGTTGGGTGAACTCAGTAAAGTCAATGAACATTTGTAAGTCCCTGTTTCCTTATTTGTAACCTGTAAGTAATTATAGTTCCCTGGAGAGTTGTTGTAAGCATTTAAAATGAGACAATAAAGGAGTAAGGAATTTGTCTGGTACATAAGAACAGTAAATAACAGTGGCTATTGTTATTAATAGCATCCAATGTTTAGTTAAGTCACATGTCACAATATTCCTTGCATTGTCATCCTTAATAGCCATATCTTGTCTTCTGCAGAGAATCTATGAGCTGTTAGAAACTATGACACCTATCTACTTATTCACAATCTTTCTACAATAAAAAGGCATATTGGTTTGACTCCTCATTGGATGCCAAACACTGTAGTTTGTTTCCATTCCATGAGTGAAAGATAATTTATATTTCCAAATGCTTCGTCATAAAAATGTTCATTAAAAAAACATAAATGTGGGGGCTGGAGAGATAGCCTAGAGGTTAAGAGCGCCGACCGCCCTTACAGAGGACGCCGGTTCGATCCCCAGCACCCACATGGCGGCTAAGAACCGTCTGAAACTCCAATTCCAGGAGAACTCCAGTTCCCGGGGAATCCGACACCCTCTTCTGACCTCCGCGGCGTTGCACGACATGGGTGCACAAACTTGCATGCAGACAGTACATTCATACACATACAGAAATAGATAAAATTAATAAAAAAAATTAAAAAAAAACATAAATGTAACCATACTTATATAAAAGAGTAATTTTTCTTTGGCTATATTATCTACCTATTCAAGGAAAAAAGCTTATTTCTCTAGAGAACTGAAAGTCTTGCAAAATTTGGGTTAAGTTTACTGACTTTTTTTGTTCACTTTTCTGGCTAATTCATGGTGTTGGATATAGATTGTTATGGACTGGGAAAATGAGAAAATTGTCATCTATCTAGTTCAATATTTTCTTTTTCTTTTTTGTTAATTAATTTATTTATACATATATTTTTTATCAAATCTAGCCCTGTGTCTCCCCAATACCCCCCCCACCCCTCCAGAGCTCATGCATTCTGCCAAACATGCTATTCATCTCTTGCTCAGTATTTCTCAATAGTCTCCATGGGGAAGTTGACTGTTTTGAGCAGAAGTTCACTGTTTCAGTTAGTTCTTTGATGCAGTCCTTTCTGTTGTTGTTGTTGTTGTTGTTGTTGTTGTTTCTCCACTATGCATCACTCCCAACTGCTTTGGACAAAAGCTCAGGGGGCCATAAACAAGAAATACTTACAACTATGTAATTGGCACTAGCATCCACAGATGAGGGATACCATCCATCATTTGTTTTTCTGGGACTCTGTTACTTCACTCAGCATGATGTCCTCTAGCTCCAGCCATTTTCCTGCAAAGCTCATGATGTCCTCTTTCTTTACTGCTGCATAGAACTCCACTGTGTAGATGTACCACATTTTCTCTATCCACTCATCAGTTGAGGGGCATTTGGGTTGGTTCCAGCTCCTTGCTATTGTGGAGAGAGCTGAAATAAACATGGCAGTGCATGTATCTCAGCGGTGGGGTGAGACTTGAAGGAACATGCCCAGGAGTGGTATGGCTGGGTTGGGTGGCAAGTTCATTCCAAGTCTTCCAAGGGTTCTCCACACTGTTTTCAATAGTGACTGTATGAGTTTACATTCCCACCAGCAGTAGATGAGTGTTCCTCTTTCCCCACAATCTCTCCAGCACTTGGTATCAATTGTCTTCTTGATCCTAGCCAGTCTTATTGGAGTAAGATGATATCTTAAATTGGTTTTTATTTGCATTTCCTTAATGATTAGTGATGTTGAACACTTCTTAAGGTGTTTCTCAGCCATCTCTAATTCCTCACTTGTGAAGGCTCTGTTCAGTTCTTTGCTCCATCTATTGAGTGGGTCATTTGTTTACTTTTTTCTTTGTTTTTTGAGCAGTTTATATATTCTGTAAATCAATGCTTTGTCAGATGTATCTGTGGTGAAGGTTTCCTCCCACTCTGTGGGATTTCTCTTCACTTCCTTGATTGTTTCTTTTGATGTACAGAAGCTTTTGAGTTTGATGAGGTCCCATTTGTCAATTGTCAACCTTAATTCTTGTGCAGCTGCTGTCTGATTTAGGAAGTCTTTTCCTACGCCTATGTCTTGTAGTCTGCTGCCAACTTTTTCTTCTATCACCTTCAGATTTTGGGGTTTCACGTTGAGGTCTTTGATCCATCTGAAGTTGACTTTTGTACAGGGTGAGAGGTAGGGCTTAAATTTCATTCTTCTACAGGTGATGATCCAGTTTTTCCAACACCACTTGCTGAAGATGGTGTCTTTTCTCCATTGTCTCTTCTTGGCCCCCTTCTCAAATATGAGATGGCTGAAATTGTATGTGCTCATATTTGGATCTTCGGTTTTGTCCCATTGGTCAACAGGTCTGTTTTGTGCCAATACCAGGCTGTTTTTATTACTATAGCCCTGTAGTAATGTTTGAAGTCTGGTATAGAGATCCCCCCTGTGTAGCTCTTTTCGCTAAGTGTTATTTTGGCTATTCGGGGTCTTTTGTTTTTCCAAATGAATTTAAGGACTTTTGTTTCCAGGCCTGTGAAGAAACTCTTGGGGATTTTGATTGGAATTGCATTAAATCTATACAAGAGTTTCGGTAAAATGGACATTTTTACAATGTTAATTTTCCCAGTCCATGAGCATAGGAGGTTTTCCATCCTCTGATGTCTTCTTCAATTTCTTTCTTTAAAGGTTTAAAATTTTTGTTGTAGAGATCCTTGGTGTCTTTGGTTAGGTTTGTTCATAGGTTTTTAGTTCAATATTTTCATTATGATATATGTCTTTGTGTGTACATGTGTGTATGTTTGTATATGCATGCATGCAATTGTATGTATGTGTATGTATGATATCATTTCATCTATAATTTAGTTCTATTTTTGGACTTGCGAATTAGCTTTGGAAATTTGTAGGATATGGCTCTTTCAGAGTAGTTTGGAATTGCCAGATTTTGGAAATCACCTATGAGCACTATGGTGATGTCCTGTTAACCATGGCAAAGAATATGTGGATAGGCTGAGATTTTGAGGGTAAAAATTGTATTAAGTATAACATGTTTCAGTTTCTGATAGAGCTTTTGTTTTAGGAATATCTGCCTTGAGTGCCATGTGTGTATCCATAGACTTGGTTGTTTCTTATTATAAAACACATCTTTATCCCGGTTGGCCAAACATCAAGTGCTTAAAAATGGTAGAGCTGGGCTCACAAGGTGTGATTAAGGACCTTACCATCAAGCCTGGTGGCCTAAGTTTCATATCAGGAACCCACATGGTAGAAAGAGAGAAGGAGAGAGCCAATTCTGCAAGTTGTTGTTTTATCTACACACACACACACACACACACACACACACACACACAATTAAATGCAATTTTTAAAAAAGAAAATCATGTGAGTTACAGTTACATAATTCACCATCCATAAGTAGCTCTTTCAGATTCTTCTTCGCCAGTCTCATTCTCTGCTTTGCATAACACAATTTGTTTCTTCAATCTCCATACAAGTTGACTTAGCATATTAAGTCTATTATTGAAGCACACAATAAAGTAAGATTTATAAGCAAGAGACATTTCTCAGAGTCCTGGAGCCTGGCAAGTCCAATATTATACTACAGGCAAATTGTGTGTGGTGAGTGACAGCTCTGGTATTCAAAGTTGGAGACTTCTCCATGTGTCTTTACTTGGTGGAAGAGATAAGACCGATGTAGCCCCACCGACAATGTCTCTGTTCAGATGAGCTAATCACACCCTAATGTTCCCACATTCTATGGCATGAGAATTTTATCTTATGAACTTGGGAACGCAAACATTTCAAGCATAGCACATGTGCTATTCCCACTGTTAGAAATAGCAGGCTTCTGTACTGTTCTAATTAATTGCCATATCTACCTCTGACAAGAAAGCAAACCAGTTATTATATGAACACTGTTAATTCCTGCTTTATCCACTGTTAAGAGTTTCTGCCTAATTCTATGTGTGTAATACTCAGCAGGATTTATTGAATTTTATTATGAGTATCCTTAACATTTATAGAAAGAAAGATGTGGAGGGAGGAGAGGGGAGTTTGCCAAATCACTGGGGAACCAAACAACTTGTAGTCCTAAATAGTATTCCATCTTTAAAAACACATGGATTTGGGGGGCTGGAGAGATGGCCTAGCGGTTAAGAGCGCTGACCGCTCTTACAGAGGACCCGGGTTTGATCCCCAGCACCCACGTGGCGGCCAAGAACCGTCTGAAACCCCAGTTCAAGGAGAACTCCAGTTTCAGGGGAATCTGACATGCTCTTCTGACCTCCGCGGCATTGCACAACACGGGTGCATAAACCTGCATGCAGACAGTACATTGATACACATACAGAAATAAATAAAATTTTAAAAAAAAAACATGGATTTTAAATGTCATTTTCACATTAGAACTAAATGATACTCAGCACAGCCTTGATTTAATTAAATGTGAAAATCTAAGTAATGATGTAAGAGCATATCCCTTTGGGGACATTGGCTATTATTTGTTGTTTTAATTCAATTTTGTGGCAACAAATAGCACCTCTTCAATATGGCAATGTTATCTGGTGAGAGCACCAATGAACATTGGAACAAATTCATTATTTCTTCTAATTTTATGAAGAAAATTGCATGGTACTTGGACAGACATGTTTCAAATTATAATTTGGCATTATATTGTTTTAATTGTCTTCTTGAGTACAATATTTGACACTCAGCCAGGAAATTCATAATGGTTTATTTATTAGCTAGAAAAGTTTTAGTCATCGAGTACATTTCTTAATAATTCATTTTAACAATATTAAATCACTCCCAATGTCACATTGCAGATTATCTATCCCCTTTCCTGGAACACACCGTTTGGCTCTATGTGACTGCTGAAGCCAGGGTACAATGAGCTTGAACTCATTGTAAGGCTCATTTATTTGTAAGCCCTAAGACCTTGGCAATGTTATGACCATATAGCTATTTGTCTTTGGGAAAGGAAATAGGAGTAAATGAAATGAAACCATACCACAATCATTCCATATTTTTATAGTATGCATAATCTGCTGAGTTTTTTTTCCTAGAAGCCATGAAAGATGATCTTCATTTTTTATTTCAGAAAAATCGCTGCCTCTGGGTGTTGATAATACTAGCTTAAAATCTTCAAAAGAATCTGTGAATTGTAACCACTCTGAAAGTTCCAGGGCTATTTTTAAGTTTGTGTTTTTACTGAGAAAATTATACACTGTGGAATAAATTTTAAGTGCAATTATAGATTCCTGGAGGAAATTTTTGAGGCAATAGCTTAAATGGACTATGGGACATCCTGCAGATAACATGGCCCAGTTGATTCTATAACATATGCATCTTAAATGCATTGGTGCATGTTAATTTATCTCATTAAACGTATTCTGACATTTTTCATGTAGTAGTTACAGATTTCTTTGGTTGAAAAAACAATAGCATGCTTTGTGAAAGGACGTAGTCTGTTTGGTGTCCAATGGTTCTGATGCGTATTCTGCATTTTACTTAGTAGGAGGGGGCAAATTTCTTCACTGATGCTGAGATGACAGCCATTGTCCTTAATTGAAAATTTTATGCATAATGTCAACAGAGGGTAAGACATAGGTCTCATTCCTTTCAGTTAGCTCTGCATCCAATGAAAGTCATTGTTACTTGCTCTGTCATTCAACTTTCTTAGTACCTTTTCAACTCATTTTGAATAAATCATTTTCTTTCAATTTTATTACATATGTCTAGCCAATATGTTCATGATAAAAACCCTGAAATCTCCTTATATTTTACCAGTTTTCCTTTGCATAGAAAGAGACAACATGAAAAGTGTGCATGGGTCTTCTCATATAGTAAGCCATGGCTATTATCAAGAATAGACCTCGACCTGGAAAGAAGTTACAAGATTACGCTTTGAAGAATCATTCAAATTTGTAAAACTGCAGGCCAAATCCTGCAGTAAGATCATTCCTGTATGATATACATTGATTATATAATAGACTGATTACACTACATATACTAAGCAGCACATTAATGCAGTCATACTCTAAAAGTTTCACATTCATTAACCTAAGAAGTAGATTTTAATAACCATTAATTCAACATTTAACTATCAATAATTGTATTATCTTGTGAGAATCCTAAGGATGTTTGAGGCACTGATTTACATTTCCATATGTCTTAAAGGTATACTTTCTAGGATACATAAGTTAATCATTATTGTTTGATCACTAATTTCCATATATCCAAAACTATCAAAATTATGCCTTTGGACATACAAATGCACCAGTATGTGTGTGCATTTTTCAGAAACAGCCAGTAGGACCCCACAAGTTTAGAAACTTACTGCTAACTTTTTTCATGAGTTTTATATCTCTCAGTGCAAATGAAAAACTAAAATGTCAGAATTGCGAATATAATTGAAGAAAATCAGAAGTCACAGCGCCAAACGAATTTAGAATAAGGTATGAAAATGGGAAGAATTATGTATTTGTTTTAAGAATCAAATGACTACTTATGTGCAGATTTTATGTTTTCAAACATTTCACCTTAATCTTAACTATCTCTCGCCAGAGCTGCAGGATAGAACCCTGTGAAAGATTTGTTCACTGTTTGGGTAATGATTACACATCCTTAGAGGAAGAACTAATCATTGTTTAAAAGGTTGTAGAAAGACCTGAAAAAGGCATCTTCTTGTGATTCACTGCCTTCTCTTTCGTGTTGTGTGACAACCCAATTCAAACGTTCTGTCAGAGACTGTAAGAGAAATGTTACCCATAACTCTTGCCTTCCAGATTCCCAGCCTCTATTAGGAAAGTTAATGTAAATATAAAAAGAAGCACAATGGCACAATGAGATAAACCCAGAACTTTTTATCCACTGCACTTTTGTGGACTTTGGGCTAGTTGAGTAAAGTCAAAGGCATGCCAATTGGGCTCCTGCTCTCACAGAGGGTATTTTTCATGATGTTTCCAGCAATGATTACATTTTTCAATGATTATAGTGGGTTTCAGAATTAAAACCATGATCCACTACTGAAAACCTCCTTTCCATATCATTTGCTTGGCATATTGGTATCATGATTACCTGTACTCACACCTCCAAAGCCCAATCAGTTCTTCTCATTATATGTATTCAGACATATCTTGATGAGGATTGAAACTGATATTATCAATTTAGTTTCCAAATCGTTGTGACACATAGACAGTTGATTGCTTTGTGCTTAATTGTGATATTCAATTACAGAGAAGCATTTTTGGTTTTCGATCTTCCTAATCAGAGCCTTGGATCTGGCCTCCTTATCCTGGATTATGCTGTACATTTGTACTCAACAAAATAGCAGAGTTGTCCTTTTTCAGGTTACAGTAAATCATACACTGATGAGGGGTGATAAGTCCTCTCCACTAAGTGGAACTCACGTTTTGTTAGATTTTTACCAGTATTAACCAGATTTCCCAAAGGAGGGGGGGTGGAACAGTCACTGAACACAGTCAGATGCTCCAACATGAGATCACAACACTGCAGTGATTGTGCATTTATTCTGATGAGAGACATTTATTTGTTCCATCTCTTGCTGTGATAGAACATTAGGACCAAAAGCAACTTGGGAAGAGAAGGGTTTTATTTGCTTACACTTCTAGATCAGAATCTATCACCGAGGAAAGTCCGGGCTAAAACTCAAGGCAGAAACAGGAAGTTAAGAAGCATAGAAGAACTGTGCATGGATGTTTCTTTACCAACTCATGCTTAGCTAACTTTCTCATAAGGATGAAGACAATCACTCACATACATACTCAGGGCCGACCTGATAATGACAATTACTGGATTGATTAAGACTCCTTTCTTGTTTGATTCTAGGCTATGTCAAATTGGCAATTATAAAAAGCCAGCATAAGACATATAGCATTTTCCAATAATAAAATTCTAAACTATCTTCAATTATCATTGAAATTAGTAATTATTCAGTATCTATGTTTCTATGTATTGATCCCTGCTTCTGTAATATATATGAGGTTTCCTAATTTTGCTTATAACACTCAAAAATATTCCCAAAACATATGCTATTGAATACCTTAGCCCTTTGCTCCAAGGAAAATCAGTGAGACCAAACACATAAGTTGAAACACTGGAAAGTTTTAATGTTTACAGTTACTGATTTCTTATGTGCTTGATTCAAAAGAGAGAGAGAGAGAGAGAGAGAGAGAGAGAGAGAGAGAGAGAATAATCTGTTACTGTGGATAAGAATAGTGTTTCCATGGAGGCTTAGCTAGGATCACATGAAAATTTGTGCTTATTAAAATAGTTAGCTATGCTATATGTGATCTAACCTTTAAATAGAGCTGTCTTGGTGAAAAAGTGAGGTGGCTAAAGTTGGCAGAAGATAAGAACAGTTAGAAAATGATGCAGTGAGTTGTGTTAATGACCTCATATGGAACAGTTTAAACGTCTTGTCCTCTTTAATAGTGAAGTGTGAAAATTCTGAATTTGATGCTTTCAAGATATGTGTACTTTCATTTGATAGTGGTCATTTGTATACTCTATAATATCTAAGTACTCAATTTATTTGAAAGAGAAAGAAGACAGTTCATTAATTGGTTTATTGCCTGTTGATGTCTCAATATTAATAAATCTGTCTTCATTTACAAAACTCCAAATATGCTGACAAAATTGCTTTTGAATTTTAAAATAAGATAAATGAAACAAAAGGTTTCTTACTCTTAGGATTAGATTTAGATGGTACACACTGAATATTTTGAGAATTCATGCAGTTGCCTGAGTACAATGTACATTCTACATGCTCGGAAGTGATGTTTCAGATGGTGGCTGGTCTGTGTAAAACAGAGACACATAGATGAATGTTGAGTAGATAACTTAAATAACTCAAGTTACAGAATTTAATCTAGAGCTCCCTTATCAGGGTTCCAGTTTAGAAATTTCAGAGAACATCAACATGACTTGAATATATGTGATACAACAAAAGTGTCACCCAATCTGAATTTTTATCTCCCTCAAAGGAAACTAAGGTAACACTGTTAGATTTTTTTAATTAAAGGCAATTTAATTCCATTTTCTATTTTTGAAGAATATTTGGTTTTATAACGATACTACCCCAAGGAACAACTTTCTGGCTTTGGCCAGTATTACATTAAAGTTTCATTTGCTATGCAGCTTGAGTTTACAAAGCACAAATGCTTAATTTTGTAAATAAAGTTTTATAAACACACAAGCGTTCCAATTCATTTACATATATTCTAAGGTTGTTTTCATGCCCTAAATGTATAGTTCATTAGTCGAGACACAAACCATGTGGCACATAAAATTGAAAAATTATAATTATTATGTTTCTTTACAAGAACAGTTTACTGCCTCTTATTCTCTCAAAATAAGAACAAATATA
>VZQC01006697.1:1235354-1330325 GCA_009823505.1 Rhizomys pruinosus
TATATATATATGAATGCAAAAGTACCATGTATATCTATCAATTAGAAAATAATAATGATTACTACTCTAAGATCCTAGAATAGTAGCTGGTTCTCAAGAGGTGACCAAATGTGAGTTACTAATATTAAAAGCAATATGCATTTCTTATTTCATATTTTAGAGTAATATAAAATTAAAGGAGAAAAATGTGAATTCCTAAACATAAAAAAGACTGAGAGAAAGATGCAGTATAGTTATGGCAGAGTGCATGATCTGGGGTAGGGTGGGGGGAAGGGAAAGGGGAATATGTCTGAACTGAGAAATGTCTGAAATACACAAAACATCAATAAAATATTTTTAAAAAGCAATATGCATTAACAAAATAAAACTAAATGGAGCTTCTTTCTGATAGGAAGTTTTATTCTATAATTAACTGAGAAATTGAGGACTTACTCCATTTTGGAAAAATTAAAACTTAGAGCAAACTTTACATTTCAACCAAAGTGAAACTGTATGAATAACTCAATAAGACTAAAGATTGTAAAACATTCTTTTCTGTCTCATTTTTGTTTCTGTTGTTGGTTAAAGCTACTTTAAAAATATATTCTCATATATATTGCAAACTAGAAAGAAAACCAGTATTCTCACATTGAAAATCAATAGTCTGTGTACAGAATGGTTTTGTCAAAATATTCAATGTTGTGAATGTTACCCTATAGTGCATTAAAAGTAGATTCCCACTGAGATCAGGTGGTTCCAATAAGTAGCAGAATAACTCATTCTAAGTTTGAATTACTATTATTTGGAAGGACACATTTGCAATATTTTCCTGAATCTAATCTATATAGGACAAAGCCTCATGTTGAGCCATCTGGCTGATCTCATATATGATATCTGAGCAAATGTCTGCATGAGTAGGAGAAGATGAAAGGATGGAGAGAATGAGGCTTTTGTACAAATTATTTCACACACATCTGACTATATCCCCTTAGAATCAAATTCTAGGGATGGAATTATTGGATCAGTGACTATAACCACTTGCAAGACTAATGTGATACATGTTTCCCAACTATGCTTCAGACAGGTATTGCATTGTAACAAATTCCTAGCAGGAAGATAGAATGTTAATATAGCCCTCTCTTTATTGACTGTAACAAATAGTATTACTTCTGATGTTCTGCTTTTTGGAAAGTTTAAATACGTCCGTTTGACATGTTTGTTACAAAACATTTCCCTTAGTTCTCTATCAGCTAGCATTGGGTTTGGAATTTGAAGGAGGCCTCGATAATGATAAACAATATTTCCATGAAAAATCATTCCTTTAATATTTCTTTTATTTTGATCTATTTTTTGTCGTTTTGATACAGGGTCTCCCTTTAGTCCCAGCTGGCCTGGAGCTCACTCTGTAGAACCAGGCTGACCTTGAACTCATAGAGATCCTCCTGCTTCTGCCTCCCAAGTGCTAAGATTAAAGGCGTGTGCCACCACGCCAGGCTCCTTTAATTTTTATGGTCCTTGAAAAAATGTTTTAAGAAAGTTCTTTTACTGAACTTAATTACTTGCATTATTTTATGATTATGAGGAACAACACACATTTAAATTCAACTTAGCTGTGCAAGAAACATTATGAAAAGATCAAGGGTTATTACTGAGATATGAAGGTGAATCACATCCATGACGGCCTAAAGTATTCAGACAAGCAGTGCATTTCATGAGAGATTTGATTGTCTAGTTCCCTCAAGTCACATTATTGTGATCACAAAATAAACTGTAAAAAGATGGTGCTGATTCCAAATCATAGTAAAAGAAATAGGGAGGGTGGAGACACCTTTCATTCTATTTTGTTATGTTATCCTAGAGACAGTTTTATGAATGAAAATCATCTAGCACCTCTCTACCTCCATCAGAAACAGATGCGAATATCTTCATCAACAATGACTCATGTCTCACTTCATCCTCACCAACATATTCTAATTATAAGCTTGAACTATGCTTTTGAAACTCATGGCATATTCAGCGTAGGATGAAAAATCACTGTCTGACCAAATAAATTTACTAATTTTCAACATCTTAGGCAAATACCTATATATCTAATTGCATGTGCTTCATTAGTAGGATTGAAAGGTTATGCCTGGACAAGCTGGCAGCCCATGAAAGAAAACAGCCAGAATTGACTAGTGACCAAGACAACAGCTCCAGAGAAAGTAGACTGTTTTGCATCTCATCCACGTGTGCCCCTTTTCTAAGCCTAGGGAACAATCTGCGGAAGAGGAGGCGCGGTAGAATGTAAGGGCTGCGATTGGGGTGAAAGGTGAAACTACAACAATATAGACTGGACACTCATTTGATCAACCTGATTGAATATACAAGCCCCCCCCCGCGCTGGATGGTGGGACCCATGAGCTGGATGGGTTTGGGCACAACTGCTCGCAAATTGGTTTGACATGAAGGATGCTTGTGCTCACAAATTATCACTTATTGTTAAAAAAAATGAAAGCAAAACAACAACAAAAAAAACCAGAAAGATGCAGAAAAGTTACGGCAGAATGCATGATCTGGGATGGGTAGGGGTGGGGCGGGGTAAAGGGAAGGGGATATACGCCTGAACTGAGTTGGAAAAAGATGTATGAAATACACAAAGCATCAATAAAAATAAAAGAAAGAAAGAAAGATTCTTTGAAATAACTGACTAATGGCAGTTGCAGGCCCCCTAATATTTATTAAATATGCTTTCATGATATTTTTGCTTTGAGCAAGAGTTAGACAGGGTCGAGAGATGTGGATATTACTCATTTTTATAACAAATGCATCTGCCCTACAGCTATTTTTATCATTTTTGTAATAATAAACAATCTTTTAATTTAAAAACAAAACACCAGTAATTTGTTCCAATGCATATGACATACTTGGAATTTTCATCAGGTTGAAAGAAAAATTCACCCCTAAGCTAAGAGTTAGTATGCCAGTTTTAATAACCAAGCTTCAAAATAAACTAAAGTAAGGATTTAAAGGAAACAGTGACATACCCTCCTTGAAGTCTGTGAATCAGGACTGAATGAAGGAAGAGTGCAGTTCTCTACAGACCTCTTTTCAAAGGGCTGTGGTTCCTGCCCATACTAAATGATTACAGAAATCAGTATAAGATGTTAAGACATCACCTTTCTTTCTTATTTTCTGGAAGAAACAAAAAGAAACTTCCTCAACCTTCCAACAGTGTCTAGTTTAGTGACTCCTTATGGAAAAAGGTGACCTCAGGCATTATTAAACATCTGTAGGGAAAATGAGCATTTCAAAATTGCAATGCCAACTGTATGCTCAAATTGGACTGACCCCATGAGTTAGGAAATAATAAACGAGAAAGACTTACTG
Source organism: Rhizomys pruinosus (assembly GCA_009823505.1). Lineage (NCBI taxonomy): Eukaryota > Metazoa > Chordata > Mammalia > Rodentia > Spalacidae > Rhizomys > Rhizomys pruinosus. The sequence continues at coordinate 1,238,703 of VZQC01006697.1, forward strand.
AGAAGAAACCCAATCACTAAGAGTAAATCTGAAATGTCCTTTGTTGAGCGTGAAAAACTCAAAACTGGTTAAGCACATCCCTAAAATTAGTGTCCTGCGTCTAATTCAACACTGCAGGGTTTCCATAGTACCCTAAATGAGGATTCTCGAATAGTCTGTCAGGATGGCAAATATTATATGCAGCTTTCCTTAAAATGGGAAGCTAGAATATCTGAACTGATAAGATTGAAAATATCATTAAAATACTCCTATAGTAAGTAACCTGATATTGAGTATAGAATCTACAAACGTGGAACATAAACACCTCTATTGGCCAAGAGAATATGTAAGTACAACTTATCTGCCATTAACTCTACCTATGTTACATTATCCATCTATGTGACCTTACAAGGACATTGTTTCATCTGCTTCTTTTTTTTTATTGATGCTTTGTGTATTTCATACATAATTTTCCAATTCAGTTCAAGCATATATCCCCTTCCCTTTCCTCCACCCCACCCCTACCCATCCCAGATCATGCATTCTGCATCTACTTCTTTATGTGTAAAATGAGCTTCATGACTCCCTAACACTTCATGGAATTTCTGTGACTATCAAAAGCAATATTATATTGGCTGCATAAAAATATGGGCAGTTGTAGCTGTGACAACTGCTAAAATATTTAGCTGTATTGATACTTTTGATTACTTACTAATTTTTATGATTTTGAAATATTATTTGATATTTTATAGACAATAATTTGATTATAAAGTGCATTTACCGGGCTGGAGAGATGGCTCAGCGGTTTAGAGCACCGACTGCTCTTGCAGAGGAGCTGGGTTCGATTCCCAGCACCCACATGGTGGCTAAGAACAATCTTTAATTCCTGTTCCAGGGGAATCTGACACCCTCCTCTGATCTCCACGGCATTGCACGACACAGGTACACTAACCTACATGCAGACACTACAGTCATACACATAAAAAATATAAAAAAGTACATTTACTTATTGCTTTATTCAATGTTAATATATGGAAGAGCCCATATAAAAACACATCATTATTTTTAAAAGTGGATAAAGATGGTAATATGGTATTAACTGACCTTCAGAATTGAAATAAAATCTACCCAGGCTTTAATATTTCCTTCAATTAAAAATATTCACAACCCACTGTACCTTTTTCCTATTCAAATTCAAGTTGTCACATAGTGTCAAATACCAATGACAAATAACTATTTAAACTGAATTTTTATTGATCTTTTTTTCAATAAACATTTGTAAGGCCAGACAGGATAGTAGATGCTAGGAATAGATCACAGCAGAGAATATATACATTCTTGTTCTCAAGAAATATGAGCAAAGTACATACTCCTCTGCCAGTGGCTTTAATGCCTAGCTTCATATCTGTGGCACAGCAGATCTTTGTGGGGTGTTTATTATAAGTGAATAATGATAGAGTGAATTGTTGTATCACTGAGAAAATAAACAGTAATCGGGGAGAGAAAGTCTAGAGGTTAAGAGCACCGACTGCTCTTGCAGAGGACCCAGATTCAATCCCCAGCACCTACATGGCGGCTGAGAACCGTCTGTAACTCCAGTTCCAGGAAAATTCCAGTTCCAGGGGAACCGGAGACCATCTTCTGACCTCCACAGCATTGCACGACACGGGTGCACAGACCTACATGCAGACAGTACATTCATACACATACAAAAAAAATAAACAGTAATCATTGTCTTAAAGTTTGGAAACCATTAACTGCAACCATCCTCTTCTGCCAACAATGAACATCCCCATACTTCTCCTATCATGTAATTTTCGAGCATGCACCACCTGCAATGTCATGTAGCATCCCATCATGAAGAACTAGAATTTCGTATTCTCTCAGTTCTCTGCCTAAGGTTGTCGCATTCAGATTTCATACATTTTCTGCATCTTGGGATTCCCTCTCAGAAGCTCATCTTTGCTTTGTTAGACAACTGAGTGTCTCCTTTGGGACATGCTGGGACTGGATGGACTTTACGAAAAACTCCTGTATTATTTAAATGCTTCATCACACCACCCTCATTACTTCCATTTCCACATCACTATGATGTAATTCGTTCTAAAAAATACTTCACATATATTCTTTTACAGAGCAGGATTGAGAACATAAACTATCAAAGTATTTGTGATAAAAGATCACTGCAGACTAGGCCCATGACACATATTCTGGAAACAAACTCCTTATGTCCTATGTATGCTTTACTGAATTGGATAGAAAAGTAAATATACCAAGGTCATTCTCAAAAGAACAAAGACTGAAAGAATATAATTTTTTATCTTCTTTCTAAGACTAAATACATCTAGAATTTAATATTCCGTTAGTTAAAACTTTGTTTTACTCTTATTTTGTTGGACCCTCAAATGTTTGCTGAATCAAAATGTATTCCACATTTTATATGATGGTATTTTCTTTTAAAGATTTTGATCATTTTATAATTATTTTAATGATGAATTTGTTTGAATGCATATGTGTGGGTATATACACCTGAATGCAGTGTGTACAGAAGCCAGAAGAGCGTGCTGGAAATCCTGGAGCTGGAGTTACAGGCACTTGTGTGGCACCTGATATGGGTAGTGGGAATCCAATTTGAGTCCTCTGAAAGAACAAGTGTTCTTAACTGCCAAACCATCTCTCCAGTTCCACCCCACTCTTGATATTTTAAGAAAGTTTCCTGTAAAACAAAAGCATGATTCTATTTGAAAAACCTATTGATGCCTGTGGGTACTTCTGGGTGTCAGCTCCCCTGGGGCTTGAGTTACACATAGTCATGAGCTGCCCAACCATGGTGCTAGGAACTGAAGCAGGGTCTCTACAAGTGCAACACATGTGCTTAACGGCTGTTTGCATCATCTCTTCAGCCCCTTTAGTACTTTCTATAGGAGCAAAAAGACAGCCACAAATAATCACTTACATATATGATGAAAATATTAAGCAAATGATAATCTCAGATTGGCTTTCAAAAGTAAGGACAGAAATCTCCATTTATTTATGATGTCATATCCTACATACTTTTTAACTTTGATTGAATGAGAAGAAACTTCTAGTGTTATTTTTCTGTTTTCTACTTTTTACCTGTGTGTCTTTATGTAGGGGCAGGATAGAAAATTAGTGAGATAAATTGGACATGACTATAATGACTCTCCAGTTCATAGCCATCAAAGAAAGAAATACAATTCCAAATTGATTTTTTTATTTTCACTGCTGCCTGTAGAATAGGGCCAGTTGATACTGTTGCATCAAAGGTATCACCCAATGAAAGAATTTACTCATGGAATAAACTAACAGCGGTAATGTTTTCCTGGGAGCAGAGGGAGTAAATAGAACAATAACTTTTAAAGACTTCATTTGGGAAATTCATGCTTTAATATTCAAATAATAATTACATTAATGTGTATATTAGTCATCTGAAAATACATTGGCATAAACTTAATGAAAATTGTCATAATGGTCCCAAAAAGAAATTGGGGCTGGGGGCTTTAAAATACCCAAAAAAAATCTCTACTGTTTTGATAAAATACAAATGTGGCTTAGAAAGAAACTTGCATAGTAAGCAGAAACGTAATACATAATTAGAAATTAGAACAAAGAGGGATTAAATCAAATTAATCTTCATCTGACAGGAACAGTTACATTTACATCACTGACTGCAAAGTCATAGACAAAATTGAAATTAGAAACAGATAATTATGATGAGAGGACACTTACGCTGACTTTTCTCATGTGTAATTGGAAAGCATACAAAATGCAATGCTTGTTCTAATTAGAATTAGCATCAAAACATGCAACTTCTGATGAATTCTGGGTTTTCTCATAAAATAAGTTGTTTAAGTAATTAATCTATGGACATGCAAATTTGTTTGTCTATTCAAGTTCCCAGCAATGAACAGGTTAAAGAATATAGTAGAACTTGAAGCGTATCAGTAGCATGATAGATGTTCATTTCTTTTGTCAGTGCCTGACTATAATCCTAGTGGTTTAGTTTTTATTCTATTTTTGTGACTCTGTAAAATGTGCCATTCATTTCCCTTTGAAAGTCTCTTTTTTGCATACGTACTTACAGACCTACAGAAACACAGGATCCAGTTCTTCATTCAGCATGGACACAAAGAGTACTGGTAACAATGTCAAACATGCAGATCTCAAAATGCCACGTTATACTCCTCTATTTCCCCCAGGAAATAAAATTTGCTCCTTCTGAATGATTTTACTCAAAGGGGAGTTTTGCTTTGTTGACATATCCTTTTGAAATATTTCTTCTTGAATTCCACACTGTCATCAATTTCTTGAATTGCATGAGATTTCTAGTTATCTTGGCATTTGAAAGAAGCACAGTGAGCTGTTGGTCAGCAATACAAGGTTTTACTGGGGCCTCAGAAGTTATTTCTTTGTAATAGGTACATCAATTTACTTGATTCCTTGTTTTGTTTCTCTTTGTTTCCCTATTTGCTTTTCCTTCTCCTGTTATGAAGCTTCTAGTTTCTTCAGTATCAGCAATGTGTAATACTCTTTTACTGAATCCCCAGAGTCTCTAGGTGGCAAGTTCATTCTTTTCTATTAATTTCATTCCACAAATAGTCTTGAACATTATTGTGAATTGTGAAACACCGAATTTAACCCCATTGGAAATATATATTTTCCTGACAAGAGAAGTAACGCAGACTAAACAAAGTGAAAATTCTTGATTGTAAGTAGAGTTTTTCTATGCATAAACAAAGTGTGTCTTGATTGCATAGCATATGGGATTCCTCTTTAGGATAACACTGAATACCTTATTATCTATGACTCTATAAAATGTTCAAGAGGTAACTTACTGAAGTTGTGGATTTTCTTCCTATGACAATTTTTAAGCAAGGTTTATTCTGGTCAGTCAAAGATTGATTAGGAGGCTGCTGCTGTTAGGGTCTTTCCCTCCATGATTCTGATCAGTCAGTTTTCTTTTTTGCATGTGTACTTACTCTTCTCTCAAACTTGTTCCCATCAATGCCAAAACAAGTACTTAAGCATGAATTCATCTTAAAATTTAGATAACACCTTTCTTTGTTCTTCATATTATTGTTTGAGTCATGAGTTCAGTTGCTTTGTCTTCGTGTAAAGAAAAAAGAACAATAAAGTAACTAGTATCAGAGTTTAAGGAACATGTATAAATGTTAAATGCCACCTTAATACAACTTGTTGTACAAGGCTATATTGCATGGGTGATACAACTGTTACAAGCAAGAATCCAGAAAATTGGATTCTCATGTTGTATAGTGGTAATTAAAGCCAGTTTGAATACTCAGGAGGTAGAGGCAGACAGACCTCTGTGAGTTCAACATAGGTTGAGGTCTATGTAGAAGACCTCATAACTGAGGTCTACATAGTGAATTCCAGGCCAGCTGGGGCAATAGGGATACCTTGTCTCAAAAAGACCAAAGAAATAAAAAATAAAAATCACAGTTTGAGAGGATGAGAGTGCTAAATGTCTCCCTCCCCAAATACAGGGAGAAAGAGAATTCATTACAATCCCTATTTGCCTTATTGTTTTGAGAAACGAACTGTTGTTTATCTCTGTTCATATGCCTCTTCCCTGTTGTTCTTTTTCTGTTTGGAATACTCGAATGTTCCTGCTTTCCTTCTCTGCTGTACTTTTCCAATCCCACAAGAGCCTTCATCAGTGGACCCTTCCTCTGCTACTCAGCCTGCGCTGCTTTCAGTCTTTTCACCAGCCCTACTCTCACCTTAGCACTTAGTTCTTCTTTTCTTATCACAACTCCCTCTGTTCCTCTGGTAGTCAGAGCATGGACCCCTTCTAATACAGTGATCTTTTCACAAGCGCTTCAAGGACTTGATGGCTGAAACCCTGTAGCTCCTACAACTGGAACGTGCATGCACTTTACTGACAATCATCTCCTGTTTTCCAAACAGGAAGCTAAGTTTAAGAGGTGATAACGAAATGCAGTTTGTGCCTCCTTAACTACAGTTCCAGGTCTTCAGAAGGCAATCCTGTTGTTTACCACTTCTGCTGCTCTTGATGATGGTTTTACAAAAGATCTTTAGAACCTTACTTTCAAATTGGACCAAAAATGTGTATGCACACCCCCACACACATGCACACATTTGTAAGTCAATATTACTTTTCAGTTTAAAAGGAGCAATGTCTTAAAGATGGAGACAAAGCTTTTCCAAGACAGCAACTAAAGAAGAAGAAGCATTATTTTTGATTCACTGACCAAAATGTGTATACTATGGAAAAAAGTTATAGAGATATCTTTTGGTTTGGGCTGTTAAAAGGCATGTGGTTCCCAGCAGCCAGCTCTCTTTCCTGTACCCTGAATGTTGCTAAATTCATGAATGTTCAAGATGAAGATGAAGATCCAGATCAAGGATTAGATGTTGTCAAGATATCTTTTGGTTTTTATCTCAAAATTACCCCCTTTGTTTCTGTCTATAAAGCTGTTTGAAGCAGATAGTATTCTCTTTCATGTAAGTATGAAAGCATCGAAAGTCCATGGAGCTCAGTCTTTATACAGCTAGCATACGAATATGTCTTGGAATGAACTCCAGGTTGTCTGTGCAAAAAAACTGGGTGTCTTCTCTTCCAGCTGAATGGATGCAGGCCTTGCTGGAGGAAATTGATAGATTAAAAAATGTATTTCGGGGCTGAAGAGATGGCCTAGCAGTTAAGAGTGCCAACCACTCTTGCAGAGGACCCGGGTTCAATCCCCAGCACCCACACGCGGGCTGAGAACCATCTTTAACTCCAGTTCCAGGGGAATCTGACACCCTCTTCTGACCTCCGTGGCATTGTATGACATGGGTGCACAAATGTACATGCAGACAGTACATTCACACACATACAAAATAAATAAAATTTAAAAAATGTATTACGAAGTAAGTGAATTTGATTTTTTTTTTATAAAAAAGACTTGCTATGGAACTCATTACAATTGGGCTAGCTTACTGGAAGGCAAAGTGCAGCCTTCCTACAAAGGAACTAATTTGAATACATAGGATGAAAGACAGATATAGCAGCATGAAGCCTCCCAAAAAGCATAGAGCGTGAGTGGTTTTCATGAATAGGAGGAATACAAGCCTGTGACACAAGAAACTAAGGTGATGGGGTAACTGACAGTGATGCAGTTTTGTTCCCTGTCAATAAGCTGTTGGGCAGTTCTAAGCATGTCACCTCTAAGCATGTCACTATGTATTTCTGTAGACATATAGTGCTACCTCTTACTCTTAAACTAAGACTTGGTCCTAACTCTCTAACCTGGACTTGGTTCCTCTTCCCTTCTTGTGACTTTAATGTCAGAGGTAACCAAAAACAGACATTCTGAACACTTTGAGAGAGAACCAGAACTGTTAGAGTAACATAGAAGTTTGATCTCATTTGACTTAGTGCTTATATTACATTTATTTTCTTTGCTGTGGCAACTGACTGCAATGAAGTATTTTTAAAATATTTTAGACCACACTTTCAGGTATTTTGGTCCATGTTCAGCTGGGCCTGAGTTAAGTCTCAGCATCATGGTACTGGAAAACAATGAAACTCATCTTTTGTTGGGTAGGAAGCAGAGTGGAACAAAATATAGCCAACAAGAACACAAACATATAAGTCCTACTTCAACCAAGTAGGCCCCATCCACAAAACTGATCACTACTTCCTAATAATACTATCATACTACAAATCAATCCTTGGAAACATTCATTGAGGAAGAAAGAACAAGTATAATTCAATTACTTCCTAAAAGGCCATCTGCTGGTAACTAACCCTGGAGAGCATGAGCATAAGATTGATGTTCCATATTCTTAATAAGACTCTCACTGAGCAGTTTCTCACTCCATAACTCATCTATCATCTGGACCTGATACAAAATTGTGCTCTATCTCAGAAAGATCCTCAGATTTTCAACTGTATTTTCATTTCCATCCACCCATCTAACATGCATTTTCCTAAATTTCTATTGTGTACATATACTGTTATAATATTCATTGTCATCTTGACAGAAACTAGACTCACCTGGGAGACAAATTTGGGGCTGCCTATGAGAAAGTTCCTGGAATGAGCTAATTGATATAAGAATACCCATGCTAAAAGTAGATAGCACCATGTCATGCACTGGAGTCCAGGATTAAATTAAAAGTAGAAAGCTAATTGTTGAGTATAAGCAATTCATTGCCTTCTGCTTCCTGACTGCAGATACGATGTGACTAGCTGACTCATGCTTCTGCTGTCATACTTTTCCTATGATAATGAACTGAGCCCTTATACTTTCATCTTAATTCAGTGCTTCTTTTCTTACGTTACTTTGTCAGGGATTTTGTCACAACAACAAGAACTGTAACTAATATAGTGTGATGGATATTAATGGTAAGTGACATAGGAGACATAGACAGTACCAACCCTTCTTACATGAAGTACATCTGCTTTCACGTGGCTTATGGATCAGGAGGGGTAAGCCTACATATTATCTGTGGAACTGACCTTAGTTGAAGGTGTAAACTACCTTGAAAAGTCAGATTAATTTCAGAATAATAGAGAATTCCTTGAAAGGCAAGAGGAAGGCCGCAGAAGTTAAGAGCAATTCCTTCTCTTGCAGAGGACCTGGGTTTGGTTCCCAGTACCCACGTGGTGGCTAACAACCTTCTGTATTTCCCTTTCTGGGGACCTGATACCATTTTCTGGCCTCCACAGGCACTGTACACATGTGCACTTATATACATGCAGGCAAAACACCCACACACATAAAGTATAAATAAATAAATGAATAAATAAATAAAAATATTTTAAACCAAGAGAAGAAATTGTAGCTGAACATTCATCAGTCCATAAGACTTATAATTTCTGACATATGAAGAGCCTGATGCATTACAAATGGAGGGAATATAATAAATTCATGGACAAATGGGTTCACTGTCATGCACATTTAAATTGGACTGACAGTAATATTGCAAGTTTGACAGCGATTTACTGGAAGGGATTGCCGTGGCTGTTTTAGTTTGAAAAGGGCTCACGGAAATCTTGGATGGGAGTATGGGAATAATCTTCTAAACTATAAATGCATTTCAAGACAGGCATAAAGTGAAGAAAAGAGTTCATATTGCAGTATTGAAATTGTAGCCTTTCAAACAGCCTGGTAGCAAGCCTGACCTTTAGCTGACCTCTGGGAACTTGGCTTTGAAGAAAAAGTTTTAAAGGAAAAAAAATGTCTTATCATATCTATACTGTTCATATAAGAAACACAGGCATATCTTTATCTCTAAGGTCTAGTTATATAACCTTTTTCTATCACATACCTTAGACATAAAGCAATTATTTGCTGCATCCTATAAATCTTTCTATTGATTTTCCAAACTTTTAGGTGGTTTTTTGGATATCCTCAAACAGGATTAAAAAATACATAGAACTATTTTCTTTGGGGTTTTGAGCCCAAATTACCAAGTTTTTGCAGGACTAGAGATAGAACCTAAGGCCTATTACTGAATGCTTGACAAGTGCTTTACCACTGTACTACAGCTTCAACCCCCAAATATCAGTGCTTGAAACTATTATGTCCATTTGCAGAAAGGACATGTTCTATGAAGGGAAACAATACTTGAATCTCTTCATTCCAAACTTTCTTTTCATTCTTTCATTCTTAACTTTTACATTTTACACGGAGATATCTGGTAATAAGCATCCTCCTGCTCACTTAATTCTCAGAATAGAGGCTGTCTTTTGACTTTGCTATTATCTTGTCTGTGGAATAATTGTCAGTAATCTAAGTATAGACAGTAGTACAGTTTCTCATCTCACAAAAGGTGATTTTCATTCATTGTGATCATTGATGCATTTGCTTTCTCATTGTAACAAATGTTGCCTTTGCAGAAGGAGAACAATGTTACAGAGCATTACCAAAAAGATACCTTATAGGAAAATGAACCTAAATAACTCTCTGTTCATTTAATACAAACCGATCTTGTCCTGTTGTTATGTCCAATTTGGACAATAGATTTACAAATACATAAATTTAAGAAGGAAATTAATTCTTTGAAGAGCATACATGTATACCTGAAAGCCAGGAGTAATGAAGGTAGGCAGACATGTTGAAATTAAAGGACAAATTGAGGGTTTATTTCCAAAAGACACCTGCAGAATTCCTGCAAGCCTGCATGTAGGCTAGAAACTGATGGCTTTATAAATGTATTTTTTGACCCATTACAGGTTAGAGCCTTATGTAATAGGTTGCATTTTACTGCCTTTATGGGCACCCTTACATCTTTTCAGGGTAATTATCTCAACACATCTGAGGTGGCAATGTAATTGACTCTTGCTTTTGTACAGTTACAGGTTAATGAAACAGATTGACTTCTTTAGAACAAATCACTCATGTTTTGCTTTTGAAACAAAATAGAAATGTATTTAGATATGATGTTTGATACATTAAAATACTCAGATGGCTGACAACTTTGATTTTTCATCCTTTATGCATCACAGTGTGTAGCCGTGAAACAAGGATAATAGAAGCATATGAGAGCAGCTTGGCTACTTGAAATTTAATACCCAAGAGAAAAGAATGACAGAATGATATTTTTGATGACTTTAGCATTGGCTCAACCAAATACCATGTGATTACTACAGATGTGGCTTATATGTTCGGTTGTATTTTTACCTAACTCTTCCAGTGATTTGGAGGCATAATAATTGATTTCTTTAAATTTTCAATTAAGAAGCCAGGTATGGTGACACATGCCTTTAATCCTAGCACCTGGGAGGCAGAGGCAGAGGCAGGTGGATCTCTGTGAGTTCAAGGCCACCCTGGTCTCCAGAGTGAGTTCCAGGCCAGCTGGGGCTACAGGGAGATCCAGTCTCAAAAAGATAAAAAAATTCAATTAAAAATCATTTCAAAAAGCAGTTTGTGTAATCCCTTTATCGTCTGAATGAAAATCATGCATTGATTTCTTTATTAAGTATTTCCAAACAGTTGAAGGTAGCAAAGAAATACAAGGTGTTTATTCTAGAGTTGGATTGAGAAAATGGATGCCTTGTTATTTTTCTTGTTGTTTTATCAGGGAGGTACAGACCTGTTGTATTAGTCACTTTTCTGTTGCTGTCATAAAACCACCACATTCTACTCCCTGTCCCCCATAGGCTCCGTACCATATAAAATGCAAAATGCATTTAGTCCAACCTTAAAAGTCCCCATAGTCTTTACCAGTCTCAATTATGTTCAAAAGTCTATAGTCCAAAATCTCTTCTGAGACACAGGCCAATATCTTAACTGTAAGTTCCTGTAAAATCAAAAGGCAAATTACATACTCCCAACATACAGTGGAACTGCATACACATTCCCATTCCAAAAGGGAAGAATAGAGGCATAGTGAGGAAATACTGGACCAAAACAAGACCGAAAACCAGCAGGGCAAACACCAAGTCCAGTAGCTCCATGTGTGACTTCTGGGACTTTACTTCCATAGGGCTTAGATGGCTCAGCTCTTCCAGGACTGCATGCAACATGGATCCCTTCCTTAGTCTGGTACCAGTCCCTGTATGCAGCTCTCCTTGGCAAATATCTCACAGCTCTGGCATCTTGAATGTCTTCTTGTGGTCTCCACTGCCAACCAGGCTTCACATTCAGAGCTTCACACAATGGCCTATCAGGGCCTTCTTTATTCAGGGACACCCCTGCTGCACTTTACCTGACCTTGGTGGCTCTCTGAAACCGTGGAGGAAGAGTTGATGACCCTGTCACTCTTGCAAACTTCATGCCTCTAAAGCCAGCACCATGTGAATGAAACTGCCGAGTTTGGCTGCAAGTTTGGGATGGACCCTGCCTTATTTCAACCACATTTGCAACTTTTCTCTGCACTGGACTTGTTGGAGCAGAAAATCCTTTCAGTATTTTCCTTTCAAAAGTTGGAGTATTAGCTGGGTGTGGTGTTGCCCTGAAGGAACTATTTCTGTTGTTTGCTTGTAAATCTCGAGACCCCTCCTTAATCACACTTTTTCCATTGTTTACTTGTAAATATCTGGGCCTCTCCTTAAAAACTTTAATCTCCTTATGAAAGGGATCCTCTCCTTCACATGTCTTGGCCTCACCTTTAATCTTACTAGTGTACTTTTCAGATCCAAACTGTATATTCTGTATTTCTTTCTGCCACATTTGCTCTTTTTCACTGTAGATCTGTATAATATTCACCATTAATAGCTATGCCACCATTTCTACCTTAGGCTGTCTTGAAATATCCTCTGCCAAAGACATTAGTCCATTACTTTTCAACTTAGCATCAGGCAAGCATTTGGGCTGTGGGCAAACTATGGCCAGACTCTTTGATAAAATATCCCAATTGCTGTGTAAGTCTTTATTTTCCTCTGGAACTACATTTTTTCAGCAATGCTTTCTTCCAGGCTTCTACTAGAATGGCCAGTTAAACTCTGCTTAAAGTAGTAAACAGCTTCTCTAGCCCAATGTTCCAGAGTCTTCCACATTTCTCTAAACATCCACATGGCCAGGTTCTTCATAGCCAACACCCCACTCGCTGGTACCAAATAACTGCATTAGTAACTTTTCTGTTGGTGTGATAAAACCATGATGACCAAGGGAACTTATAAAAGGAAGAGTTTATTTGAGCTTATGATTGATGGTTCCAGGGAATTAGAGTCCATTGTGGTGGGAGGTATGGCGGCTGGAGCTGGAGCTCGAGCTGGAGCAGAAAGCCGAGGTTCCCATCTCCCAATAAGCACCATCAAGAGAGAGAGAGAGACTGGAAACTGCAAGACTTGTTAAACTCATTAAGTCAGGCCCCTATGATGTACTTCCTCCAGCAAGGCCACACCTTCTAAGACCTCCAAGAACAGTGACACCAACTCAAGTCAAAATGTCTTAATACTTAAAGCCTATAGGGGACACTATCATTCAAACCACCACACCTGTGTAATCTAAACCTACAACAGACTATGTAAAATGATATCTACATATATATCCATTGATCAAAAATCTACTGATATATATATATATANGTAGGCTGAAGAGCCAGAGTAGAGTGGGGTAGGGGGCAGAGGTGGTTGAGAATGTGTGAAGAGGAGCAAATTGGAGGGGTTAGGATGTTGTCCGAAAGGACAACACCCTGCGGAGATTCGCCTGCGAGAGGCCTGGCATGGTAGGGGGGGGCTAGAAAACATGATGGGCGTTTGAATGATGTATGTTGTGGTGTTGGACGGACCAGGGTAGAGGGTTAGAGCCTTATGTAATAGGTTGCATTTTACTGCCTTTATGGGCACCCTTACATCTTTTCAGGGTAATTATCTCAACACATCTGAGGTGGCAATGTAATTGACTCTTGCTTTTGTACAGTTACAGGTTGGTAAGTGGAAGGCACAGTTCGACTTCTTAGAACAAATATCATGTTTGTGGCGTTTGAGAACAGGAATGAGGAAGATGGTGATGTTAGGGAAGTAGTGAGTGGGTTTGATGAGCAGTTAGAAATGGACTCGGAGAGTGGCTGAGCAAGGCGTGTTGGATGTTTGGCATGCCGTTTATGCATCAACAGTGTGTGTCCCTGAAACAAGGATATGAGGTAAGAGGGAGCGATATGAGGAGCGAGGGGCTGTGGCTAGCTGTGAGGAATTGGGAAGTAGCCAGGGAGAAAAGAATGGAGCAGAGATGGATGATTTTTGGATGACGTGTTAGCATGTGGGCTCAGACCAAGAGTAGCGCATGGTGAGGTTGGAGCTGGTGCCGAGATGGGTGGGCGTTTGATGATGGTTGGGGGTTGGTGGATTGTTGTTAGCCGGTAACTCTTCCAGTTGAGTTTGGAGGCATAATAATGATTTCTTTAAGAGTTTTTCAATTCAAGGACCCAAGGTAGTGTGACACATGCCTTTAGGTCCTCACCGGTGGGAGGGGCAGGGGAGGGCGAGGAGGGGCCAGGTGGGAGTCTCTGTGAGGTTCAGAGGGCGCAGACGCGCTGGTCGTGCGGCAGAGGTGAGGGGTCGGCGCAGGCCGAGCTAGGGCTACAGGGGGAGAGGTCCAGTCTAGAAAGGATAGAAAAAGAAATTGTTCAATAAAAATCATTTCAAAAAGCGGTTTTGTGATCCGTTTATGCGTGCTGGGAGAGTGAAAATCGGATAGCATTGATTTCTTTTATTAAGTATTTCAAGAGCAGTTGAAGGTAGCAAGAATGACAAGGGTGGTTTATTCTAGAGTGGTGGAGTTGAGAAAAGAATGGAGTGCCTTGTTATTTTTCTTGTGTTTAATCAGGGAGGTACCAGACGTTTGTAAGGTGTAGTCACGTGTTGTTGCTGGGTGTGGCTGGTCGGATAAGAAACCGAGCGGATTGCTACTCCTGTCCCCCATAGGCTCATTACCTTATAAAATGCAAAATGCATTTAGATCCAACCTTAAAAGTTCCCCATAGTCTTTACCAGTCTCAATTATGTTCAAAAGTCTATAGTCCAAAATCTATTCTGAGACACAGGCCATATCTTAACTGTAAGTTCCTAGGTAAAATCAAAAAGGCAAATTACATACTCCCAACATACAGTGGAACTGCATACCACATTCCCATTCAAAAGGGAAGAATAGAGGCATAGTGAGGAAAATACTGGAACCAAAACAAGACCGAAACCAGCAGGGCAAACACCAAGTCAGTAGCTCCATGTGTGACTACTGGGACTTTACTTCCATAGGGCTTTGATGGCTCAAGCCTCTTCAGGACTTGCATCGCAACATGGAATCCCTTTCTTAGGCTGGTATCACTCCATATTTGCAGCTCTCCTTGGCAAATATCTCACAGCTCAGCTCTGGCATCTTGAATGTCTTCTTGTGGTCTCCACTGCCAACCAAGATTCACATTCACAGCTTCACCAAATGACCTATCAGGCTCTTCTTTATTCAGGGACACCCCTGCTGCACTTTGCTTGACCTTGGTGGCTCTCTGAAACCAGGGAGGAAGAGTTATGACTTCATTCTTGCATCTTCAATGCCTCTAAAGCCAGCACCATGTGAAATGAACTGGCCTGCGAGTTTGGCTGCATTTGGGATGGACCCTGCTTATTTCAACCACATTTGATCTTCTCTGCACTGGCTCGACTTGTTGGAAGCAGAAAATCCTTTCAGTAATTTTCTTTCAAGAGTTGGAAGTATTAGTGGGTGTGCGTGTTGCCCTGAAGGTAATGTTTCTGTTGTTTGCTTGTAAATCTCGAGACCCCTCCTTAATCACACTTTTTCGATTGTTTACTTGTAAATATCTGGGCCTCTCCTTAAAAACTTTAATCTCCTTATGAAAGGAACCTCTCCTTCACATGTCTTGGCCTTCACCTTTATCTTACTAGCGTATCTTCAGATCAAACTGAATAATCCTGTATTTCTTTCTGCCAACATTTCCTTCTTTTTTCACTGTAGATCTGTACAATATTCAACATTAATAGCTATGCCACCATTTCTACCTTAGGCTGTCCTTGAAATATCCTCTGCAAAGCATTAGTCCATTACTTTTCAAACTTAGCATCGGGCAAGCATTTGGGCTGTGGGCAAAGTATGGCCAGACTCTTTGATAAAATATCCCAATTGCTGTTAAGTCTTTATTTTCCACTGGAACCACATTTTTTCAGGCATGCTTTCTTCAGGCTTCTACTAGAATGGCCAGTTAAACTCTGCTTAAAGTAGTAAACAGCTTCTCTACCCAATGTTCCAAAGTCCTCCACATTTCTCTAAACATCCACATGGCCAGGTTCTCCACAGCAACAGCCCCCTTCGCTGTAACCATAATTGCATTAGTAACTCTTTCTGTTGGTGTGATAAAACACAATGATGACAAGGGAACTTTAAAGGAAGAGTTTTATTTGAGCTTATGTTGATGGTTCCAGGGATTTAGAGTCCAATTGTGCGTGGGAGGTATGGGCGGCTTGGAGGCTGGAGCCTTCGTAGCTGGAGCAGAAAGCCGGAGTTCACATCCTCCAAATAAGCACCATCAAGAAGAGAGAGAGAGACTGGAAACTGCAAGACTTGTTAAACTCATTAAGTCAGGCCCCTATGATGTACGTTCCTCCAGCGCAGCCACAACTTCTAAGACCTCCAAGAACAGTGACACCAACTCAAGTCAAAATGTCTTAATACTTAAAACCTATAGGGGACATATCATTCAAACACCACACCTGTGTAATCTAAACCTACAACAGACTATGTAAAATGATATCTACATATATATCCATATGAATCAAAATCCTACTGATATATATTATATATATATTATTATATATATAATTATATATATAAAATCTACTGATATATATATATATATAATGATTAATAATTTTATATAATATAATATATATATATATATTTCTTTTTTTTTTTGGTCTTTTCAAGACAGGATCTCCCTGTAGCCCCAGCTGTCCTGGAACTCGCTCTGTAGACCAATCTGGCCCTGAACTCACAAATATCTGCCTGCCTCTGCCTCCCGAGTGCTAGGATTAAAGGCGTGCACCACGACACCTGCCTCTATGATGCTTTTATTATAAAAAAGAAATGCATGCATGTGTAAAAATACTGGCAGATCATAACAAAGATCTTAACTTTACTAATTTATAAATACAGATGCTATACATTCTTCTTTAATTTGTATTTTCTAAATTTTAAATAAGTACACTATTTTATTACAAGTCAAAGGAAAATTCTACCCTTAAAAATAATATTATCTGAACTATGAAAGTTACCGTGATTATACAGTTGATTTTGGTTGGATTTTCCCAAATCTTTATAAGGAGAAATTAACCTTCTAAAGAAAACTGTTCCCAGCTCTTATTAGCTAGCCTCTTATATCCAAATGGAGGATCAGGACAATTTCACAAGCATTTATGAAGAGGGCAGCCCCTGAGTAGCAATTGAGGTTCATCTTGGAAATATGCAAAATAGGAGAGAGAATCAGAATGACACACGGAAATGATGAGTGTGCTATAGAGATGTAAAGCTACATTTCAAAAAAAAAAAGGCAAAGATTTGGCGAAATTAGCTCTTATTTCATGAATCCTTAGAGCAGAGTGATCTTTTGGTGTAATACTGAAGGCACTTGCCTCTTTTTTATTACATAAACATGCTCTGCATTAGAAATACAGAGAAAACTGAGAAATGGGCTCAGTTTGCATGGGGAGTTGGGATTTTCATAGTAAATATGGGGTAGATCTGAGATATCTATGAGTACTATGCTCAATAAGCTTGTTTTTTTGTAGATATTCTTGAACTTTTGAGAGAACACTATTTCTAACAGGTTCCTCTGGATGAAGAGCTACTGTTCATCATGAGTTGTTACAAAGGCGGATAGCAACATATATTAGCCAGAAATGACAAACCAGGATAACTGCCAATATCTCATCATTTTTCAGAGATCTAATAATCATTGTAATTATATATATATATATACATATATATATATATATATATATATATATATATATATGAATTAAGAGCTCACTGAGGCCAAAGGTTATGTATCCCACTATATTTTTAACTCAACATTGTTAGTCTATGCACACCTGTTGCTCAAAATCAACCAAAACAGACAAGAATTTAACACACACAGAGAGAATGAGCAGAGAAAATTAAAGTACTACAATGTAATAAATTAACAACTGAGAATACACATATAGTCACTATCCACCATTAAACTCTTAATTTAGCTGTGGTGATGGTATTTTTAGCATATGAAATATGGTACAAACTCCTTCTGTAAGCACAGAATGGAATAACTGCAATTTTAAGGAATCTGATGTGTTGTGACTTCTGCTGGCATCACACACACAGATGCACTCATACATTTAAGCAAAACACACATACATAAAATATAAACACAAAAAATAAATAATAAAATGTATTTCACTACACCTAGAAATCACACTAATTTCACATGGAGATGATAATGTTTCTTTGGTTTTACATAGACATTACATTCATAAGAAACTAGGCAGGCTACAGTATGTAAAGCATTGGTATTGTCCAATATTAGTAGAGAAAATAAAATCAGTGACAGTTTTATCATGGAATAAACTCTTGATACATTTAACTTTGTCACAAAAGTATGCTGGACTTTATGGTCTGGTACATGCAGAGGGATTTTTTACTGATTGTGTAGTTCAGCTCCTTTGCTTGATTCATTGTAATTATTCACAATCAACACATCCTTATTTTGAAACATTATTCATGCAAATGAATTAGTGAAAAGTTGAACACAATTGTGCATGCTCTTTGTAGATTTATATATATTTACTATCAAGAGGTATCTTTATACAAAGAACAGCTACCTGGTCAAAAAAAAAAAAAAAAACCCTGCTTCATTAGTAGGATCGAAAGGTTACTCCTGAACAAACTGTCAGCCCATGAAAGGAAACAGCCAGAATTGACCAGAATCCAAGTCAACAGCTCCAGAGAGAGAGGACAGTTTTACTTCTCATCCACCTGTGCCCCTTTTCTAAGCCTAGGGAACAATCTGTGGAAGAGGGGGCGTGGTAGAATGTAAAGGCTGCGATTGGGGTGAACGGTGAAACTACAGCGATGTAGTCTGGACACTCATTTGATCAACTTGATTGAACAAACAACCTGTCAACCTCCACTGAATGGTGGGACTGTGGGGGGTTTGGCCCCACAATCAGTCTGTAGATTGGTTTGCACGAAGGATGCTAGACGCTGGAGTACGCTTAGTAGCGACAATGACATAAAATAAAAAAAAAAAAAAACCTGAAAGTAGTGCAGGACAGATGGCAGAAATACATGAGGGATGGGTGGGGGTGGGGGGAAGGAAAGGGACATAGCCTGAGCTGGAATGGACAAGGAGTACAGAAATGCACAACCATCAATAAAAATTAAATTTAAAAAAAATGAAAAAAACATTAATTTCTCATGGTTCATAATGTTTCTTGTGGTTGTAAGGTACTTGTAGTTTTGTACTATATATATATATATATATATATATATATATATATATCCTGGCATTATGATTTATGCAACTCATCATTGGATTCTCTAACTCCCATCTTCACATAAACATCTCCTTGTGCATTCCATTCTCTCTATGTATGTGTCTCAAGATTCCCTCTGCCTTTCTCTTAGAAGGATCCAAGTGATTTTATTTAAGGCCCATTCAGATAACACAGAATATGTCTTGACATTTTCTTTTTTATATTTTATTTATTTCTGTATGTGTATGATGTACTGTCTGCATGCAGGTTTGTGCACCCGTGTCTTGCAAAGCGCGGGGTCTAGAAGAGGGTGTTGGATTCCCTGGCAATGGAGTTCTCCTGGAATTGGAGTTTCAGATGGTTCTCAGCCCCCATGTGGGTGCTAGGGATCAAACCCAGGTCCTCTGTAAGAGTGGTCGGCGCTCTTATACCACCAGGCCATCCTCCAGCCTCATGTATTATTTCAAACCTCCATGTTTTTTTGGGTGTTTTTGAGACCAGAATCTCCTGTAATACAACTGGCCGCTGGAACTCGCTCTGTTGACAAGGCTTTGAACTCACAGATATTCTCTTGCTTCGCTCCCGAGTATGGGATTAAAGGTGTTGGCCACACACCCGGCTTGACATGTTTTCTTTTTTTTTTTTTTTTTTTTTTTTTTTTTTTTTTATTTTTTATTTTTGGTCTTTTCGAGACAGGGTCTCCCTGTAGCCCCAGCTGTCCTGGAACTCACTCTGTAGACCAGGCTGGCCTTGAACTCACAAAGATCCGCCTGCCTCTGCCTCCCAAGTGCTAGGATTAAAGGCGTGCGCCACCACGCCCGGCGACATGTTTTTCAATACAAACAAATAGTCATTTTTCCCACATACTTTAATATTTAGATTCTAGGAATTAGAGAAAATACACCTTTTGTTTATCTTTTTGTTCTACCATAAAATTCAACCAACTAATATGTGCATTACTGAGAATGTCTAGAATATCTTGCTACCAAAGCCTATCTATAAACTTTCTAATTCTGTATTAAATTATTCTGTATCTCAGCTCCATAATAAATTGGGAACTCACTCAATGTGCCCTTTGCCTTTTAGAAATTAGGAAAATAAGTTCCCTGAAGATTCAGTGTTTTGAAATTGTCATTAAAAAATAACACTAGCAAGCATAAAAAACAAATCAGAAACTAGTGTTAATAATGCAGGTTGTGTTTTCCCATTTCTCTATAAGAAAATGAGAGGTTCAGTTGCACATTTCACTTTAAAGTTGTTTAGGTATTATTTACAGCAAACTAATCTAAAAAAATTATTTCATTATTTATTTTAGTGAGCCTGTTATCAGTAATATGTTTAGCATAAAATTTATTAGTGACTTGCCCTTTGATTTAGCCTGTCTAATTGGTGCAAATTGTTAGATTGCATTAAATCACACCATTTCATGTAGCTATACATGGGTCAAGAAATCTATTGCAACAAGTTAGGTAATTTTTCATGCAGCTGAACAGCACAAAAATGGCACTTAAGTGCCCAAGAGAGTCAATATTCTAAAATAACAGTTATGTGGAATCTTGTTAGAATGGTGGACAGAGCTCACATTCCATTTCCATTCATTTTCCTGATGTATAAATTTAGTCAAAATAGAATTTCAAAAAAGAGGATTAATGCTTGTAAGCATGCTAGAATCACGATTAATAATCCTGGTGTAGTCTTCATTCCTGATTTGCTATCTTAGGGAGTAAATCATTTGGTAAAAGAAGAAAAAAGTCATTTCCCATGTTTATTCATTTTTATTGAAGTTTTGTGCATTTCATACAACATTTCCCAATCAAATCTAGTCCCATTCCCCCTTGCTTGCCCCCCACCACACCAGAGCCCATGCATCTTTTTCTCGGTCTTTTTTTAAAATTTTTTGATGCAAAAGTTTACTGTTTTGAGCAGAAGTTTACAGTCTCAGTCAGTTCTTTAACCCAGTCTTTTTAGTTGTTTTTGCTCCTTCCAATTTGTACCGATCCAAAATATGCGTATATACACACCACACATATACTAAAATTATGACGTCTGAAAATCAAGTATAATTCCAAAACATTTTTAGGGATTCATGTCTTCCCATGTTGATTTTGTTGGGTAGGTGATAGAAAGATGCAGCCAGCCGGGCGTGGTGGCGCACGCCTTTAATCCTAGCACTTGGGAGGCAGAGGCAGGCGGATCTTTGTGAGTTCAAGGCCAGCCTGGTCTACAGAGTGAGTTCCAGGACAGCTGGGGCTACAGGGAGACCCTGTCTCGAAAAGACCAAAAAAAAAAAAAAAAAGAAAGATGCAGCCATTTTCATTTTATCCCTCAGTGGCATAAAGTTACACCAATTATAATTCAGAAAACAGATGAACAGCAAAGAAACATTGCTCGAACCCTGTCACTGATATTTGATGATTGAATGGGAGACTGAAAAGGAGGATAAGGCTGCATATTGACAAAACAATACTGGCTATATTGCTCAGCTGCATCGCTTCTTCCTAAACTCTGCCACTCATTATTCATATCTCATTGTCTCACAGATGACTAAATGGATGACGTAACATGACTCAAGTTCATTCTGTAAAGAAATAAACATCAAAATATGTGATTTTATTTTAGCTTTTTATTGTTTTTCTTTTTATTTATTTATATATTTTTTATCAAATCTAGACCCATATCCCCCCCATCCGCCCACCCCACCAGAGCTCATGCATTCTGACAAACATGCTTTTCATTTCTCTCTCAGTCTTTCTCAATATTCTCCATGTGGAAGTTGACTGTTTTGAGCAGAAGTTAACTGTTTCAGTTAGTTTTTTGATGCAGTCCTTTCTGTTGTTGTTGTTGTTGTTGTTGTTGTTGTTGTTGTTTCAAAATGCATCACTCCCAACTTCTTTGGACAAAAGCTCAAGGGGCCGTGCACAAGAAATACTTACAACTAGGTAATTGGCACTATCATCCACACTTGAGGGATACCATCCATTGTTTGTTTTTCTGGGACTGTGTTACTTCACTCAGCATGATGTTCTCTAGCTCCAGCCATTTTCCTGCAAATCTCATAATGTCGTCTTTCTTTACTGCTGCATAGAACTCTATTGTTTAGATGTACCACATTTTCTCTATCCACTCGTCAGTTGAGGGGCATTTGGGTTGGGTTCAGCTCCTTGCTATTGTGAAGAAATAAACATGGCCGTGCATGTATCTCTGCAGTGGGGTGAGTCTTGAGGGTACATGCCTAGGAGTGGTATGGCTGGATCCGGTGGCAAGTTCATTCCAAGTTTTCCAAGGGTTCTCCACACTGCTTTCCATAGTGTCTGCATGAGTTTACATTCCCACCAGCGGTGGATGAGTGTTCACCTTTCCCCACAACCACTCCAGCACTTGGTATCGTTTGTTTTGTTGATCCTAGCCAGTATTATTGGAGTAAGATGATATCTTAAAATGGTTTTGATTTGCATTTCCTTAATGATTAGTGATGTTGAACACTTCTTAAGGTGTTTCTCAGCCATCTCTAATTCGTCACTTATGAAGTTTCTGGTCAGCTCTTTGCTCCATCTATTAAGTGGGTCATTTGTTTTCTTTCTTCTTTGTTTTTTTTTTTTTTTTTTTGAGCAGTTTTATATATTTTCTGGAAAAATAATGCTTGTCAGATGTTTCTTGCTGTGAAGGTTTCCTCCAACTCGACTGGGATTTCTCTTCATCCCTTGATGTTTCTTTTGATGTGTACAAAGCTTTGAGTTTAATTGAATTCCATTTGTAATTGTGACCCTTAATTCTTGCGCAGCGTCTGTCTGATTTAGGAAGTCTTTTCCTACACCTATGTCTTGTACTGCTGCCAAATTTTTCTTCTATCACCTCAAAGAGTTTTGGGGTTTCACAATGAGGTCTTTGATCCTCTGAAGTTTGACTTTTGTACAGGGTGGAGGTAGGGTTAAATTTCATTCTTTACAAGTGGGTATCCAGTTTTGCCAAACAACTGCTGAAGATGGTGTTTTTCTCATTGTCTCCTTTGCCCCTTTCAAATAGAAGATGGCTGAAATTGTATGTGCTCAGGTTTGGATCTTCGGTTTTGTTCCATTGGTCACCAGTTTTTTTGTTTTGTTTTTATGACTATAGACTGAAGTACAGTTTGAATGAGTCTGGTATTAGAGATCCCATCCCTCGGTGTGTGTAGCTCTTTTTGTCAGGGTTTTTTTTTCCAATTAAAATTGGTTTTTTTTTTTTCCAAATGAATTTAAAGGACTTTTTTTCCAAGCCTGTGAGAAAACTTTTGGGGATTTTTTGATTGCAATTGCATTAAATCTATATAAGAGTTTTGGTAGAATGGACATTTTTACAATGTTAATTTTCCCAGTTCATGAGCATGGGAGGTTTTTCCATCTTCTGATGTCTTCTTCAATTTCTTTCTTTAAAGGTTTAAAATTTTTGTTGTAGAGATCCTTGGTGTCTTTGGTTAGGTTTGTTCCTAGGTATTTTATTGTTGTTGAGGCTATTATGAGTGGGAACGTCTCTTTGAATTCTTTCTCCAGTTGCTTATTCTTGGTGTAAAGAAAGGCCATTGATTTTTTTTAGGTTAATTTTGTATCCTGCCACTTTGCTAAAGCTGTTATTCGTTTCTAGGAGTTTTCTGGTGGAGTTTTTAGCATCCCTGTGCTTGCTTCAGCTGGTCATGGGAGATCTCTATTTTAGCTTTTTAAACAATGATTATTTTATACTTTGAGGGAATAAGCAATGATTCTAACTAGAGCTACTGGTAGCTTATTCCTCTGATTGGTTTCACAGAGGTACAGTCTGGGAGTCACTTGTAGCATTGTAGACAGACTTGCCTGAGAATAATGCTTCTCTTCCAGAACACTGTGAAATAAGAGTTGAACAAAGACCTGGATTCTGTGGACCTTTTGAATCAAGTCTGTAGCATGGAGTAGCATCCATGTCTCTTTCACGTTTCAGTACAGTGGATGTTCTGCCAAATCTGATAAGCTTTCTACAATAAGGGAAGCAAATGCCCCAAAGCCAAGGTGATTTGATACTGTGTTCATCTGAACCTTGAACATTCCTTGAGTGTCTTCTTTCCTGCCAGAAGGGAGAATGACACCCAGAAGGTGACAGACATCGAGAATAGACTGATGAAAATTTTCTAATGCCAGACATCTCATAACTTGTGCCAGCCAATGCAGTCAATAACCAACAGTGCTATCACTCCTGATGTTGCCCTACATATTGGGACTGGAATGTGGGTGACAGGCAGTCATTGCTCCTGCCTTTCCAGGTTTCTTCCATTCAGGAGTTGCCTTGCATGATGCATTTGTTCAGCTCCTCATGCTTCATCGGGTTGCTGATCCAAAAAACTGACGAAGAACAGTTCTTAGTTGGGAAGAAGTACAAGGAGTGAGCACACTTTCCACAGTACTAAAAAAAGACAGTGAAGAGTGGATTGGGAAGGACATTCCAAATGCAAGATGGCAAAAATAGTGGATACAAACCTGAAGACCAAGCATCTTTGTGCCTAGGCTGCCTGTGTTGGCTCCACTCACAGCAGAATACCTTGATGAGATGAACTGATTCCTAGTACCTAATGCTGGAGTGTATTAAGGATTAGATAGTTCTTGCTGAGTAAATTCCTTCTAATAATAAAATTAATTTGACCATTTGGAATAAGATTTAGTTATGGACCTCAACAAAACCTCTGAATATGCATATTCCACTTTGGAACTGTACATAATTGCTCAATTGCACCTGCAAATCATGTTGTTCACTCACTAATTATTCAAATAGTGGGGGAAATTCCACAATTGTTTGTGTAATTCTGTTAATTGTTAATGCAGTTAGGTACAGGTGCACTGTGACTAATTACACATGCAGAAGCAGCTCCCGAACGACCCACTGTCTCCATGCAAGGGCTGCACCTCTCTGAGAAATACGGAAGGGGATAGCAGAGACAAAGACACAGGCCATCACTGCTCGGGGGGGGGGGGTCCATGTGGCAGACACTTTCATGTGGGAGCCACATATACATTCCGAAAACAATCATGTCTTTGAATTCAATTGGTTTTTCTTTTGCATCGCTTGTGCCCTCTCATCCTTTCCAAACAGAGAGAAGCATGCTTTCACACACAGATTCAAACACCCGGATCATGCAGAGACCAGTTTGAGAAGTGGCTTTATTCATTCTTTCAGTGATGGTTCTCTTGACTAGGGCGATTAGCCTTAGTCCAGGATTTTATTATTGTCTTTTCCTGTCAACCATATGGTTTCAGAAATCTCAATGAGAAATCCCACCCAACCCATGATACCTACCTTTTCTTTTTCCAATACAAGATGCAGGTTGGGAGGTAATATTTAGGTAACTTCTTGAACTTTCTGTTGATTTATGTTGCTGGAACCAAAATAGTAACTATGGCTACATTCATGCTTCACCTTCTCTCTCATCCCTTCAGTTCAACCTCAAGTTACTATATTTTGGCACCAAGCCCAGGGAAAGCATTTCTGGATACAATTCTGATAAACCCTGAAATCTTCTGTCTCTTTGTGGCTCTGTACCTAGTTACATAGCTCATGCTGTGAAAGTTATACTATAGATAGATAGATAGATAGATAGATAGATAGATAGACCCTCAATATTACAAATCTGGCCCAATTTCAATAAGATGCCTAGTTTTCCATATACAATAGGAGTTTCTAAGATTTCATAGATACCAAAAGTCTTAGTAGTTTTGATCACGATGAAAAACTACCTTGTCAAAAATTCCACATAGAAATCCATACAAAATTGTGAATGTTATTTCAGATTCTGTAAAGGCTATTACTATAGTTTAGGGCATGAACATTTTATGTGAATGTCCAAAATTTTACCACCTAGCCAAATGCTTGGTTTGGATGACATGTCCATCTTTAGGAAGTGATTTGATTGCATATAATGCATTATTATATGCAAGATCTCCTATTTAAAGTATATAACTGAATGATGTTGGTAAAATTATATTGCAAATATAATGTCACAGGTACACAAGTAACTGAGATGATAAACTCTGCTTTTCAGTTTCAGAAGACATGGCAAAGACATTATAAGTTTTGATAATTGCCATGGCCATCTGTAAGTTTCATGACGCAGTTAGTAATTAAAAAATATGAGTTTTTGCAGCCAAGTACATGTTTGTTTATCTGAAGCATCTGTACTCAGCAGGGAGAAAAGGAAGAGTAAAGAAGAGATAGAAAATTAGAAATTGTACAGAGTACACATCTATGGACTTTATAAACCACAGACCTTCTGGTACACAAAACATGCTATACCCACAGTTCATGTGCAAGACTTTGTGCTCTGTGAAACTATCACTAAGAGACTGGATGGCTTTCCTGTATATTGTTACATATCTTCCCTTCTATAAGGAAGGCAGGCACTACAAAATATTAACCAGCACTGGTTTATAAGCTCAATGTCAAAAAGGAAATGAACCCACTTTCACACACACATAACACAAATTAGTTTGTGAATAATTCCCAAGAAAGATGGAAGGCTCATTCAAGTCAGAGGTGAGAGAATACACTCACATTTACATTTATCTGGCAGTAGCAAAACATTCAGCATCATTGCTACATGGGGAACAGAACTGACCCAATTCAGTCTCAAGCCTAAAGCCTATCCCTGTCGAGATAGCACTACAAGTATTGGGTTGCTGTGGGGACTCAATAAGATGATTTTTTTATGGGACATTTAACCCAGTTCCCTGCCCATATTAGGTACTTAGTAAATCAGACTATGATTTCTATTATCATTATCTTTTGTGGTTTTGCTTGATGGGATAGAGTGAGTCTCTTTCACTATGTAGGCCAGATGGGTCTTAATCTTGTTTTTCTTTTTTAAAGATGTACGTGTGTTTACTTACTCAGAATAGACACTAGGAAATACGTGTCTCAGAATTTCAATACAGACAGCCTTCCACATCTGCTGTTGGGTTGTATGTTTAATACACTACAGGTAAAGATTTTACAATTACATGTATACTGAATAATTACAAGCTTCTTCTTGTGATTCTCCTGCCTCAAACACCTGGTTGTTGGGATTATAGACATGTGCCTTTCACCATGTCTACTTTCATAATTATCAGGGTTTTTAGACTGTTATTATTTATGCTGCTTTTCTTTCACTCTGAGAAATATGAGAAATTAGCATTCTCCTTAATCAAAGTGCTGTTACCATTTCATCTTTCCACCAGTTTATAACTCTGACCCTTTGCAATTGAATATCGATAATACATGCCTTTTCCCATTTTCTGTAGTCTGGCTATGTAGCACTTCTATTTATATATTTGTTCAAAACTATCAAATGTGTTTCTACAACTATATTAGTTTGGCAAGTTTACAGTAATAATGTTAGTCAGGCCAGTAGTTATGACGAAACACTGAGGTTCCAATCATTTCTCCACACCAAACTATTTGAGCTATAACTACTTTTATATAACACTTATCTTCATGTACTATGGATACATATGTGAATATGTATTAATATATGCAAATATATGCCCATGAAGGGAGGAATCAGTAGCTTCACTTTCATATATGGAAATAGAACATAAAATGGGTGGTTCAAATAATAAAATGTTAGAGTTTGGTCGTCTTGTGGCTAAAATTCCAGGATCAAATGTTAGCGGAGCTTCTCTTTCTTAGGTCTGTGAGAAAAGGATCCAGTCTAAATCTCTTTCGGTGGTTAGATAGCCATCTTCAACTCTTCATGTTTCTTCATATAATCTTTCATCTGTACATATTTTTGTCCAAATTTTATTTTTCTATGGACTCTACTCATTGGGTTAGGTCAATTTAATGACATCATCTTAACCTAACTATGTCTCTAATGATCCTAGTGCCATATAAGCCCACATTCAGATGTATAGGTGGTGGGATAGAACTTCAATATACGAATTGACAGAATAGTCAAATGATCCTTAACAGTGTGGTTTGTGTTTTATTTATCTTTGAAGCTCCTATAGCATTATTTAGATCAGTGCCTGGACTATATTAGAAAAAACAATAACAAATGGGACCTGATTTAAAGGCCAAAAATATTACTCTTTCCCATCACCATCCAAGTCTATTTTTCCATCTAAATGTAAGACTGCTGTTCTTGTGTATCCTACTAGAATATATATTATATATATATTTATATATATTATCACTGATATGATTCAAAAGTTTTGCCAAATAAATGCATGAAAAATGAGTTGAGAGATGATTGAAATATAAGTTTTATAAGTACTGGGTAAATTTAAAGTTTTATTACTTTTGATACACTGGCAACATTTTAATTTGCTCTTATGCATTTATATCTGTCTACATATAATAGTAAGAAATCAATGTACCCTGGTTTGTTCTGGTATAAAAAGCTATACAACTGTCAGAGTTACTTTCATAACAATAAACACTGGGCATCTGTGCATGTGTGCAGGTGTGATATTGATTTGTGGGCAGGCAAGCTAGTTTATCACTCCAAATTAAAACATGTCTGTTAAAGTTTTTAAACATATGCAATTTTGTAAGAACAAAAGGCACCTGATAACTAAATTATATCATAGATAGGTTACAACACCCAACAATCAAGAATCGGAAAACAGGCACCTGTCTGGCGATTAAGAAAATTGAAAGTTTACATTGCCATTGTTCTGTATTATAGTTTTAATTCATTGACACAGGAGTAGTGCAATCAAGCTAAGCTTTCCTTTTCCCTGTTTATCTCATGATAGCAACAATGACTTAATATGCATAATTTGTTATGAGTTTGAAAGAGATCAGAAAATTAGTAACATGAATAATCCAAGTTGATAATCATTGATTTTTCACACTGTGTCAATTGCTGTAAATCACAGAGATATGGATAAATGTAGTTTTCATGTTGAATGTAGTTAAAAGATGTTGAATCTCTAATCACTATGATAAAAGAAATTGTCATCAAAACAGAGACTCTGGAGCTACAGAGTTGTATTGATCTGGGCATAGGAATTTGCAAACTCTATTTCTTTGTTATCTTGTCCCCCTGAACTCTAAAAGATATAAGAGCACATTTGGTGGAAGAAGGTCTAGATTTCAGTTAAGTTTACTTCGTGCATTTTTAGAGCTAATGTGAGCCTTCTCATTGGATGGCTAAATCGTCACTCAAGTTATCTCTATGTCGATACATCATTCCCCTACTAGCTGCAGCTTCAGTACATTTGGGAACATATATTTATTTGCCCAGAGCAAGAATTTTGGAAAATGTTCATCGTTTCTCAGAATTATCCACATGTTGCAATTGGTATCATACTGTAAAGCAGTATCAAATTTAGGGTAGAATTCATACTAAAAGACTGAATGCAATAAAAATGAAGCATTATCATTGCCCTTCCATTAATTCACCTATTTTTCACAGTTCCAGATATCAAGAGCATTGTTTGTGCAGATCCCTGTTAACATAAATCTGGTATGACTGTAAGTCAGAAGGGCCACTGGATTTACACATGGGAACATATGTATAGGTTTGACCCACCTTCCCATCAGTCTGTCCTAGTTCACACTACCCTCTCATTTATGCTTGACTGATAATGTTTTGAAATTTCCCCTAGACCAGTTTGGCATGCAGTCACTTTTCTCATCACAACTAAAGGATGTTGTGCTTCACCTGGGAATGAGGCTCTCTTTGTCTCAGCATTACCACCGTCACTACTATCAGCTCCTACATTCTGAGGACTAATGCCATTTTGGTACTGTTAGAGAGCTTCTTAGAGAAAAAAAATCTCTTATTCCTTGCTTCGATCTTTTTTTCTAAACGGATTTCCCTTGGTTTCTGATTTTAAGCTGTTACGTTTACTGGAGCTTTTTTTCATACATTGAAACAATTTATGAACCATATTTGCTTGTATGTAATAGGTATGGTCCCATAGATTACTGTGCCCAAATACGTAACATATATGCACAAAAAAGCTGAACTATATTTGTGATAGCACCTTAAATAAGTTCTAAAGAGAGAAATTATATTCTTGGAAGGAATTACTTTCTTTATGAATTTTGTAGCTGTGATGGTGTATTTTTCACCAGAACTGGCTGAAAAATAATATTTTCTGTCTTTTTCTGAAATGATTGCTATTTGGTTCAAATTACTTTAAATTGTATCCTAAGAACACGTTGCCTCTACAGAGCTGTAGATCGTCAGTTTTGTGAAATATGTGCTTATGCCTTATTTCAGCCAATTAAGAATACTGTCTTGCAGTCCCTATCTAGACCCTGGGAAATTAATGGAAACTTGGTGTAGTAATATTCATAATCCAACAGAATCTCTGTACCCTGAATGAACAGAAATATTGTTTATTACCAAAGATGCTTATTTTACCAGAAATCTCCATGGGACCTTAGGAATTTATATATATATATATATATATATGTATTTTTATTGAGGGAATCAGACATGTTAATTTCTTAGTGATAAAACTTTATCCCAGAGAGCAGTGATGATGCTTCACCAGTTAGATACAAGGAGATGAATGAAGTTCTGGACCCCAAAATAAATAGAGAAGGGTAACCCAAACAGAGAAGTCTGACATGATAAAAAGACACTTTGTCTTTTTGGTGTGTTTTGCTTTACTTTGGGTTTTCTATTCTGTTTTGTATTTTGAATGAAGGGGGACGTTTCCGAAATGAAGGAGAATAGAATCTGAGCTGAAGAACATTTATAGATGGAAATGAATAGAGGTGATTTACCCTTAAGGTAATATTCCATTAACATTTCTTGAGGAATTGTGAACAAATGTCTGTTTATCCAGTGATGGCACTAATGAGGGACTAAAGCAATGATTTCAGCAAACTCTGTCTTGGTTAAACCAACAAATTTTTCTTTTAATTCTATTTTATTTTTTAAATTAAACTTTGGTATTTTCAGACATTTAAAAAAAGACGCTTTGTGTGCCAGTAACGGTAGGGAATGCTTGTAATGTTAGCACTTAATCCACTGAAGCAAGTAAATGTTAAGTTTGAGCCTACATCCCAAGATCCTGTCTCAAAACAAAGAGACAAAATATACCTTCTTAAAATAAAGAATATCTAACAACCCTATCCTTACAGATGTTTTGAATGTTAAGGCTAATACCTCTTCACAACTGCAAACATCAGTCATAGAGAGTTATAAAACAAAGACCACAATAACCACTATAGTCGATTCATATGAACAGCTGTCACACCTTTACATTTTGTAGTCTGAATTATCTGGGATATCTGTTCTTTTAGGCTCTTCATATAATCGATGAAGAATCTGAGGGGCTGGAGTAAGCCTGACTGGGGACTGCGTTCAATATCCAGCACACACAAAAGGATCTAGAGACTGAGTTCTAAAACCGAGGTGTTTGGAGTTCATTTTTATTGCTAATAGGATGAGATCACAAAATATATTTCAGAGCAAATATTGTGATGTACAGGTTTTCTTTCATTTGAAACAAATGAAACCAATTAACCACTATGAGACCAATAGAGAGAACTTGTTAGAAATGCCACATTTGAAAATGGCTAGCTGTCCTGTCCATCTGACATCACTGGATACCTCAGGGAAGTTTTTTGTCTAACCTACTGCCACTCTAATTAGTCCTGATGCCAGAAATAGCTGACATTGTTAGTGAGTTTATCTCCTCTCTTAGGTTCACACTTAGGAAATTTCAATAAACGTTATGTAGATAAAATAAAATGAACAATTTTTTGAAAAGAAAATCCTTCTTTGTTGTTAGATTGACAATCATGGGTCAATCTAGATTTACTCTACACAGACTCATATACATTTCATATTTGCTGGGATAAACCTTAAAATTCCAAATGCAGAAACCCACAGCAGGCTAAGTAAAATCTGGAGCATTCATGCCAGCAAAATGGCTCAGTGGGTAAAGGCACTTACCAATAAGCATAACGGCCTGAGTTCAAACCTCAGGACCCAATGGAAACAGAGAACCAACATGCTCCCCCCACGCACTCACACACTAAATTTCACTCCTGAATTTTCTTTATTCAATAGCCTCAACAATAACGTACTGCTTAATTTGATATAAATTGTTGTATGAAAGGAAAAATGGCATAAAATATTTTGTGGCTGTTTTAATTTGACCTTGTTGAGATTTTATGGAATACCTCATTGAATTCCATATTATACTTTATGTGGGAGTTTATTTAAAGAGATTGTATTTAGCGGTAGAGTTACAAAAGCAAGAAAATGAAAATGGGACCTTGTTTATCTTGCAAAGGTATATATAAATATCACTTCATGCTTGTCAGAACAATGGAGAAATTGTACACACAGCACTATACCTTCCGTTTTCATGTTCATTACATTGTCATATATTAGTAGAACACAGTTATTTTAAAAATGAAAATACTAACCGAGTGCAACTTATACACATTTATTAGTGGCCACTAGACCTTTAAGGACCTAAGGTCATGAAGATGCTGTTTTATAACTTGGTCCTATCACATATAAACTTTATTATTTTTTTTAAAGACAGCCTTTTTTAATTATTTAAATTTTATTTATTTATCTTCTATGTGTATGAACGTACTGTCTGCATGTAGGTTTGTGCACCCGTGTCGTGCAATGCCATGGAGGTCAGAAGAAGGTGTTGGATTCCCCTGGAACTGGAGTTCTCCTGGAATTGGAGTTACAGACTGTTCTCAGCCGCCATGTGGGTGCTGGGGATCAAACCCGGATCCTCTGCAAAAGTAGTCGGTGCTCTTAACCGCTAGGCTATCTCTCCAGCCCACATATAAACTTTATAACCATGGAAAGATTACTGTACCTCTGTGAACCTCACTTTCTTCATCTATATAATGGAGATAATAATGCTAATATCATGTAGTTATAGTGAATAAGATAGGAACAGAATTGATGCATCATAACTGCTCAATAATAAATTCCTGCATCATGGGCATTTTCATTTGTTTTAGTATAAAAACTATAAAAAGAACCCTTTGATATAATTACACTTCATTTTTGTGTCTCTGCTCTACCTTAGACATTGTTTAAATATTCAACTGTGAAGATTATGTAAAATGCCAATGTCAAGGCAGTCTCCAAATAAAATTATGTGTTACTTAAGGGAAGTCCCAACAGCATATTATTTACCCTAGATGGACTAGGTCTAGAAGGGACTATTAGATGATGATTTAGCTCTTAGAATATACCATAATATCTAATTAGGGAGCTTTATTTAAAAGGATGTTTTTGTCCCAGTTATCTGCTGTATTTTGAATCTCAAATGTCCATCCTGTGAGAACATGTTGTCCTCAGGTAGAAATGTTGTTTCATAAGCTACTGGAAGTTTAGGAGGTGGAGCCTTACTTCTAGATCTGCTTCCTGACTGTGAAAGCATTCTGAACATCTGTCATCCAGTGTGTACCCCAATGCCTTCCCTGCCATGATGGATGGTATCACCTAAAACTGTGAGCCAATGTAAACTCTTCCTTCCTTAAATTGCATCTTATTGGGTATTTTGTCATAGCAACAAGAAAAGTAACTATACAATGTTCCCTTGTTATAGTCTGGATGCCAGGGCTACATTCGTTAAACTGAGTATCCAAGAAAAGGAAAAGAAATTGCCTTAATTTTCAGAAATTCAACTCATAAACATCATTTAAAAATAGAACTATGGATACTCTATAGGAACGGGAGAGAATTTTCAACTGTTCAAGTGCTAATCTCAAAAATTAGTAATTATTATGGTTTCTTGCATAAGTGATTAAACAGATTTTTTAAAAATATAAATTCTCCATACCTCTAATTAGTTAACCTTATATGATTTTATCTTCTTCCTTTGATTGTCTTAGTTGATTAAACATGATTCTATGGAAGCCAAGAGAAAGATCGTGAAACCCTAATTTATAAGTTCACCATAATGTGACCTACAGTCAAATATTCTAAGGACAAACTTCAGCTATTTGGCTGACACATGGATTAATGCAATTTCGGTTCTGAATTTCTAATGGCCCAGTTTATGACGACATGTTTAGAGTGCAAAACATCTTTTTTGAGTGTTTTAATTTTATTTCTCTAAATTTGTATGCAGGTGAGTGGGGGTTTATATGTTTCTGAGTGTGGTGCTCATAGAGACCAGACAAAGATATTGAATATCCTGGAACCGGAATTATAGGTATACATATGTGGGTGTTGAGAAGGAAACTCATGTCCTCTGGGAAAGTAGGAAATACACTTAACCACTGAACCATTCCTCCAGCCTGTTTTTATGTAACTTTGATTCATGCTCTCATATTGGTTTCAGAAACATTTTTTCCTCAAATTACAATCATACAATTACCACAACTGTTTAAATTTTGAGAGCCATACAATGTATGAACAATATTTTCATATAAGGTACAATTCTTCTCTTCTGCCTCGTTCTTACAAAATACAGAGAGAATTGTGCTAACAGATCAAATCTCCTAATGAAAGGAACTGAATTACAGATACTGGATTTACATAATAAAATTTACTTGATCAACAAGGAATGAGTCTCTTATTGTAATAGTTATGTGCTGGGCTTGGTGGCATATGCCTTTAATCCTAGCACTTGGGAGGCAGAGGCAGGAGGATCTTTGTGAGTTCAAGGCCAGCCTGGTCTACAGAGCGAGTTCCAGGACAGGTGGGGCTACATGGAGACCCTGTCTTGAAAAGACCCCCCCGCCGCGAAGAGTTATGTAATCAATGTTTTTATACCATAAGAAAAAAATTGTGTTTTCTTTAATCAAATGGATTGAAGGTAGTACTAAGTTTTTCATTCACATGGGTTTCATGAACATGGGCAAATAATTTTACCATTCCACACTTCATATGTCCTTATTTCATTTTTTAAAAGGGCTAGAAAGTAAAATGTTGACATGTATAACCCCCAGGTCCCATTCCCTTGAACAAGAGTCTATGAAATGTATATAGCCATTTACTAGTTAATGACATTCTACATTGGCTGATCTTTTTAACAAGGATAGATTTTTACTGCCACCATTTACAAACTAGTACTTCCAGAATATACCATGAAATAAAAATAAAAGGATTAACATTTATTAATTAATATTAATATGTATTAAGAGTTTTCATATTCTATGAAATCTATATACCCTGCCTCACAACAACAAAATGAAAACTATACGTAAATGTAGTTGAAGAACAAAGATGCGAAATTTCCAAATAAAATATTTGGAAACAGAATGCAATAAGACAGAAATATTATGTGCTCTGATCAACCTGATTTCATTCAAGAATTTTTCAGTATATGAAAATCAATATACATAAGGTGCAGTGCACAGATACATTCTAGGGTAAAAACCATATCATTTTAATATATGTAGAATAGGTATATGATGAAATTAAATGTCATTTCAAGATCAAAGCCCTCTAGAAACTAGGACTAGAAGGAACATGTAACATAGTAAAGGCTACATATAGTAAGCACATAAGCAATATTCTGCTAATTATGGAAAGCTAAAATTACTTCCTTTATACTCTAGAAGGAGACAAGGGTGAATCCTCCTTAGTCTCTTATTCAGTATAGGATGTAAAGTCTTTGGTAGAGCAATAAGGCAGGAAAAGGAAAAAAGGATACAAATACAGACAATATATCAAATAAACATACAAACAAATCAGGATGTCTCCTATATAAAAGTGGCAAAGATGCTAAGAAAGAAGTCAGTAAAAATCCTGTTCAAAATAATTCCAATACTATCAAATCAGGAGTCAATAACAATCAGACTAATTAGACAAAAATGCCTAAAATTCATATGGATGAAGAGAATATTTCACACACTCAATACAGACAATATATCAAATAAACATACAAACAAATCAGGATGTCTCCTATATAAAAGTGTCAAAGATGCTAATAAAGAAGTCAGTAAAAATCCTGTTCAAAATAATTCCAATACTATCAAATCAGGAGTCAATAACAATCAGACTAATTAGACAAAAATGCCTAAAATTCATATGGATAAAGAGAATATTTCACACACTCATGCTTCAGGTCCATGATATTCAGTTTAGTTACACTACAGAGCCATAATTAGGCAAAAGAGCACAGAGAGACAAATCACACTGGAACTGGAGATAGAACTCAGCAGATGAGATCACTGATTGCTCTTAATAGACGGACCAGGTTCTGTTCCCAGCACCCACCTGTCAGCTACAAGTCTGTAACTCAGTTCTAGACGGAAACTGATCGCTCTCTACTGAACTCTGTGGGCATTGTATGACAATGTGCACTTAACTCATGCCATAAAGGCAATCAATATACCCATGTAGAAAAATAAAATAAAATAATAAAGTATATTTAGGAAAAGACAGACCAGTACAGTGGAATAGCGGATCCCAGTAATACCATACCACACAACTACACCTTATGATATTTGACAAAAGTGCCAAAATATATCCAGTCTCAAAAAAGAAAATCCAGTTCTTCACAAATTATTGTTGGGTAATCTAGAAATTCCCAGCAATAAAGATAAAAATCATGATCTGTTTAAAAATCAATTCAACTTATAATGGCTTCAGAAACTTACCATAACTACCCTGATACTCTGAAACTGCAAGACAAAATCATACATAAAACAAGTCAAGACTGAGATATATGCAAAGACTTTTTATAGAGGACTCCTAATAGCTCAGAAAATGATTGCAATGATGAAAATCGGTGTATGTGAAATTAAAAACCTTATGCACATAAAGGCAATCTCATGAGAACGAGGAGACAATGGCAGAAATTCTCTGCCTAGTATAAATCTGACCCTGGATTAAAGCTTAGAATCTATAACTGATTTTATTTTTTATTTTATTATTCTTATGTGTATGAGTGTGCTGTCTTCATGTACATAGGTGCACCATGTCGTGCAAATGCTGCGTAGGTCAGAAGAAGGTTCAGATTCCCTGGAACTGGAGTTAAAAACAGTTCTTAGCCGCCATGGTGGGTGCTGGGAAGCGAATAGGTTCTGCAGAGCAGTCAGTGCTCTTAACCTCTGAACTCTCTCCAGCCCTATAGTGATTATAAAAGCTAAATAGAAAGTTGGGCGTGTTGGCACACTGCCTTGAATCCTAGCTCTTGGGAGGCAAGGCAAGCCGATCTCTGTGAGTTCAAGGCCAGCCTGGTCTATAGATCTGAGTTCCAGGAAAACCAGAGCTACAGGGAGACGCTGTCTCACAGACAAAAAAAAAAAAAAAAAAAAAAAAAAAAAAAAAGAATTTAAGAAGATATTAGAACAGCAACATCTGCTTTTTCTTGGTGTCATTTGCTTGAAATATTTTTTTTCCATCTTGTCACTTGAGGAACTATTGGCAACAGATAATGCCTGGTAGAGGGAGAGATGATTTTCTTTAAAAACATGATGTTGCCGGGTGTGGTAACACACGCCTTTAATCCTAGCACTCAGGAGGCAAAGGCAGGTGGTCTCAAAGTGGATAAATGTACAGCAAAATCATATGGTGACAAAAACTTGACTTGATAGGCCTTAATATATATGGCAAAGTACATGATATTTATTGGTGGTTAAGAGAGGTGCAGATAGGGTAGGGTTCTAAATATGATCAAAATATGTTGTATGAAGTTTGCAACAATTCAATAAAATAAAATTAAAAACTAAACACCAGAGAGCAAATTATCCAATCAATAAATGAACAAATCAGTTGAGTATACAGTTGTCAAAAAAGAAGTACATATGGTCAATAAATATATTAAAAATTAGACATTGGGAAAATATAACTGCTCAGGAATTCCTCTGTCCCATTCAGCATGGCTGTCATTTAGACAACAAATATACATAGATATTGCTGAGGAGTCAAGGTAAAAGGCAAGTCATATGTCCTGTGGATGAGCATGGAATTCTTGTAGCCAGTGTGGAAATCACTATGGATGTGCCTCATAAAACTGAAACTAACACTCCAATATGATGTAGTTACACAGCAACTTAGTATACACCCAATGGACTGCGAGTCAACATGTTACAGACAAACTTGCATGCCCATCTTTGTTATTGCACTTATAACATGTAGCCAGGATGCAGATTAAGCTTAAAAAAATGATTACATTGGGACACTGTGGTTTACAGACTGGACAGATGGCTCAGTGGTTATTAGCAGTGACCACCTTTGCAGAAGATATGGGATCCGGTCTCTGTAAGTACATGGTGACTAACAAGGGTCTTTAACTGCAGTTTCTTGCAATTTAATGCCCTCTTATGGACTCTGAAAGTATTTTACACATATGGTGTACATAAATACATGTAGAAAAGATATTTCTATACACACAAAATATTTTTTAATTAAAAAGAAGATAATTAATTTATCTGTAAAAGATGAAATATTATATGCACAAAATAGAGTGAGCTGGTAATCATTATGTCAAACTAAACAAGTTAGACTCACAAAGACAGGTATTTCTTATCTCTTCTCATATGTGGTCTAGATTATATGCAAGTTGAAAATGTCCAATATTCAGGAAAAGAGGGGGCCTGAAGATTATGAGAGTCAAGGGAGGAAAGCCAAAACTTGTGTCTCTCTGTCATTTTTGGAATGTGTGTGTGTGTGTGTGTGTGTGTGTGTGTGTGTGTGTGTGTATTACATAAAGTCACCATGAGAGGGGGTGGATACTTGTCTGGAGTAAGAGAACTGGTTGATGGAAAAAGGGGAATAGAGGAAGATGATGAAGGAGAATGTGAAGAAAGAACAGTGGTATACACACTTGAAATTTTCCAGATTGCAATACAGTATTTTGTATGCTAAGTCAAATTGAAACTAATTAGCAAAATAGTTCAAAACATAATGTATGAACTCCCAATTTAGTATGTCATTATTTGGACTCACAGATAGATAGGTGCGTTTACAATGAGGCTGCAAGGAGCAGATAGCTAACACACCTCCAGTTCATTTAACAAAGCAGGATGGATAAGGGACAAAATTGGAAATTATCATCTATAATTGAAAAGAGTTATAATTTTATTCACTCTCCCTTTTCAAATATGACACCATCTTCATGGTAATCAAACTATTACTCTGAAGCAGTTTACTTATCAGGAGACCAATTTGTGATTGATGACCTGAAAATGGAGCTTGGCTTTCAATTCATTTCAAATGCAAACAGTTGACAACCTATAGCTGCTGTGTTTTTTTTTTTTTAACAAAATCAAGCACCTACACTGACCTCCTATTTACGTTGCTTTGAAAAGAAAAAAATCACATAAAAGCTATCAAGAAACACATTTCACAGCAGGCAAATTAATTGGTTTTACAGTATTTGAATGGAGAGTTTGTCAAATAAAACATGTCGTGACACTTAATAGTGTCATTTAGAGGCAGAAAATTATTGGCTTATTTGTTATTGGATAAAAGGAAGGCAAACATTTTGTACTAGGAAGTTTTAATGTGTTTAAAATCTTCATTAGGGATTAATGGACATGCTTGCTTAGCATAGCGCCTCATTAATTTGAGGCTAAACAGTTACTTCTGTGTTTCAATCTCAATGTTGTTTCCTAACATATTTTTTTACTTCTCTTTAATTAGATTTTACATTTGAGTTTGGTTTTTACACCATTGGAGATGTAGAATTAATTAATGAGATTTATAAATCTAATGGTAGTGAGTTATTCTTAGCTATCGTTTCATTTTCGTGAGCAGTTAAACCACATGTAAGGATGTACAGATCTAAGAGTTTTCAGAAGCATAGAAAAAATGTGAACTTCCCTGAATATATTTAGCAGTGTCACTTGGCATTAAAAGATAAAAGTGTTTTAAGTAGAGTTATAAATAATAAGGGAGCTGGCTAGGTTTCAGTTCACCTGCACTTGGCTTGTTCTTTAGGATCATCACTGTCAGAGAAGAGCAATTGGAACTCTGCTTCTGTGGAATTGCGGTGCCATCCCCTGGCAATTAAGACAATGCTAAGTGCAAGGTTTAGAGCATCAATAAGGTACCAAGTTCTTTAGAGGTTACTCTGAAAGTGGAGCCACTTTCTACCCAGTGTATTCTGTTCTCACATTTTTATTGAGTGAATTTGCAGGTCCAGTTTCTAAAATCTATTCTACTTACTTGGCTTAAAAGGAAATTTCACTAAAACAAAATCAAACTGAAATGGGACTTCTTTATTTTATTTTTTTATATTTAAAAATATTTTATGGGGGTTGGAGAGATGGCCTAGCGGTTAAGAGCGCTGACCGCCCTTGCAGAGGACCCGGGTTTGATCCCCAGCACCCACATGGAGCTGAGAACCGTCTTTAACTCCAGTTCCAGGGGAATCCGAGACCCTCTTCTGACCTCCGCGGCATTGCACAACACGGGTGCACAAACCTACATGCAGACAGTACATTTATACAAATAAATAAATAAATAAATAAATAAATAAATAAATAAATAAATAAATAAATATTAAAAATATTTTATGGATTCTTTGAGAATTTTATACAATGTAATTTGATCATATTCAGATTCCCTTCCCATCCCATTCTCAGATAGACCACTACCTCTTTACCCACCCCTGAAGTACATGTGCTCTATTATTATTTAATATAATAATTTATTGATGTTTTCTGAATTTTAGAAATCATTTTTCAGTTCAATTTAGACATATTCCCCTTTACCTTCCCCCCCACCCCACCCCAGTTCATGCATTCTGCCATACATGTCCTGCATCATTTTCTCAGTCTTTCAAAGTTTTTCTCTGAAAAGGTTTATTGTTTCTGGCAGAATTCAACTATATCAGTCCATTCATTGACCCAGTCCTTATGTTGTGGTTCCCTCCCAATTGTATTGCTCCATAATATGCATATATAAATGCCATATATGTACCATAATTATGTCCTCCAGGAATAAACTGTGTGTTAACTCTGATATATGTTTAGGAGTTCACATTTTTCCCTTTAATTTTATATTACTCTAAAATACGAATATATACCGTCTGCCCATATACAACAATTATCATGTCTGAAAGTATGTGGTAAGTTAACTCTAGGGCTCATTAAGAGCCGAGAACCATCTGAAACTCCAATTCCAGGAGAACTCCAGTTCCAGGGGAATCCGACCCCCTCTTCTGACCTCCGCGGCATTGCACGACACGGGTGCACAGACTTGCATGCAGAAAGTACATTCATACACATACAGAAATAAACAAAATTAAAAAAAAAAGAGATTCACCTTATAACATCACAGTTGCTTCTATATAGAAAGAAATATACCAATAACCTTGCTCAGATTGCCTTTCAATTGGGTGATTTGTTACTAGCATCCACAAATGAGGGAAACCATTCCCCATTTGTTTTGGAGGGACTGTGTTACTTCACTTAGCATAATGGTTTCAAGTTCCATCCATTTACCTGCAAAGTTCATGATGTCATCTTTCTTTTTTTTTAAGGTTTTATAAATAACATTTTATTTTATTAATTCTTTTCTTAACTTTTTATTGAGCTTTTGTACATGTCTTATAACATTTCTTTCTTATTGGGGAATGACCTATAATATATTAAAGAGGTACTGATATACATATGTGTGTATAATATGCATGACATAATTTACATGTTTTATATGATATTTTCTTTTTTTAGGAATTCACATTTTCCCCCTTCAATTTTATATTACTTTAAAATATGTATACATATACTGTAATTACAAAGTCTGAAAATAAGTGCTAGGTCCATTCTAGAGCCCGTTAAGAGATTTACATTATAACAACACAGTTGCTTTCAGATAGACTCAAAATGAGCTTGCCACCTGACCCAGTCATACCACTCCTGGGTATATAACCACAAGACTCATCTTACCACAGAGATACATGCACAACCATGTTTATTGCAGATCTCTTCTCTTCACAATAGCAAAGAGCTGGAATCAACCCAAGTGCCCTTCAACTGACAAATGGATAGAGAAAATGTGGTATATCTACACAAGGATTTCTATGCAGTGGTAAAGAAAGATGACATCATGAACTTTGCAGATAAATTGATGGAACTAGAAGATACCATGTTCAGTGAAGTAACACAGTCCCAGAAAAGCAAACGATGAATGGTATCCCTCATCTGTTGATGCTAGAGCCAATTAATGAGTTGTAAGGCAAGCTGAACAATGTTAATGTTATATTCCTCATGATCTGAAAACAACTGTGCTCTTATATTGTAAATCCCTTAACAGCTTGTAGAAATAAACTACCATTTATTTTCAGAGTTAGAATTTTTTGGTATATGGGTGGAGGGTATGTATGCATATTTTAGAGTAATATAAGATCAGAAGAATGAGGAAAAAGCTAGT
The DNA here is from genome assembly GCA_009823505.1 of Rhizomys pruinosus. Classification (NCBI taxonomy): domain Eukaryota; kingdom Metazoa; phylum Chordata; class Mammalia; order Rodentia; family Spalacidae; genus Rhizomys; species Rhizomys pruinosus. The sequence goes on from VZQC01006697.1 coordinate 1,280,891, forward strand.
TTGTCATGACATTATGTCTAACCACAGTATTTAGTTTAAGGGAGTGCTTCTTAGTATTTCTTATACAGGGCTGCTTGAGCTTTTGACCAAGGCTTTTCTAAAATATTACACAGTAGTTAAAAGTATTAGGCTGTTGTAACTTAGCCTTTCTGGATGCTTAACAACCATACTTAATGACCATACCAATTTGGCCGAGGGTCTTAAGGGATAACTTTGTTCCTTGCCCTCAGAGGTCAACTAAGTCCTACGGGACCATGCATGGGAGCATCTCTTGAAATTTCCTGCAAATGTGAGTCATCAGTCTTCCTGTGCAGGGATGTCTTGGAGATCCACTAATGGGACTTCAGCCTGTGTCCATTCTATAAAGAGGAAAGTCTGCTCATGCTTCAAAAAGGGAAGCCTGGTCTAGCAAGACCTGACTTTGTCCTCAAGTGGATGGAACTGGTAATTGAAAAGCCAAAAGAAGCCAGGGGCTCCCTCCCCCACCCCCAAAACCTGAGTGACCCTTGAGGACTAGATCTTCAAGTGACCTTGAGAAAACAAAAACCTTGGTTAATCTGGGCTAACTGTGTGGCCTTAAACGTCCCAAAGGAAAGTATAACCAGAAATAAGTAAATAGTAAGGCCTGAGAAATCATACTTTCAGATATAAAACATGAGATCTTAGTAAAAAGACAAAAAAAAGAGCACTGCTGTTTTGCCTCTCTTACTGGCAAGTGCAGCTATTCTGTGGATGCTACTGCTTTTTCCATCCTTCAAAGATATGAGACACAGCTTTTCAACCTTCTAATATGGAATGTAGACTCATATCTCCAAGAATTTTGAGAGAGACAGAGAAAAAGATGAAAAACATATTTGGCAGAATGCATGATCTCTGGTGGGGTGGGGGAGCAGGAAGGGGGCATGGGTTTAAATTTGATTTGAAATTTTGTATGAAATGCACAAAGCTTCAATAAAAATTTGGCTTTGGGAAAGTAATATAACAATAATGTTGTTCATCTTGCCTTTCAACTGGGGATTTGGTGTTAGCATCCATAAATGAGGGATACCATTTGTCCTTTGCTTTTCTGGGACTATGTTACTTCACGTAACATAATATCTTCTAGTTCCATCCATATTCCTGCAAAGTTCCTGGTGCCATCTTTCTTTAGCACTGCATAGAACTCCATTGTGTAGATGAACCACATTTTCTCTATCCACTCATTGGTTGAGGGGCATTTGGATTGGTTCCAACTCTTTCCTAGTGTGAAGAGAGCTGCAATAAACATAGATTTGCATGTATCTTTGCAGTAGGATGAGTCTTGTGGGTATATACCCAGGAGTGGTATGGCTGGGTCAGGTGGTAAGCTTATTCTGAGTCTTTGAAGGATTCTCCACACTGCTTTTCACAGTGGTTGCATGAGTTTCCATTCCTACCAGCAGTGAATGAGTGTTCCACTTGCCCCACAACCTCTTCAGCATTTGGTGTCTTTTTTTTTCTAGATCTTAGCCAGTCTTTTTGGACTGAGATGATATCTTCGAGTGGTTTAATTTTCATTTCCTTAATTATTAAAGATGTTAAACACTTTTTAAGGTGTTTCTCAGCCATCTTTATTTCCTCACTAGTGAAGTATCTGTTCCGCTCTTTACTCCATATTTTGAGATGTCTTTATTTTAAAATTGACAATGAAGTAATTAAATATAATGAAGTGTATAGTCCTTTCTTTATGACAAGGGGCCATGTGACACCATTCTATAAACAGTTTTCCAAAAACAGAGATAAAGATACAAATTTTAAAACTCATTTGTAAATGGGATTATAACAATTAATGTAAGACCTCATAAACTGTTGCAATGTTCTCAGAATTTCAGAAAAAAAGAAAGAAAAAAAAACCTTAGCACCTGGTTCATAATTTTTATAAAGCAGAAATTTTTGCATGTTTAGAACTGTAGTTTTTAAAATCCTCATTAATACATAATGTATTACAAAAGGTAATTCAGGTTTAATATGCTTCATGCTTACAATCATATATTAAATGTATAAAATTCTTAACATACAAAATATCAGAATGATTATATAACTCATCTGTAAAGCATTCAGTAGCTTCTTCAGAAGTGGCATAAAAGTCTTCTCTTACAGGATGATATGGGGAGACGGATTTGCCTATACTCTCCTGGAGACAAGGTTTGATGGATTTGGGCCTGTAGCAGATCTGCACATCTTAGGACCATATCTGGTTTTACTTTCATCCAGACTTGTAGGCAACACTAGAAGAGATACCAATGTTGGTCAACAAAAAGCATTTGTCTTGTCCTTGGGCTCTGTACTTACACATACCTAGGGAAACCACTTACAGATGAGAAAAAAAAATTAGAGAACTATAAACTGTACTCATTTAAATAATAATTATTAGAAACCAAAGAAGATAATAGTAATCAGCAAAGAACCACCTCGGTCTATAATCTCCCATGGTCTTTTTCCTTTCTCCCCTTACATCTATGATAAGGAACATCTCCAATGTTTCACACTGGTGCTTCCTTTCTTCCATCACTGTGGCCAGATTGTTCTATGATACATCCCTAGCAGATTCACATTGCATGTTCCTATCATTAAAGACAAGACACCTTTCCATTTTGTTGCTTCTTCTCATAACTATATCCCATTCTCAGCTGAGGATCTACTTTGTGACACAGTTCATAGAGAAAATTCAATGCATTCAGTCATGCCCCACCTTATCATCTCATCTTTACTTTTTCCAAGTTGATGCTTCTGTAACTAGGCACTCTGTGCTGCCTTTCTTCCAAAAGTAAGGGAAGAAGCATTCATGTTTCACATTCAGCCATTCTCTCTGATTGTATTCTGAGCAGCTTCCCAATTCTCAAGGACTGTTTTAACAATCACTTAGTTTGTCTTCAACAAAATTGTTCTCTTCTGCATTGAGCCATACCAAAGTGTAAATAAAACACATTAATGTCATGCTTTTTGAATCAAAACAAAGCAAAACTTTTGATCCTATCAGCATTTCTTTTTTTAATGCATATGAGCATATTGCTTACATGTGTGTGAGTGCACTCCAGTCATGCAGTGCTCACAGATTCGTAAGAAGATGTCAGATTCCCCTGGAACTGGAGTTATGGATGGTTGTTACCTGCCATGTGGGTGCTGGGAATGGAACTCAGGTCCTCTGCAAGAGCAGCCAGTGCTCTTAACCACTGAGCCATCTCTCCACCCACTGTCATTATTTCTTATCACCCCATTTCTCTAGTACTTTGTACAGTGGAAATAACTCTTTGTTTCTTTTTTTTTTTTTTTTTTTTTTGAGACAGGGTCTCCCTACTAAATTACTCCTCATTGTACTTGCACTAAATTTAATAGCACTGTCATGTTTTAAGCCTAAACAGTTGCAGTACTAAGATTTGCACAGGACAGAGGTGGGTGCCCCACAGGTGTGGAGGAGTTGCATCATTTGTAAAATCTTAAAAATGAAAGGGTGTGGTCAGAATGTCTGTGGGTTTTTGAGCAGGACCTTGAATGAAACACAAGGCCAGGAAGGGTACAGCAAAGAAAGAGCAAATTAGACAGGGCAGAGTCTGGGAGGCTGGCAGAGGAAGATGCATTGCAATTTCTGACCCCAGAATGGAAGAATGGAGGTGAAAGTCTGGAGAATATATGTAGAGGGGTTCTGGGGAACTTGGCCAGAGAAAGCTGCACAGCTTTCTCAGTCACAACCAGAATAACCCCACTGGCCAGCTCAAGTGACTAGAGGCAAAAGGTGTTTGGGAGAATGTGGACCAGGCAACAAGGAATTTCCAGATGGGTTCTTGGTTTGTGAGAATCATATTACTACATTTGTGTAAGCTAGTTTTTTATAAGTCTCTAACACACACACACAGGTACACACAGGCACACACACACAAACACACACACACAGACTCCCAATTACGACTCCTTCTTGTTATAGAAATTAGTTATTACACCAAATAAATGAACAGTGAGCTAATGGCTACTCAGAATCCACACGATTAAGTAAGCATTCTTTACTTTAAACTCCATCTACTATCAGGGACTCTCAGCTGATTATAGGCCTTTCTGCATATGCAGTCCACTGCCCATACCTAATGTATTCAGTTAACAGATGTCTGGAAAATGAAGCAATTGCTCCCCCTTCCCCCACTCTGCTCTCCACTCACTTCCCCTACTCTAAGTTATCACACCCTTTAAGTCCAATCTCTAGTCACCTTTGTTGCCTTCAGTGAGAGCCAGCTGAGGAAGCAACAACTTGAAACCTTTTAGACAATGGGCCCCTGAAGAGGATTTAACATTTAGCAACATTCACAAGATGCCATGGGGGGGGGGGGGTTTACAACAGCTCTCTCCTCAGTTCTTAGGAAGCTCTCTAGGCTTCTAATGCTGATGCCTTTCTATGAGCCACTGGAGACACTTAGAATATCGACCTGTAACCTGTGCCTATTACTACTGAGCTAAGCTGCTCTGATTTATCTTACTTCATTTCAACCTCACAGAATTTGTAAAAGCAGATTTTTCTTACCTTAGGAAGACAGAGACAACACAAAGTTCATGTGTCATCCCCAAGCAAGTTCCCAGGCTGAAATTTACATCAAAGTCTATTGAATTTCAAAGACTCCTTAGGAACTCCAGAAGATACAGTAAATTGTCTCATTTCTTTGCTTAATAAACAGAAGCTTATTTCTACTTTTTCCTTTTTAGTTTTATTGCATTCTTTGATTGTAGAAAAAGGGATTTTCCTGTATTTGTTTTAAAATGATGTGCATTGAATTTCTTTAGGCTTCAAGTTCTACTTTAAGTTCTTTCTTTTCTTAGTGGAATGGTACATTACATATTGGGTTGTTTTACATGGGCTATTTTGATCTTGGGGCTTGCAGAAAAATTGTGCAAGAGCACTATTTTAAAGCAAACATCAACTCTTTAGACACCTAAGACTTTTTCTTTATTAAAATAAAATCAGACTATGAGCTGATTTGGCAGTCCCATGTAACTGTAGTGAAATCTTTTTTGTTGTTTTGATTAAAATCATATTACCTGAGGAGTTCTGTCTACAGCTTATGTAATATTAACTGTCCCCATTTAATCATCAACTCATGAATACAAACGAGTCTAGGGACAGGTTAAGATGAGGCGGGAATCAAGGAACAGAAGCAAATCCTAATGTGAATCCAGTTTGTATTTCCAAATTCATTTTGGAAACCTGGGACTCCCTGGACAGGGAGATAAAATAAATCAAAATGCATGCAAATAAGTAGTTAGAAGCTGCTGTTCCCTGGTTTTACAAATTGTCAATGATGGAGAATAATTGTTCTCTAAAAAGACTGAGCCTCATTTGTTAGGATATTCTAACCTGAGTTTTCATTTTATTTTATTTTTTTTATATTTTTTGAGGAAGGGTCTCCCTTTAGTCCCAGCTGGCCTGGAGCTCACTCTGTAGACCAGGTTGGCCTTGAACTCACAGAGATCTGCCTGCTTCTGCCTCCCAAGTGCTGGGATTAAAGGTGTGCACCACCATGCCCGGCTTATTTGTAAAGCTCTATCTGAGACCTCTGTATCCCATGAATCAACCATGAGGATAAATGTGGCATTTTGATAATGAAAATACAGATTGAATTAATTTTGAACCTGTGATCACTGTCAACTGTCAACTGTGGATATTATTTAATTGTGCAAGTTATTTAATTTGTAACTAATTTTCAGCTTTTACAGTTGATTTTGAGAAGTCTTTGTTAAGGTGCCATATGTATTGTGGGCCAACCTTGGGAGGATTTAGCTTAAAAGAATCTCTCCTTCCTCACAATCCTTTAGCGGTAATGCGCTTAAAATCATGCATTGAGCTCCTCTGGGTTAACCACGTGATGATCATTATTTGTTTAATGTTTTACATGTTTTATATTATTTCTAGTTGCTACTTATGTCTCTCGATGCCATTCTCAGCATATTTGTGACATGTTATATAACCATAATTGACAGGAGTGATGCTCTAAACTGATTAATTCCAGAATTATTAAAATATCCTATCCATTTATCGTTGCTGCACTTAATTGAATATTTGGTGATTTAAAGGTACCCTGATTATTTCATAAGATATGGAGTTAATACTGAGCAGATGATGGTCACTCTGTGGCTACAGCTTGCAGTGTTAGATGCAGAGAGGGTAGGGACTTATGAGGGCTCAGTTATCTGGCCACCTGAATCATCCCAGGCCCTTAAAGAACCACATCCCTGCCCATCACAAGAGACTCCTCTGGGGCCAGGTGTGAGAAAGTACCTCCCCTGTGGTTTGTCCTTATGAAGCTTGTTTTTGGCTAGAGGAAGAGGGGATTGAGAGGGGAAATGTGAAAGTTGCTGCAGTTCTGAGTGGCTAACTTGCGCTTTGTGGACTAGCTGAATACTCAAGAGTGGATTTCAAAAGAACAGGTGGCTCCAGATCTAAGGAGAAGCATGGCAATTCACCATGCAGCAGTTCTAATCCCAGCACTATCACTTAGTTGTCTTCCTTAGTCACTTTCCTATACACCTTTGCAAGTGACTCCTCCAGAATCCTCTGGAGAGGTGTGGGTGGTTTGCCTGAGAGTGCACACAGAGCATACAACAGGATGTAATCCAGCCTTAGCCTTAACACAGCTGTTTTCCAGTATGCAAGTTGATCTCAGTGTGGTGTGGCACTGCAGGAGGCTCAGAGATTAAAGTGGCCTTGGTGGCTACAAGACTTCTCAGCCATGTCAAATCCTGGGCCTCTATCTCCCATATGGATTGAGAACTCCAGTGAGGACCTATGCGGTTGGGAGCTTTTGTCCAACATGGCTCTGTCTGTGAACCTGGTAGGTACCCTTTCCCTGGCACTTAACTGAACTCTCCTGTTCCTTATTGTCTATTTTGCCCCATAAATATGCTCCTGCTCATTTACATGGAGTCTTCAAGGGAGAAGTGATATTGTCTTCAGGCTTAAATTCTCCCCTTTGGCACCATCCTGAGCACAGTGTGAGCTCAATCAGGATTTGTTGTCTAAGGAAGTAAATGGGAGATGTGATGAATAGACAGACTAAATGAATAAGATCCTATTACCCTTGTCAAGACTACCTTACAATGTATGTCCCAGTGGGTCTCTAATTGTTTGTTTTCCTGTTCCATCTAGACATTTAACTCCTAGAAAAAAAGGCCAAGTCCCAGAGCTATTTATCTTAGCAACCCCCTATGCCCAACACTGTTCTAGGCATGTAGGAAATGCTTGGTGGTAAATTAAGAAGTACTTGCAGCTCCATTTGAATTGTCTGTACAGAAACCAGCTGTAGGGTTGGGCAAGATGCATTTTCAGAGCTAATGACTTTAGGAGAATTCTGGATTCTGGTATTTTCTAAAAAAAGAAAATATCCAAATACAGGGCATTTAGAATGCCTTCATCCATCTAATCCTTAATCCTGAGGGCCTCTGACTCAGATTGTCTTATCTGATTTGCTAGGAAAGCCCAGAGTCCACAACTCTTCTTTCATAAAGAAATGAGAATTTGTAATTCCATGTGTAGAAGTGATATTTGTCGTTGGCAAGAGCGAGTCAGAATCTAGCTTGAAAAGACAGGGAGAGGGCTGTGGGGATAGCACAGTGGTGAAAGGCTGAGGATGAGAATCGCAAGGAAAAGACAGGGAGAGTGGGCTTTTAATAATAGAAGAAAAAATAATCACAGGACAAGGGCAATAACTTGATTCAGTATGTGGGATTTTGCACTTATAAAGTATATTTGGCATATTTTATTTCATTTGACAGGGGCCCCATGCAATTTGAAAAGGTTAGGTATTATTTTTTATTTATTTTTTTTATTTTATTATATGTTTGTGTGCGAGACTGAACTACACACATTTACCCTATACAGTATGTACTGATAGGATACAATGAGAAAAATGGAAGTTACATATTTGTTAAAATCCTTTGGATTTTGTGTTTAGAGGAGTATTTTTTTAAATTTTATTTATTTCTGTATGTGTACGAATGTACTGTCTGCATGCAAGTTTGTGCACCCATGTCGTGCAATGCCACGGAGGTCAGAAGAGGGTGTCGGATTCCCCTGGAACTGGAGTTCTTCTGGAATTGGAGTTTCAGACGGTTATCAGCCGCCATGTGGGTGCTGGGGATTGAACCCGGGTTCTCTGTAAGAGCAGTCGGTGCTCTTAACTGCTAGGCCATCTCTCCAGCCACTAGAAGAGTATTTATTGAATGTTAAAGAATCATTTTGGAAAATACAGTTGATGGATCACTGAGCAATGAGATAGTATTTTATTTGTATTTAAGAATTACCAATTCAGTTGTATAATACTATTATGTTATACCAGAAATAGACAGTTTATGGAATATCAGTAGTTACTATCTGAAAATAAAAAAAAAAAATCTGAAATAAAAGCCCAAGCATTAGAGACTCAAGCAATTTGTGAATGGTTTCCAATAAAACTTATAGGTAGGTTTCTCACAACATTGGGTTTGCATCATGAAAAAGGGGGATGCAGATAGCAGGTATTTCTGTACTTATTTGAACATGGAACTTCTTGTTTTTCAGACCTGGTATACATGGAATGTTCTCCACTGTAGAACTTTGTAGTACATAGTAATTGTTGTATAATGACTGTGTAATTCCTCTTAACTACCATCCTACTAAACAAATCAACTTCTACACAAGAGAGGAACAATGTGTCTTATTTTGCTTTCTATTGTAACTCTGCTTACCCCTCCCCACAGCTGATCCAGAGTACTTGACCCTCAAAAAGTACTTTTGAATGAATTAAAGAATGAATGATCTGTGCCAGAGTAATTACTTGTGATTCCCTATTTGGAACTTATAATTTAAGATTCTTGACAATCTGTGTCCAGAGAATTTCTAAACCTTAATTTGAACTGTGTATTCTATTCCATACTCAAATATTGTAATAGGAAGTTTGGCTCTATAGTTTCTCATCCAAACTGGGGAAATTTTTGAGGATGAAAGGGAATATAGGAACTAATTAAACCAGTATAACAAGTGTAACTTGGAAGTGCATGTGGCAATCCGGAATGGCTAGTTTTTGTTCTTGGAGATTATCTCACCCTGTCTCCCTTTGTTGGGGTTTTATGACTCCTAGAGTAGGGACTCTTGCATGTAGAAGACATTCAATAAATGCTGGTAGAAATTAATCGATGTTTAGTAGTGACTTAAAACTATTTGAAGATGTACTATGATACAACAAGCACATTTTTTTTTTATTATTTATTTTTGTATGTGTATGAATGTATTGTCTGCATGCATGTCTGTGCACTCGTGTCGTGCAATGCCGCGGAGGTCAGAAGAGGGTTTCGGATTCCCCTGGAACTGTAGTTCTCCTGGAATTGGAGTTTCAGACGGTTCTCTGCCGCCATGTGGGTGCTGGGGATCGAACCCGGGTCCTCTGCAAGAGCGGTCGGCGCTCTTAACCGCTAGGCCATCTCTCCAGCCCCAACAAGCACATTTTTAAAGATTGAAGCAATCTGGTGTTATAGACCATTTTTCCTTTCCTTCTATATTCTTGAACTCTGATTATAATCCAAGAGGAATGATGCATCAGCCACACAAGAGGGCTGGAACATCCAGACACTGTAGCATTGTTCATTTTACAGGACTGTCCTTTCATACCTCAAAGCAGTGATTAAGAGATTACTGCTGTTTTCTTTATCAGAAGAGAAGTGATCACACTGCAGTCCTGTAAAGGATGAAAGTGTGAAAGGGAGAGGTCAGAATGTTCAGGGAGTGATAATAACCTGCATAAAAAACATGGTGGTTCTATTCCCAAAACCCTCATCAAGTACCACAGTGTAGCTGGTATCTTATTTTGATGTTTGGCTTATTGCTTTCACTAGTTAAGGAGCCCTGGAAGGAAAGGGTGTTATTCTTGACAAGGAGCAAGTTCTCTGAATGTTTATATTATAGCTTGGATTTTAATTTATTAGGAAGGTGTCACACTGGGAAAAATGGCTCATGGTATTCACTTAGTGTAAGCCTGAGATTCCACTAAATGTCAAGACAAATTTACAATGCACATGAAAATTCAGTCTGTGTTTTACATTTTTTTAATATTTTTTTTTATTTCTGTATGTGTATGAATGTACTGTCTGCAAGCAAGTCTGTGCACTCGTGTCGTGCAATGCCGCGGAGGTCAGAAGAGGGTGTCGGATTCCCCTGGAACTGAAGTTCTCCTGGAACTGGAGTTTCAGACGGTTCTCGGCCGCCATGTGGGTGCTGGGGATCGAACCCGGGTCCTCTGCAAGAGCGGTCGGCGCTCTTAACCGCTAGGCCATCTCTCCAGCCCTTGTTTTACATTTTTTAAATGTGGGCATCTGGTTGGACTCTTTCCCAAGTTCAAGGAGTATGCAATGTAATAGAGATATTTTATATAGCCCTCCTCTTTAAATGTAGTAATAATGCTAAACTGTGTTAGAGGGCTGAAGAGGCTTAAAGATCATAAGGTCAAGTTCCCTCTTTGGATAGATGAGCAAGAAGAAACCTGAAGGGAAAACAAAAACAAAACAAAACAAAGAAAACAGCCTGGTGTCCTGTACCGTAGGAGGGAAAGAACAAGAATTCCATTTGTTCCCACACCTTGCACTGTGATTTTGCTGCTTCATTAACATAAAACAAAATTAGCTATTTGCAGACTTTGCTGCTTTGTATTTAATAAGGGAAAAAGCATTGATGGCTGTTTGCTCTGTTTTTACGACTTATCCTACAGTGTAAACTGTTGTACAATAAGCTTCTCTGAGAATAACTAGGTGGTGCTTATTTTGTTTTATTTTGATTATTTTAGGTAAGCCTTCCCAGTGATCCAAGCTGTGTGGAGGAAATCTTACGGGTAAGTTTAAACTTTTATGTCTGTACCTTTTAATAACAAAACAATATATCTGCTTAAACTGTTGAAAGTAACTACTGTTCTGTTTTCAGGAGGATGATGATGTGGGATCTTTGCATTCAACTTCCATATTCTTTTTGTTTCTACCTCCTGCCTTGTTTCTCACCTATCATCACCCGGCTCTGTGAGGTCATAAAATTCTGTCTGTTTCTGCACTGGTTTTGATGTTCATTTTCAGTCCTGGACAGCGATTTGACCACTTTCTTCAGGAAACTTGTCCTATTCGGGCAGCACACCCTTAATCTTTATCTTTCTGCTTTCTGATGGCCCAATGGAACTTTAATGTGGCCTCAGAATAAATTGTCAAGTAACGTGGTTATGGAGTTTGTGGGTGGTGGGGAAGAGAGAAAAGAGACACACATGGTTGTGCTACTTAAGGGAGTAGGAATAGCATGGTGAAAGATCAAAGTTGCAATGGATGGCAATAATCTTTGTGAAAGTAAATGTAACAATATAAAAAAACCAAAGGTGAGAAAAATATATGTGCCCTGTTTTTGCCAGTTGGCATCATAAAACAATATATGAACCTCAAGATGATGAGTAATAGCAACAAATTTCTGTTCTCTCTACCTTTTAGGAAAGATAACTTCATCTTTCTGAATCTCCTTTCCCTGTCTGTCAAGGACTATAATACCCTAATTGTCTTGGAAACTGCAAACTAATATATATATATATAATATTATATATAATATATTATATAATATATATCATGATATATATATATATATATATATATAATGTTCATTATTGTGGTAAATGATGACCATTATAGACATGCAGAAACCATGAAACCTTTCTCCCTGAATAACAAAACAAAGTGAATATTAGTGAAAATTAAGCTACCTTTCTCTTACTTCCCAGTTGCACAACTTGATCCATAGCTGTTGCCCCTGCTTAAGAACCTTCCCAGCATCCCAGTTTTGATGCAAGCTCTGTCAAAATGGCCCAAAAGAACAGTGAAGAATACTAAAGTACCTAAAGTGGGTCTACTACTCATTTTCTCCTGCTGTTGGCGCTCAGAATGCCTGCTTCAGTTCAAAGGCCTTTGCTATTGAGCTTTAGAGCACTAAAGCAATTAATCTTACCTGTCTGGTTAAAGATAATATTTTATGGACTGAAGATATACTGATCACATTTACAAGATAAAAACCAGCAGTCTCTCCATTATCTGTCCCTGAAGCCTTGTGGCTTCACAGGATGCAAGGTAGTTCCAGTGACCTTGAGTCACTGGAGTATGATGTCTCTGGAAACTCGGTCACTTGCTCCATCTCACAGGGAAAATATAAGCATCCTTGTTTGCTAGCAGACACAGTACTTAAAGAAAGGAAACAGTAAATGTTGTAGTTTATTAGTAGACATTATAACCTTGTTTTTTTTTTTTTTTCTTTTCACCAAGGGGAAAAGCATAAATGAAGTCAGTAAGTCAGTTATTTTTCTTAATACTCAGAATACAAGGCTCATCTCACATTCACCATCTGACTTGTTAGAATTAAATTCTCTCCTTCAGGGAGATCAGCCTAGGGATTAGTCATTTCACAGGTGAGACTGAGGGAACTGGATGGAACACTTGTAATAGTCTGGCCACTTATAGAAACAACATGTTTTCATTTAAACATGGAAAAAAATAACAGTTTACCTTAATAAGTTCATAAAATAAAGTGACACTGGAGAAAATAACGTCTTTTTTTGTTCCCAAAAGAGAATCTAGGGAAACCTGGATTTTGGTTTATTATTTTTAAGGGCCATATATTGTATAGAATTCTTCATTTGATTTTCTTTATCAATACCATTACTGAATGGAGTTTCCTTTATTGAGGAGTGGAATATTTTATTCTCCATACATGGAGAATAAATTAACTTCCCTAAATTTATTTCCCAAACTTTTATTACTAATTCTTATTTTTTGTAAACCATATTGCCTTTCAAAGCCAGAATGCTTGTGGGACTTCTTTGTTTTAACTTTTTATTTTATTTTAATTTTTTGTGTTTTGTTTGTCTATTTGTTTGTTTCGTCTTTTCGAGACAGAGTTTCACTGTAGCCCCAGCTGTCCTGGAACTCAGTATGTCTACATAGGCTAGCCTTGAACTCACAGAGATGTGCCTGCCTCTGTCTCCCAAGTGCTGAGATTAAAGGCATATACCACTACAAATGGTTTATGTGTATATTTTAAATATATATTTTGAAGTTTTGTGCATTTCATACATCATTTCTCAGTCAAATTTAGACTCATTCCCATTTCCATATCCCCTACCTCAGCTGAGTTCATGCATTCTGCAGTATATGTCTTGTATCTTTTTCTAAGTATTTTTAAAGTTTTTCTATGCAGAGGATTATTATCTTGGGGAAACATTTACTGTTTCAGTCAATTCTTTGACCAAGCCCTTTAGTTGTTGTTATTCCCTCCAAATTGTATTGCTTCAAAATATGCATATATATATATATATATATATATATCTCACATGTACTAAAATTATGAACATAGACTGTATGTTAATTCCAAATCATATTTTGGAATTCACTTTTCCCTTTTAATTTTATATTACTCAGAAATATGCATACATACCTTCCACCCATATACCAAAATTATATACCAAATAGTCTGAAATATACCAAAAAGTCTGAAAATAATTGGTAGGGTAATTCTAGATACCATTAAGGAATTCACATTATAAGAGCACAACTGCTTTCAGATATAAGAAAATAAAACATTAACGTTCCTTAGTTTGCATTGCTGGTTTGAGAAGAATGTTGTCTTTGTGTGCTAAGCCTGTCACTTGGCTCTTCATCTGCCTCCTTCTGAGGGGAAGGTAACTTTTTCTTTTCTCAGTTACTCTGTTAATCCCTTCTGTGTTTTTAATTATTTTTTCAGTCTCTCCTTCATTTTACCTCGATAAAAATAATGAAAAGAATTACAAGTAATTTCTTACTTAAAATTAGTAATATTGTAACACATTAACATTCTAAACTAACATTCTAAAGAAAATTAAATATTTTCTTAAATTATAAAATATGAACATAAGTCACATATATTTGATATGCAAACCAATGTATTCATTTGTCAAATTTATTTTATTATTATCAATATTTCAAAAGAGAATTTAATATAATCTCGGAAATTTGCACGGTAAATGATATTTAAAAAATTGTTTCATTTGTTTTTCTTCTCCCTGCCCCCTCCTTTTTATTGAGACAAGATTCTACCAGATCATACTCCTCTGTGCTTTGAAAACTAATTTAATTAAAAAACAAAGTCATCTTTCCTAGTGAAGTGACTGAGTATAGGACAGAGCCTGTTGTAGCCCCCTGAAGAGGAAGAATTGGCTTCCAGTGGCTCCTGACACTCTCTCATCTCCTAGCTGTTCCACTTTTCAATCTCTCCATCTAAACCACAGGGAATGATTACTCCCCATCTGCCTCACTACCCACCCCCAGTGAAGGAGATTGTTTTTATTAATTTTGGGGGGACGATTCCATACTTGTGTATAATGAATTCTGATAACTCTTACCCCACACTCTCTGTCATCTCCCTCCCACCCCCATCATCACCCTACCTTCCATATGGATCTTTTGTCCCCATCCACGTCAGAGTGCTGTGTTTTATGTCCATTGAGTTACCATATACATTATGCACATCTGTACATGACCATCTTTGAATATTTCCTCTTACATCTCTGACCCTTTTTCCTCCTCCACATCCTGGCAGGCAAACACAAGAAAACCTACTCCATCTGACATAAGGACAGAGATTTTTATTAACCAGGTATAAAATCCCAAACCCTTCCTCAGTGTCACCCTTTTAGTTCCCCAGACAATGGTAACAGTTTGCCTCATGCAATATTTGGCTCCATTTCTCAAACTGCTATTCAAATTCAAATCATTTTACATTCTTTGCAAGCCCTTTACACCATTTCTCTGAAAGTGGAATCTTTTTGCCTTCAAACCAGCATTTGTTTCCCTTTCTTTGTGCCCTAAGTATTATGAGACACTGAAACACACACACACACACACACACACACACACACACACACACCTGTCATATCTGATAACCCCTTGCTTCCTGTCTTAATGGGCTTGCAACTTCAATCATATTTCAGCAGGTTAGGTGGACCTGATAGGTAATTTTACTTTCCTATGACAGGTGACTACAGTTAAAACCACTACGACTCCATTATTTTGTTTGGAGGAAATAAGGTAGTGACTTACATTTCAGCAAATCAAGATCCTCAAGGCAAAATCGTATCCAAGCATAGAACTAACATGAGGCAGAAGTAGAATAGAATATGGTCTTTGGTGTTTAAATCTCGTGATCCTTTCACCATACTGAGCTGTCAACCACCCTACCGTTAGCCTTAATTGAGAATCTCTGCAATTAAAAAATGCTTTAGATAGTATCTGACATTTCCATTAACTTTAAGAACACTAGCTGTCCAGCCAGTTGGAGTAGGTCTTAGGAACTAATTCTTTCTTAACATTGCTTAATGTTTTTGAATTTCATTTCAATTAATAATAAAGTCAGCAGTGGGAAAAGTATAATACTTGTTATAAAGTAAATAATAGTAATGTGTGGACAGTGTGCAAGCACATGCCTTTGAATCCTCAGGGAAACCTTCAAAGACTGCATTGTTGTTTGGATTTTTGCATAATTGGGAAGAGTACACTCCCAGAGCAGAAGCCATTTTTGCCAGGCAACAGTTCTTTGACAATAATCATGCCATCTATTTCTTCTAGTGCTCTTAGCTTAATTTATTTAGCAGATTGCAGCTTACCTTATGACTAACATTATGATATCAGTTAATTATTTATCTTAGCTACTGTTGTTTCCTTAATTTGTACAAATTTAGTTGCATCAAAGTAATATCAGTTTTTTCAAAGAAACCAGCAATCACCTACCTATGAAACATTTCTAACAAATTTTGTCCCACAGAACTAGCTGTATAGACTCAGAGGTCTTTGCTACTTGGCTAACATTTTTATTGCTTATTATAATTTTCATAAATCTAAAACTTAAAGGCAATAATTTGTTGGGGTTTTTTGGGTATTTTTTTGAGTCAGGGTCTCCCTTTATTCCTAGCTGGCCTGGAGCTCGCTCTGTAGACTAGGCTGGCCTTGAACTCACAGAGATCTGCTTGCCTCTGCCTCCCGAGTGCTGGGATTAAATGCTTGTGCCACCACACCTGGCAAGGCAACAATTTGTATGGCACAGCCAAGCTTATCTATTTGCCTCTGTTGGCATGATATTTGCTCTTTATAATCAAGCAAATCTCTAGTGCAGGCTGAAATGAAAAACAATATCTGTAGCTCCAGTGATGGCACTCTGAAGTTGCAATCATCTGTCCTACAGAGATTCCCAGACTGATCTTATGTAAAAATAGGGGAAACACTCTCTGCTTCTTTTCTGAGCTCCATGGGGTTTTATGCATGGTAGAGTCATCATTCAAGGAATGTTAAGCCAATGATAAAAGCCTGCTTTAAGTACTACTAGCTAAGGATGGATGTTCAGTGATTATTTGCTACAAAACTATATGATTTATTTGTTCCTAGCAAGAATTTACTTAAAATGTCAACAAACTATCAATTAAATCCTTTCTAGAGTCAAAAATGTAGATAACCTACTTTCCTTAGGTTTGATGATGAACAGATTGTGTTTCTTAGCAAAGTACATTCTGTAGTTGATAATTTCATAGGCAAACATCTGTAAGAGTAATTTATCATTTATGAGAGATGCTGAATTGGCTGCCTAAGAATGAGGAACTGTAGTACATAAACTGTATCTTCTTACAATTTACCTGTGCCATATGGATCAGGTTCATAAACACCTACATGGGCACCACTTTGATTACAGCTGATCTGAATTTACACCATACTAAATTATGGCAATTCTACTTATTCAATTTGTATTTTACTTTGCAGTTTTATCATGGAAAAATTATGGAATAATTACAGAAGAAACATATATAGTACTTGCTAGTTGTTTTGCCTTTAACAGAGAAAGACATGAAAAAGACTATTTTACAAACAAAATTGGTCAATTACATCTGAAAGGAAATTTGATTATATTACCATAACTATACAGAATAATCAAACCTCTTTCAACCAAATATCTTTTATAAATTTAACCAATAATTAGGCAATTAATTTTATATGCTATCAAATTAATGTATAAATAATGCTTAAATTGAATTCATGCAAGACATTTTGTACACGGATGTCTTAAATATTAATCCTTTTGAAATATCTTTAAAAGCATCTACCTTATTCTGGCATAGGCTTTTAAAATTATGGTTTCTCGAAATAATGATACAGTGGTCCATCCAAAGAAGACAACAATTGCTAAATATATTTTAGATCTTAATTAATGTTAATATTGATGGAGTCAAGGGCTGGAGAGATGGCCTAGTGGTTAAGAGCACCAACTGCTCTTGCAGAGGACCCGGGTTCATTCCCCAGCACCCACATGGCGGCTGAGATCCGTCTGTAACTCCAGTTCCAGGAAAACTCCAGTTCCAGGGGAATCTGACACCCTCTTTTAACCTCTGAGGCATTGCACGGCATCGGTGCACAAACCTACATGTGGACAGTACATTCATACACATAAATAAATAAATAAAATAAAATAAAGATTGATGGAGTCAAATAAATTAACTAACTAATGATTTTACCCTCAGCTAATATGATATTAGCTCTTACCTAATGACACTGTGAAATATGTAAATTTGTCAGCAGGTGAAAATGTCCTTGACTGGATAAATTATGTGAAGTAATACCTTTTCTGAAGCTAATACAAATCACTAATGGACTTAATACTTATCATGCATATCTGAGGTCAGCTACTCATGAAACCAAATTAGTCCATAAGAGATATTACCAGTTATTTACTTCCCAGTAATCATTTCCTCTTTCCTCAAGCACAAACCAATCCAGGAGAAAGATGCTAAATTTAATTATGACAACAATTATGTGAACACTTAAGGTGCACCAACTGATGTGTTTTTACATGCACTTAGAGCCCGTCAAGCATCTTAACTATTTTCATGTGGAATCTAAGGGTTTCCAGCTAGCATATGAATTGAATTTGAAATTGTTTTACAGACATCATTGGGAAACTGAGCAATGTGAGTAAAGAGGTGACTAGACCAGAGAATCATGGGAACCTGTCAAGCATGGAAAGATGTCAGGGAAGAGATGATGTCAAACACCAGTAACTTAGCAACCCTGCATTTAGCTGTCCATGGAGAGAGCAAGAGCAGTCCCTTAAAATAGCTGAGTAGGTATATGGGTCCCTATATATCATAGGCGTGTTATAAAAGTAAGTCTGTTTTCTGTCTACCTGTTTCTTTTTGTGAATATTATGATTCATTTTTCCATCAAATTGTATGAAAGCAGGTGAGAATTTAAACCATGTGTAAAATTTACACCTGCTTTCCATATCTTGGGTGTAGAGAAGGAGGAAGGAAACAATGCATTGGCCTATAAAAAGAGTTCTAGGCTTATCTGAGGAAAGTAATAGCTTCCAACTGTTGTTTCAGAACCAACAATTTTGTTCTGGCTTTGCCAGTGGAATGGGGTTTAGAGAGAAAATGGTAATATGAGAAAGTCTGACATTTAATTTGCATCTTCAGAAATATATGACAAGTGGCTAGAAAAATGCATCAATGTTGCAGCCTTCTCAGAAACAATAGGGTCAGCATCTTCCACTTTTGAAATGAAAGAATGAAAAATAAAGATAAGATTGGTCTTTCTCATATATCAAAAATCGTTATGAAAATTAACAAAAAATAATTCTTTATTCAATAATTGATCTTACCACAGCCAATCCAGAAGTACATGCCAAGACTGACGTTGTGAAGGTCAAGTAAGGAAGAAATCCAGAGATAATACCCAGTCATATATGTGGGCCACGGAAACACTGATAATTGAAGATAAAAAGCAAAAATAATATTGGAATAAAGAGAATAAACATAAAAAATAAACAGTATATATTTGTGGAAAATAGTTCACTCACGGAGGCAAGTGGAAGATCGAGAGCTACTTTAGAAATGGGCTACAAGGATGATTCTTGTTGATGTCTGTGTTTGGAATTCATTAATAGCCCTCACTGGTCCTAGAACTGTTGCCATTAAAAATTGACCCAAAATAAAAATTTCATTGCCATAACATCTGGCAGAATGATCACTACTTTGAAGAGAGCTTAGACTACATAGTGAGAGTTTGTTTCACAAAGAGAGCTTACAGATGGCTTTTAAAGAGTAGGCAAGTCATGGTGGCTCACCAGTGGTTATAACAACTGAAGACCCAGATTCCTTACCAGCACTGTGCTTTGATCAATAGTTCCATCTTCATGCTCAAGAGGAGGGCCCTGGTTACATTCAGTTAGTCACAAAACAAAACAAAGAATAAATTAGGAAAGGGACTTGTAAGGAGAATCTGGGTGGAGAAAGTTTGGCAGGTGTGAAGGAGCACAAAAGAACTTCTGGGCTTAGTGTATCAGGATGTGTTGTATGCATGTATTAGACTGATAAAGAATCAATTTAATTTTAAAAGTAGATGAGTCCAAATATGTAAATTAATGATTTAGGAACACACAATCATCATTACCAATAAATTCAAGAAGCCTTTCTTTAAAAAGTGAAAGAAATGAACAATAAAATAAATTATGTGTTACTTAATTTCACTGAGAAATATGAGAAACACCAAAGAAAGATAAAATAAGGGAAAATATAGAAAATGTCAGTTATAGAGAAAAGTAAAAATCATCAGTGTCAATTTATTCAGTACTGTTCAAAGAAAGATAAACCTGTAGGTGAAGTCAATATTTTTTCTAATGAAATAATTGAGGGATTATGAACAAAACTATGACAGAAATTCTAAACATACTGAATCACTATTTATAAAATGAAGACAACTCACCTCTCACAAAAACCAGTCCAAAGTAGGATTTCTTGAGAAGATTCAATCAAAGTATCAAAGGTAGCACAGCTTAACTATTCTACAACATTGTATTAGTCACTTTTCTGTGGCTGTGATAAAACCACCATGACCAAGGAAACTTATAAAAGGAAGGGAATTAAGAGTCCATTGTGGTGGGGAGGCACGGTGGCCGGGGCTGGAGCAGAAAGCCGAGGTTTCCATCTTCCAATGAGCACAGGAAGTCAAGAGAGACAGCAGCTGGTGCCTGCAAGGCTTGTTGAACTCACTAAGCCCTCCCCCAGTGATGTACTTCCTGCAGCATGGCCCCACCTACTAAGATCTCCCACTTGGGGAACAAAATGTCTGAATACTTGAAGCCTATGGGGGATACTCTCATTCAAAGCACCACATTCCACTCCCTGGCCCCCATAGGCTCATGACCATATAAAATGCAAAATGCCTTTAGTCCAACTTTAAAGGTCCCCATAGTCTTTACCAGTCTCCTTTCTATGCAAAAGTCTACAGTTCAAAGTCTCTTCTGAGACCCAGGCCAATCTCTTAACTGTAAGCTCCTGTAAAATAAAAGACAAATTGCATACTTCCAACATACAGTGGAACAGAATACACATTCTCATTCCAAAAGGGACAAATAGAAGCATAGTGAGAAAATACTGGACCATAACAAGACCGAAAACCAGCAGGGCAAACACCAAGTCCAGGAGCTCCATGTGCAACTTCTGGGACTTTACTTCCAAAGGGCTGTGATGGCTCAGCTCTTTCAGCTTTGCATCTCTTCCTTAGGCTGGTACCACTCCCTGTATGCAGCTCTCCTTGGCAAATATCTCACAGCTCTGGCATCTCAAATGTCTTCTTGGGGTCTCCATTGCCAACCAGGCTTCACAGCTTCACACAGTGGCCTATCAGGGCCTTCTTTATTCAGGGACACCCCTGCTGCACTCTACATGGCCTAGGCAGCTCTCTGAAACCACCCATGAAGAACTGATGACCCCTTCACTCTTGCATCTTTCACGCCTCTAAAGCCAGCACCACATGAATTGCCAAGTTTGTCTGCAAGTTCAGGATGGACTCTGTCCTACTTCAACCACATTCACCACTTTTCTCTGCCCTTTCAGTATTTTCCTTTCAAAAGATGGAGGCATAGCTGGGTGTGGTCTTGACCTGAAGGTACTGTTTCTGTCTCCAGGCTTCTCCTTAATCACTTTAATCTCACTTTTTCCATTGTTTACTTGCAAATATCTAGGCCTCTCCTTAATCACTTTAATCTCTTTATCAAAGGGAGCCTCTCCTACACATGCCTTGGCTCCAGCATTAATCTCCCTCCTGCACTTTTTCAATCCAAACTGTATATTCTGCATTTCTTTCTGCCCCATTTGCTCTTTTTCACTGTAGATCTGTGTAATATTCACCATTAATAGACATGCCACCATTTCTATGTTAGGCTGTCTTGAAATATCCTCTGCCAGAGAAATTAGTTCATTGCTTTTCAACTTAGCCTCAGGCAAGGATTTGGGCTGTGGACAAACTCTAGCCAGACACTTTGATAAAATATCCCAGTTGCTGCTTAAGTCTTTATTTTCCTCTGGAAATACATTTTTTTCAGCATTGCTTTCTTCTAGGCTTCTACTAAAATGGCCCTTTAACCTTTGCTTACAGCAGTCAACAGCTTTTCTAGCCCAAAGTTCCAAAGTCTTCCACATTTCTCCAAACACCCACATGGTCAGGTACTTCATAGCCCACTCTCTGGGTCCAAAAGACTGTATTAGTCACTTTCTGTTGCTGTGATAAAACCACCCAGAACAAGGGAACTTATAAAAGAAAGAGTTTATTTGAGTTTATAATTGATGGTTCCAGGGAATTAATGGTGTGGTGGTGAGAAGCATGGTGGCTGGGGGCTGGAGCAGAAAGCTGAGGTTCACATCTTCCAATGAACACAGGAAGTCACGAGAGACAGCAGCTGGAGCCCGCAAGGCTTATTAAACTCATTAAGAATGCCCCCAGTGATGTACTTCCTCGACTATGGCTATACCTTCCATGATCTCCCAAAACAGCACTACCAACAGGGGACAAAATGTCTGAATACTTGAAGCCTATGGGGGGCACACTCATTCAAACCACCACAAACATAGAGCATAAAGAATGACTTGAAAAAAATTTAGAAAAGCCAATCTTGCATAAGTTTGACATAAAGAGCACACAAGAATGAAAATTGGAGAATAATATCATTTATGAATATTGATGTAAACACCCTTAATGGAATACTGACCCAGGGTATCAGGCAACATCCCTGAAGTGTATAGGTCATGGAATGGTGAGTTTTATTCTAGGACTGCAAACTATACATAATATGAAGAAATCCATTAGCATAAAACCTTTTATGGATAGAAGGTAAGAGGAAAAATCCATGATCTTCATAAGATGCTCAAGGGAGTAGACAAAAGTTCGGTGAACATTCCAGATAAAATCAAAGAAATGGAAACATCTTCAAAATGACAAGGTTTATTCACACTAAAGCTAGTATAAAACTTTATGAGGAAACTGTACAAGTCCACTTATAGTCAATCAAGACTATATGTTTAGCCAGCCTGGTCTATATAGTGAGTTCCAGGACATTTGAAGCTATAGGGGGACCTTGTCTTTAAAATACAAAAAATGATATTTAATATTTTTTAAGTTTTAGCCAAGAAAGTTAGCCAAGACATTAAATTAGGAGAGGATGTGTTATAGACTATCTATACATATATTTGCAACTTTATATTTATCTTTTTATATACTGATATATATATATATATATATATATATATATATATATATATATGTGTGTCTATATATAGATAAATAGACATATTTTTTCTGGAAATAGCAAGAAAATAGGCAGGAATTCTATTATGAATAACATAAAAATTCACGATTTTTTGTAAAATAAATGTGAAAAATAAATAATTATAAATTATTTTCACATTTTCATTATAAAGCAATCAGTTATAAGATATTAGGAATAAGGCTGGAGAGATGGCCTAGCGGTTAAGAGCGCAGACCGCTCTTGCAGAGGCCCCGGGTTCGATCCCCAGCACCCACATGGGGGCTGAGAACCGTCTGAAACTCCAATTCCGGGAGAACTCCAGCTCCAGGGGAATCCGACA
The DNA here is from genome assembly GCA_009823505.1 of Rhizomys pruinosus. Classification (NCBI taxonomy): domain Eukaryota; kingdom Metazoa; phylum Chordata; class Mammalia; order Rodentia; family Spalacidae; genus Rhizomys; species Rhizomys pruinosus. The sequence goes on from VZQC01006697.1 coordinate 1,303,870, forward strand.
CCCAATTCTGACCTCCACAACATTGCACGACACGGGTGCACAGACTTGCATGCAGACAGTACATTCATACACATACAGAGATAAAATTAATTAAAAAAAAGATTAGGGAAAAACTCCATTTACACCTTATGAATTTTAAAACTTATAATTTAAGCAAAAAATGTGTCATGGATCTATAAACAAGGTATAACACTATGAGAGACACTAAAAATTTCTTCACCAAGTATAAAGTCCTAACATTCTTGGGATGGAAGAAAATATCCCCAATATTCTATACTTATTATCCTTAAGTTAATCAAGTCTGTCATTACCTCACACAGTACAACAATTATTTACAGATATATCAAAAATTAAAAAAAAAGAAAACAGAAGCATAAGACTTTAGGACTAAATATGAGAGAATTGAAACTTTTTCCTTTAATTTAAAATAAACGCCAATTCTCAGAATCAGTCAATGTACATAGGAGAGAGTCAGGGACATTCTTAGATGTTTTAAAAGGCTAGAAATTTAAAAAGAAGAGATGGACTTTTAATATATATATAGAGCATGCTAGGTCTGTGTTCAATTTAGAGTAGTAGGAAAAGAAGGCCTAAAAGAAAGGCAATCCAAGAAGATTGTGAGTTGTTTTCAAGGATCCAACTGATACACAAGACAGTATGATTTTAAAAGCTGCAATTTTTTTTACATTTATTTATTGATGCTTTGTGCATTTCATACATCATTTTCCAATACAGTTCAGGCATATTTCCCTTTCCCTTCCCCCCCAGCCCCACCCCATCCCAGATCATGCATTCTGCCATAACTGTCCTGCATCTTTCTCTCTTTTTTTTTTTTCATTTTTAGCTATAAGTGATAATCCATGAGTACAAGCATCCTTCATGCAAAACCTATCTGCAGGCTGTTGTGCCCAAACACCTACAGCCCCACCATCCAGTGGGGGGTGACAGGTTGTTTGTTCAATCAAGTTGATCAAATGAGTGTCCAGACTACATTGCTGTAGTTTCACCATTCACCCCAATCGCAGCCCTTACATTCTACCACGCCCCCTCTTCCGCAGGTTGTTCCCTAGGCTTAGAAAAGGGGCACAGGTGGATGAGAGGTAAAACAGTCCACTCTCTCTGGAGCTGTTGACTTGGACTCTGGTCAATTCTGGCTGTTTCCTTTCATGGGCTGACAGTTTGTCCAGGAATAACCTTTCGATCCTACTAATGAAGCACAAGCAATTAGATATATAGGTATTTAAGCAGCACTAATAGTTATGGTAGGTTACTTTGGTATAGACACATATGTTTGGATGATATGTTAATCCATGAATTACATTTTTTCCTTTTAAATATGACAGGGTCTTACTGTGGCTTATAACATCTCCTAACCTGTAGAGGATGTAAGCTTGTGGCATCAGCCATGGGTTATTCCTCCAAGGAGAGGGCCAATAGCCAATTAGATTTGGGATATACAGGCATATGGCTGCCTCTGCTGCACAGTATTTCCAGGCAGATGAGGTGTAGCTGGTGCTGGTGGTGGAGACTTGCTTGACTCAAGGAGACCCGTATTTGCTTTATTGGTTTAGTGGCCTTTGGTAACTGCGTGGCCGGTTAGCTCAGTTGGTGAAAAGCCGCAATTTGTATATTGTGTAATCGCCCAAAGACCACTAACTGACAGATCAGTAACACCCTGGAGGTCACAAAACGTTGAATTTTTTTCCCAATCATATCCTTAACTAAATGATTGACACAGGATTGGAACTCATGCTGGCTGAAATCCAAAATACATACAATAATACCAAACACATACTTAGCAGCTTTTTTGTATACATGACACTATAATAAGAATTTTACATATATAAATTCATATAATCACTATGCCAATACAAAGAGGAAAATCTATTAGCATGTCCTTGTTAGAGATAATGGAATTGAAAAAAAAAAAACAAAACTGAGTTTAACTGACTGTCCCAATTCAATAGTTAACCTGTGACAGAGAGGGCCAGTATTTCAACCTAGGCAGTTTGTCTCCAAAGTTCTTTATATACTCTGCCCTATCCCATATGGCTATGGAAGTGAAAGATAAGATTTCAAGTGATTTTGAGGAGTCAGCCTCTGACTCATTGGACAACAGAGAAACTAAGACAGATTGCTAAGAATCGATGAGAATCAGGAAAGCAACCTACCAGACATACCAAACCTAACAGACTGTAGTTTTATAGCATTGTTAAGTTTGTGATAATGTACTGGGGTGCTGTAATGTTTAAATTAGACAAGAAATGGTAAAGAATGACCTTACACCTTTGCAAAGCAAGGTGGAGCACAGGCTGGCAAATTTTGTCTGTGAAGCGTCAGATAGTGAATGTCTTGGGTTTTTAAATGACATGTATACTCTTTGTTACCTAATCAACTGTACTTTTATGGCTTGAAAAAAGTCACAGAAATGTGTTAAAGATTGTTTGTGTCTGTGTCCCATTAAGTTTTATTTATGAAAACATGCCACACATCATAATTGGCCTGGAGGTGGTACTCTGCAGAGCATTAACGTAAAATATCTAGAACTAAGAAGCAAACAATTCTGTTATGTTCAGGCCACACTTAATATGTGTTTTTTTTAAGATTTTTTAAATTTATTTATATTTTTTTATGTGTATGAATGTACTGTCTGCATGTAGGTTGGTGCACCTGTGTCATGCAATGCTATGGAAGTCAGAAGAGGGCGTCATATTCCCCTGGAACTGGAATTAAAGAGGGTTCTTAGCTTCCATGTGGGTGCTGGGAATCGAACCCAGGTCCTCTGCAAGAGCAGTAGTTGGCACTGTTAACCACTGAGCCATCTCTCCAGCCCCAATATGTCGTTTTGATCTCCTACATTCTCATTTTTTAAAAAGTCACAGTCAGTAAAATTTATCTTGTCTTACTTATGGTCTCATACATTTCACTATAATTAGCACCTCTCCGATGATAAGAAACAATCAATTCTAAAATCATATATATATGATATATATAATATATATATATCATATATATAATATATATGTATTAAATATGCACTAAATTGGAAAGGGACATGACTAAGTATGGTTATTGCCTTCTAGACACAAAGACCTGTGTTCAGTTCCCAGCACCCACATACAAACTCCGCAATGGTGGCACACATTTGTAGACTCAGGGTGGCAGAGGAAATGCAGGTGGAACAGGAGCTCACAGGCCAGCCAGCTACCCTACTTAGAAAGCTCCAGGTTACTAAGAGACTTGTTTGAAAGAAACAAGGTGGTCAGCACCTGAGGAATGATGTTCAAGATTGTCTTCTGGCTCCTAAGTTTTGTACATGAACATATACTTGTGTTATCACTAACAATACAAACACAGACACATGTTCAAACCAGACAAAAATCCCAGCATAGAAGTGGGGAATTGGGTAAGAAACCCCAACCTTAACTGAGAAACCATTGACAATTGGTCCTTCCTGGGTGACAGAGAGTTGATATTCTTTAAGAGAATAATATTAGGTATATTGGAACTCACACTGAGAGAAATCAGGGGACACAAACTTGATAGTCCTTCACATATATGACAGAATGCAGGAAATCTGGCCAAGGGCTATGGGGGAGGGCAGTTGGGGAAGTGTTCTAAATGTGGTCTGGATTAATTGTATGAAATGCGCACAAATTNACCCACTTAGCCCTAATTACTACTGAAAAGAGAAGAAAGCAGCCATCATTTGTTAAATGCCTCGTCCACGCTTCTCCACATTTTTTCCCCTAGCCCTCTATGTCCTGCGGGAGACTCGGAACTATTAACGCAGGATGATATATATTAATATATATATAATATACTATATAATATTATCTGTGGTAAAATATGTCATAAATTGGACAAGGGGAAATGACTAAGTATGGTTAGTGCCTCTAGACACAAAGACCTGGTTCAGTTACCAGCACCCACTACAAACTCGCCAATGGTGGCACACATTTGTAGACTCAGGGTGGCAGAGGAAATGCAGGTGGAACAGGAGCTCACAGGCCAGCCAGCTACCCTACTTAGAAAGCTCCAGGTTACTAAGAGACTTGTTTGAAAGAAACAAGGTGGTCAGCACCTGAGGAATGATGTTCAAGATTGTCTTCTGGCTCCTAAGTTTTGTACATGAACATATACTTGTGTTATCACTAAACATACAAACCACATACACATGTTTCAAACCAGACAAAATCCCACATAGAGTGGGGAAATTGGGTAAGAAACCCCAACCTTAACTGAGAAACCATGACAATTGGTCCTTCCGGGTGAGAGAGTTTGAATCTTTAAGAGAATAATATTAGGTATATTGGAACTCACACTGAGAGAAATCAGGGGACACAAACTTGATAGTCCTTCACCTATATGGACAGAATGCAGGGAAAATATGGCCACAGGAGCTATGGGGGCGGGCAGTTGGGGACGTGTTCTAAATGTGTGTCTGGCTTAATTGTATGACATGCGCCCAAATTTCAATTAAAATAGAACAATATCCACAACATATCTTGAATACACCTGCCGCCATACCCACACAATCTCTATATATATATCTATATATATATATTAGATCTATATATATATACATATATATTCTTTTTTTCAAACTGGCCATACTATGTTGTAAATGCAACACCAGTATATAGATAATCTAGTTTCTCATCATTATTATAAACGCTTGTTTTATTTCCATGTTTATTTAATCTTTTATAATATATATGTAGTGGTTTATCATTGTGGTCATATATTACAATTGTTGCCAGGTATGGTGGTGCATGCATTTAATCCCAACACTTGGGAGGCAGAGGCAGGTGGATCTCTATGAGTTCAACACCTGCCAGGCCTATATAGCGAACTCCAGGCCAGCCTGGGCTATAAGGAGACCTTGTCTCAGAAAGACCAAAAATAAAAAAGCTGGAACCAACTCAAATGCCCCTCAATCAATGAGTGGATAGAGAAAATTTGGAATATCGCACAATGGAATTCTACGCAGTGGTAAAGAAATATGGCATCATGAACTTTGCAGATAAATGGATGGAACTAGAATGTATTATGCTAAGTAACACAGTCTCAGAAAAGCAAACGACAAATGGTATAAGTCATTTGTGGATGCTAGTCCCAAACAATGAGTTGTAAGGCAAACTGAGCAACATCAATATTATATACCACTTTCCCTGAAAGCAACTGTCCTCTGATAATTTAAATCCCTTAATAGGCTCTAGAATTAACCCACCACTTATTTTTAAACTTTATAAACTTGGCAAATGGGTCGAGGATATGCATGCATATTTTATAGTAATATAAATTTAAAAAGGAAAAATGTGAATCCTGAAATATGATATAGAAATGGTAAACAGTTTGTGTTCAGATTATATAATTTTAGTATAGCTGTGACATGTGTGTGTGCGTGTGTGTATGTGTGTTGAAGCAATACAGATTGGAGAGATAAGCAACTACAGAGGAACTGAGACAGGGAACCAAATGAATCAGAAAAGTTCCCCCAAAGAAAATAATCCACTGCTTTGAAAAAACTTTGAAAAGAATCAGAAAGAGATATAGGGCAGGGATGGCAGCAAACATGAACTCAGGTGGGGTGGGGGGCATGGAAGGGGAGATGTGTCTAGATTGGAATGAGAAACGATGCTTGAAATGCACAGAACTTCAATTAAAATGTTAAAAAATATAAAAAATATTCCATTTATGTTTTATTCTTTTATTCCATTTATGGAATAAAAGATAAGAACACACACCATCATCTCAATTGATGCTGAAAAAGCATTTGACAAAATCCAGTATCCCTTCATGCTTAAAGTCCTAGAAGGAATTGTATTGGAGAGATCATTCCTCAATGTAATCAAAAGCATATACAGGAAACCCACAGCCAATATCATCCTAAATGGGGAAATGACAGAAGCATTCCCCTTAAAGGTAGGAGCTCGACATGGCTGCCCCCTGTCACTGCTCTTCTTCACTATAGTGCTTGAAACACTTGCGAGAGCAATAAGACAAGAAAAGGAAATTAAAGGAGTTCTAATTGGAAAAGAGGAAGTCAAGCTATCCCTATTTGCTGATGATATGATTGTTTACTTAAGGGATGCTAAAAACTCCACCAGAAAACTTCTAGAAATGATTAACAGCTTCAGCAAAGTGGCAGGATACAAAATTAACCTAAAAAAAATCAATGGCCTTTCTTTACCACAAGAACCAAACAACTGGAGAAGAAATTCAAAGAGACCTTCTCACTCAAAATAGCCTCAAAAACAAATAAAATTACCTAGAAGAAACCTAACCAAAGACAACAATGATCTCCACAACAAAAATTTAAACCTTTAAAGAAAGAAAAAGATGGATGAAAAGAAATGAAAGAAACAACAAGAAAATGGAAAAACTCTCCCATGCTCATGGATTTGGGAAAAGTTAACATTGTAAACTGTTCCTTCTACTGAAACTCGTTTATAGTTTAATGCAATGCCACATCCCAAATCCCCAACGGTTTTTTCATGGGCTTGGAAAAAAAAAGTGCTAAATTCAATCTGGAAAAAACAAACGACCCAGAATAGCCAAAACCACCCCTTGCGAGTGAAAAGAGCTACACAGGGGGGCATTCTATACCAGGACTTCAAACTATACTTATAGGATATAGTCATTAAATTCACTGGTATTGGCACAAAAACCGACCTGTTTACCAATGGAACAAAAACTGAAGATCCCCCACACCTGAGCTCATATAAATTCAGCCACATCATATTTGACAAGGGGGCCACGAAGCCACAATGGCGAAAAGGACCGCATCTTCAGAAGTGGTGTTGGCAAAAACTGGATCACACTTGTAGAATACTGAAATTAAACCCCTATCTCTCGCCTGTACAAAAGTCAAATCCAAATAGATCAAACACCTCACGTGTGTGAAACACCCACAAACTCTGAAGGCGATAGAAGAAAAAAAGTTGGGCAGGACTTACAAGACATAGGTGTAGGAAAGAACTTCCTAAATCAGACAGCAATTGCCCAAGACTTAAGGTCGACAATGACAAATGGAACCTCATTCTAAACTCCGAAGCCTTCTGGACGTCAAGAAGAAAAAGAAACTGTAAAGGAAGTGAAGAGAAACCCACAGAGTGGGAGGAAACCTTCACCACCGATACATCTGACACTAAGCATTGATATCCATAATATATAAACTATCAAAAAAAAAAGACGAAAGAAAAAAATGCCCCACTCAATAGATGGAGGAATGAGTTGAACAGAGACTTCACAAGTGCGGAGTTAGAGGATGGCTGAGAAACACCATAATAAGTGTTCAACATCCTAATCATTAAGGAATTGAATCAAAACCATTTTAAGTTATCATCTTACTCAATAAGACTGGCTAGGATCACGAAAACAAATGATACCACCAAGTTGGGAGCGGTTGTGGGGAAAGGTGAACACTCATCTACTGCTGGTGGAATTTCAAACTGTTGCAGACACTATGGAAAGCAGTGTGGAGAACCCTTGGAAGACTTGGAATGAACTTGCCATCCACCCCAGCCATACCACTCCTGGGCATGTATCCCCAAGACTCACCCCCACCGCAGAGATACATGCACGGCCATGTTTATTTCAGCTCTCTTAACAATAGCAAAAAGCTGGAACGAGCCCAAATGCCCCTCAACTGATGAGTGGATAGAAAAATGTGGTACATCTACACAATGGAGTTCTATGCAGCAGTAAAGAAAGACAACATCATGAGCTTTGCAGGAAAATGGGTGGAGCTAGAGGACATCATGCTGAGTGAAGTAACACAGTCCCAGAAAAACAAACTAAGAATGGTATCCCTCATGGATGTTAGTGCCAATTACCCAGTTGTAAGTATTTCCTGTGCATGACCCCTTGAGCTTTTGTCCAAAGCAGTTGGGAGTGATGCATCTTGGAAACAGCAACAACAACAGAAAGGACTGCATCAAAGAACTGACTGAAACAGTGAACTTCTGCTAAAAACAGTCAACTGAGAAAGAGATGAATAGCATGTTTGGCAGAATGCATGAGCTCTGGAGGGGTGGGGGCATGGGGGGGACACAGGTCTAGATTTGATAAAAAATAGTATGTATAAATAAATAATAAAAATAAAGTAATTAATTAAGAAAAATATAAAAATAAAAAGATGTCTTCGAGGTTGACATAAAGACAGGCAAATCTTATGTTATAATGTTATGTGAAATAACCACAATATAACATTTCACAAATTACTTATTGTAGTTATATAAGAATATGACAAATAGACTAAAGTACTAGGAAATGCTACTTATTTTACACTAGAGTGACAAGATTTAAGTTGGGGATTTTTGCCTCTTTCTGTTCTATATTTGCTCAGTTTCTATCATTTACATTATTCAAGGCTATATTTGGGCAAGAGAGTCTCAAATGATAGATTCCCAACTCTTGGACCAAAATTACAAAGGATACTACTGGGAAAATAAAAGAATGGTATCATGGTTAATAAAGAAAAAAAACTTTGTTTAGCTCATTTGAATAGTGTTTTTAGCTAAATTATTTTTCCCATAGATTGTGTTCAAAATTGTAATAACATTGCCTATGATTTGGGATCCCTAGAAGATTAAATGAGACAATGCATAAGAAGTCCCTGGAATGGTGCTTCTAATACTTAGTAAATATTCAAATTTTTCTCCTGTAATCCAAAGCTGTCCAAATACTTAAGGGAAGAGAGGTATTTGTCATTAAGAAATATTGAAGAGGATGTATTTGCTTTTCAAAGTGCCTAGAGTATAAACTGAAAATCCATTATCTTCCCAGCCCCGGTATTGCCTATATGCCCCACTCATACTCAGGTTATATTTTGCCAAATTCTTAGCTATGAGCCATTTGCTCCATTTTCCACAGCCTGTCCTTCGTCAAATGTGCCAACTCCTCCCTTGCCTGTGTGTTGGCCACTACCTCTGACTGGAATTCCATACCCATTGTCTTTTCCAACTGATTATTCATTCATATATAAGAATCAATGCAGAGAACACTGAAGTTCATACATTAAGTTATTTGATTCCTCTAGGTACTTAAAGCTAATCTTATTCACTGTGCTTCTGCATAAGGAGAACTTCCTTTTTAATATTTTTAAAATTTTATTTATTTTTGTATATGTTTGAGTGTACTGTCTGCATGTAAGTTTGTGCACCTGTGTCGTGCAATGCGGCGGATGTCAGAAGAGGGTGTCGGATTCCCCTGGAACTGGAGTTCTCCTGGAATTGGAGTTTCAGACAGTTCTCAGCCGCCACGTGGGTGCTGGGGATCGAACCCGGGTCCTATGTAAGAGCGGTTGGTGCTCTTAACTGCTAGGCCATCTCTCCAGCCCCAGGAGAACTTCCTTTTATGGCACAATTTGAGTTTCATTTGGCCTTCATCTGTATTAAGCTCATTAACCTACCCTTTGTTATTCTCCTGAAAGCAGATAATAAGAATACTACACAGAAAATAGCCTTTTCTGAGTAGAAGATTTAAATAAATATTTAACATGATAGTGATTCCATTTCTTACATCTTCAAATAATATAATTAGCACTGCTTTTTGTTTTAAGGGTTCCAACTTACTTTCCTGATAGAAAATTGTGTTTAGAAAAGCAGACAGCCACAAGCAGCTTCTCATTTGGATAGATCTTTATTCCTGAGAGAGTATATTACTGTATATTCTCCTAAAAGCCAGCCCTGAGAATTTGTTTAGAGAATTTTACAGGGATACACAACCACTTGTGCACCCTTGTCTAAAGAATGTTCCTTCTCTAGTGGAAAACGCCACCAACTTTCACCAACCATGACTGTATAGCTATGAGTGAGGTGCATGTGGAGCTATGAGGGAGGAAAAAACATAGTTGCCTTGTCAGCCAAGTCAGTTGACAATCAGATAACACATTTCACAGTCAGATCTTCGTCACATCCTCTATTGCCAAATTTGCTCAACATCATTGTTATAGCTCATTCAGTATTTCTCCTCAAAATGTAATAATGCTGAAATGATCACTTTAAATAAGCACAAATGAACAGCAGGACCCCATAGGATACTACAATGACAGAGTCAATTTACCCAGCATTTTGATGCTATACACTGTGCTTGTCAGAAAGAAACTTCTGTGAGATTTATTGTTCCCTCCATAGTCAATTTTTCAAGACCCTTCTGTGGCTGATGTACCCTATGTTATTTCCACTAAATGCTCTATTTCTCCAACTTCCATTCCTGATGTGAACACACTACCATGAACATACTTATCCAGATCTCTTTTAGCAACATATTAATTGAAAACTTCAGAGAACTAAGAACTAATTGTAAAGAACTAAGGCCATTCTAAGTCAAAATGAAACCATACTTGTCTGGGCCTCTGAGAGTTTGCTGTTCACTTCTCTTCCTATTTCCCAGTACTTGCTGGGTTTGAATGAAACCTGAGAATCTTGCTTACCTACCCTCCAAATCAGCATCATCTTTCTTGCTTTTTAACCTGTGTGACCTTTCCTTGGGGATACATAAAGAAATATCCATTCACTCATGGGCAGGAGAGATGGCCTAGTGCTTCAGAGCTCAGAGTGCTCTTGTAGAGGACCCGGGTTCGATGCACAGCACCCACATGGCAGCTGAGAACCTTCTTTAACTCCAGTTCCAGGGGAATCAGACACTCCCTTCTGACCTCCGCAACATTGCAGGACACGGGTGCACAAACCTACATGCAGACAGTACATTCATACACATAAAAATAAATTTAAAAATTTTAAAAAAGAAATATCCATTCACTCTTGATAGGAAGGACACTGATAGAGCAAAGAAAGGATCCCTTTCAAATTCAGCTTGAGGAACCGATAAGTTTACTGGACCATTGGTCATTAAAAGACAACTACACCACTAGGAAGTCCCTCAGTCAGCACATAATCACCTAAACTATCAAAGATCCCTACCTATGATATAGACAACTTATGAAATCTACCCCACGAAGCAGTCTCTGGATAACTTACAGGCAGATATACTGAAGAGTCCTGTTCAAGTGAATTGGTTATTGTTTAGATAATCTTGAAAAGGGAAGGGGTTTTGTGAAGATTATGAAAGTATTTAATGAAGGTCCCTTGAGCCTTATAAGCCTCTTCACTCTTTCTTTGAGGGAATAATCTTGAAGGATTCATGCATATGTCACATGGTTCAAAACAGCAATGGTCATTTCCAGCATAAAGAAAACAGGTACACCACACACAGATATCATCAACATGGCTCCACTGCTTTTGCAACAAAAGTGAATGGTATGTATCATGTATAGAGGATTTGCTCTGAGAGCAGAAACTGTGCTGCTGCTGTCCTGTGTTACAGAGAAAAGACTTTATAAATTATTTACTATTTTCATTTTATATGTATGGGTATATTACCTGCATGTAGATAAGTGCACCTCTGCAGTGCAGTACCTACAGAGGTCAGAAGAAGGCATCAAATCCCCTGGAACTGGAGTTATAAAATGTTAGCTGCCATGTGCATGCTGGGAATCAAACCTGGATCCTCTGCAAGAGCAGTCAATGCTCTTAAATGCTGCATGATCTCTCCAGCCCTGAGCAAAGCATTTTACCATTAGCCTCTAACAAACCTCATATTGTGAAGAAATTACAGTCAGTGACAATGAAATGGGCATGAAAGACATCAGTTCAAATCTTGATCCTACCATTACTTTATTCTGTGATCCTCAGCTAGTCTTTTCATGGGTTTATTCTTAAAATTTTAAAACTGGAAAGGCTTGACTATTGTACTGTCCAGTGTCCAAAAATAGTTGCTTAGATTTGACTATTTAAACATAAATTAACATTTCAATTTTTCAGTCCATTGAGCATATTCCAGATATTTCAAAGTTCAATGACAGTGAGTAGCATAGGAGACAGCATAAAATCTAGTGTTTTCATCACTGTGGAAAGACACAGTAAGGAGAACTGGTCTTACATTATCTCTTCAGGTCTGTTCTAGATATTCATTCTGAGTCATCATAAACTACAGTAAACCTCACTTAACTTGTATATCTGAATGTTTCATTTCCCTTTTGAGGTTTATGTAGAACATATGCACCAAACGCTACTGTAATTCTGAGCAGTGTCACTCCTATATAAGAAAGAAGGAAACGTGAGACTAAGCAGGAAGAACGTTCATGTTAACCCAGAAAAAGAAGTTTCAGGCATACATCTGACTTGACAGGCAGTGTAAGTAGGAACTATTCAGCCTTAATCAAACCCTTAGGCATATTCCTTTCTTTCTCTTCAATAAGGAACAAGGGACTTCGTCTCTAACTTACATGAATAAGAGGCAAAAGAAAACCTTGGAAGGCACTTTGGGTAAAGAAATGCTGCTACAAAAGCTCATGTATTGATTCATATCCATGTCTTACTTTGTTTCCTGTTGTCCTATTCTTAGTTTCTCCAAATTTTCTGTCTCTTGAGACATATTATTTTTTTTTATTTATTTATTTTAATTGATGCTTTGTGTATTTCATACATCATTTTCCAATTCAGTTCAGGCGTATATCCCCTTCCCTTCACCCCGGCCCACACCTACCCATCCCAGATCATGCATTCTGCCGTAACTTTTCTGCATCTTTCTGGGTTTTTTTGTTGTTGTTTTGTTTTCATTTTTTTTTAACAATAAGTGATAATTTGTGAGTACAAGCATCCTTCATGTCAAACCAATTTGCGAGCAGTTGTGCCCAAACCCATACAGCTCATGGGTCCCACCATCCAGCAGGGGGGGGGGGGGCTTGTATGTTCAATCAAGTTGATCAAATGAGTGTCCAGTCTATATTGTTGTAGTTTCACCTTTCACCCCAATCGCAGCCCTTACATTCTACCGCGCCTCCTCTTCCGCAGATTGTTCCCTAGTCTTAGAAAAGGGGCACACGTGGATGAGATGCAAAACAGTCTACTTTCTCTGGAGCTGTTGTCTTGGTCTCTAGTCAATTCTGGCTGTTTTCTTTCATGGGCTGCCAACTTGTCCAGGTATAACCTTTCAATCCTACTAATGAAGCACATGCAATTAGATATATAGGTATTGAAACATTATAATATATAGCCTTTTGGTCCTACTAATGAAGCACTCACAATTGGATATATATGTATTTAAACATTACTAGTTGTTATGGTAGGTTACATTGGTATAGACACAGATGTTTGGATGGTATGTTAATCCATGAATTACATTTTCTTCTGTTAAGTATGACAGGGTCATCGTGTGGTTTATAACATCTCCTAACCATTAGAGGATGTAAGCTTGTGGCATCAGCCGTGGGTTATTCCTCCAAGGAGAGAGCCAATAGCCAATTAGATTTGGGATATACAGACATATGGCTGCCACTGCTGCACAGTATTTCCAGGCAGATGAGGTGTAGCTGGTGCTGATGGAGGGGTTTTGCTTGACTCAAGGAGACCCATATTTGCTTTATTGGTTTAGTGGCCTTTGGTAACACTCTCTGGCATTCCAGAGGCCATCCATATGCTTGCAAGTGCGGTCTCCATACATCTTTCCCATGTTTATGTCAGGTCTTCAACAGCAGGGCCTTATCGCCTCTCTTCCTGCAGATATCCCGGTTTGGAGGCAAGGAGCCTTTATGTTTTGTGGGGGCTTGGATCCCCTGGCCAACATCTCCTTGGTAGAGTGATCCATTGTTGATGTCAGAGCTCCTGCATTAATATATTTTGCTTAAGTTCATAGCTTAAGGAGACTTTAGCATATTTGGTTCTGAATAGCGAATAATCCTTTTCACAGTTTCTATGTCCATTAGTCACTTAAAGAAGGCAGTTTTACCGATTTTACAAGAGAATACCTCTATAACAGATGGCTCCAATCTACAGCTGGAGAACTACCTCATCATCACCATATTTCTCCTTATTCTATGGGGGGGGGTTAAGAAAGTCTCTTGTATTAAAACCTTTGCAGCACCTAGAAGATAAGCTTCATTAAGATTCATTAAAAATCATTGTTACAAGTAGTATCCAGAGAGGGGCCTGATGTCTGTAGCAATCTGAAACATTTCTTCCCTTCAATGCCCAGAGGATTCCATCCTTCTGCTGGCACTTTCTGGTACATCCTACTCACTGCAAGGCCGCATTTTCTTTCTCAGCCATTAAATTGGTGATAATCTGGCCTCTTGGAACAAACAAATCCTTTCCCATAGTTAGTTTTAAGATTTGGATTGCAAGGTTGTTTTGACAAAAGGTTTTCATATCTATCTATATCCCCCTTTTTTAATTTTAGGTTTTTATTTTTGACCCATGAGTCTCACAAAAAGCAAATATATACCTATCGGGTGGAGTCAAGGCATAGATTTCATCAAGTTCACCCATGCTGTTTTGGGTTACTGTATGTGATTAACTTGGGAAACAAACTTTATTTTTAAATTAAATCATCCTATAGGTGAAAGAGATTGTTTCCAGGTTATATTATATGATAGTATAATTATATTGTACATTTGTTTATACCCATCCCAAAGTAATTGTTATACAGCTTTTTATTAAAGCTAATGTGGACAACAGCAATTTATATCACAAATTATTCTTAGCTGTGTCATTTAGAGAGCTCTATGGAATTTAGGAAAACTGGTGCCTCATAGAGTGAAATTGCTAACCTTACTACTGCTCAGGAACCCTAAATTTGGAGTAATTACCTGAAAACGGAGTAAAAGAAAAGCCATCCATTTGATCAAATTTTGGTTATAGATGATGGATAAATTATATGGCTTTAATGGACCGTATGGGATCTATAGTTAGTAATATTGTATTTTATAATTGAAATCTATGGGGCTGGACAGATGGCCTAGTGGTTAAGAGCACCTGTTGTTGTAATTGTCATTGTTCAATGTCTTTAAGTCACGCGTGACTGAATTCCACATGCTGTCCTTCCCTTCTTGGCTTAGCTCCAGGACTTGTCTCCTGCCTGCAGGCGACATTCTCTAGGCTCCTGCAAGAAGTGGGCAGAGAAAACCGCAGGAGATCACCTGTGGAAATGAACGAACTCACACACACGTGGAGAGCCAGGGTGGATAGGAACTCCATTTATTTTCTATCAGTGAGGTCTATATATTTGAGTCTACTCTTCTCTGGGCAAGGAAGTGGGGAGCAGACCAAAGGGAAGGATGAGCCACCTTGGTTCTAATCAGGGGACTGCAGAGCTCTGGTTGTGCAACAGGTAATTAGAGGTGTGACATTTTGCTCAATGCCTCAAGGGAAGGGGTCTGGAACTTTGCAAGGATAGGGCAAAGCAAAAATCATTGTAATATCCCAAATCTTCCTGCTACAGGTAACTCTGAATGCCCACAGATATATCAGATAACTGGAGATCTCCCAGGACAGGTCTTATAAGTTCTTGCTTCAAGCCACACACAAAGTTTCATCCCCACAAGCACCGATTGCTATTGCAGATGACTGGGGTTCGATCCCCAGCACCCACATGGCGGCTGAGAAAAGTCTTTAACTCCAATTTCAAGGGAATCTGACACCCTCTCTGACCTCTGCCACATTGCACAACATGGCTGCACAGACCTGCATGCAGACAGTACACTGATACACATAAAAAAAAAAAACCAAAACAATTGAAATCTATCACAAGAGTAGATCTGAAATATTCTCCTAGCAATAAAATTATAACTATGTGAGGTAATAAATATTATTATCTTAACCACTGTAATCATTCCATGACATATATGTATATGAAAACATCATTCTTTACACTTTAGACAAAGTTTTAATCAATTATACCTCAGTAGAGTTAGGAAATAATTACTTCAGACCTATTCATTTGATAACGCATTTAATAAATCCAGTACTCTCTTTATAGGTGTAGTATTTTTCTTAGATTATGTGACCCATATACTTGAGAATGAACTGAGAAAATGTTAAGATTAAAGGAAATAATTTTTGTAAATAAATAAATTTATCTTAAAATTTTACTATAATTTCTGAATTTTCATATAATTTTTATGATTTTCATGCAGCATAGTTTGATGGCATTTCTATCTGCTTCCCTATCCACATATCCCAATTTAATAAAAATCATATATATGTATATGTATAATACAGCCTATAGAATATGATTTGTGTCCCCAATGCCCCTCAGAGTGGGCCCATCCACTGTGCCCACCAAGAGTCCCAACACTGTAAGAGACTGTCTTTCACTATCACAACAGCCATCACTTGCCAAAACATCTTTAGGTGGGGTTGAAATTTCTTACCTACTTCCCCATGTCTATGTTGGAATTTTGTTTGGTTTGAGCTTACATAAAACTTGTGCATGCTGTCATCACTGTTGTGAGTTCATATGAGTAAATGACCAGCTGTTTGGGAGACTCTGTTTCTTTGTGGTCATCAACTACATCTGGCTCTTATAATCTTTTTGCCTCTTCTTCTGTAAGGATCCCTAAGCCTTTGAAGGTACAGGTTTGAAATAGCTGTCCTAGTCCCAGAGAAGTACTCTGTGGCCTCTTTTGTTCTGCACATTGGCTTGACGTGGGTCTCA
Organism: Rhizomys pruinosus; assembly: GCA_009823505.1. Classification (NCBI taxonomy): domain Eukaryota; kingdom Metazoa; phylum Chordata; class Mammalia; order Rodentia; family Spalacidae; genus Rhizomys; species Rhizomys pruinosus. The sequence continues at coordinate 1,320,373 of VZQC01006697.1, forward strand.
GTTAATCACCATCTTCTGCTTAAGGAAACTTCTCTACTGGGAGTTATGTGATGCATTCATCCTAAGCGGAGATGGTTGCACTGAAGATATGAATTAGGGTTAAGCATCTCACATATATCTATTCTCTACATTTGAGCATTCCTGGAGTTCTATAATAGTCTCCATTTGCTGCAAAAGAAGCTTTTTTGATGAGGGTGAAAGGTACATTGGCTGTAAATATGAAGATGCACATTTAGAATCAAGTAAGAAATTATGTTGGACTAAGTATATGGCAAATGTAGGTTTTTCTTTAGGATCTATGACCCCTCCCACAATGTATATTTGGCTATGTTGACAGTACCACACATGAGTTCCCTCCCACTGAGCAGTCCTTGATTCCAATTAGACAGCTGTTGATTATCCCAAGATAAAAGTGCCACTACTGCACAAAAAATGACAGGGTTTTTTTTGGGGGGCTTGGTGTTGACCATTCTTTGATTTTCTCCCTTGACAGCTTGAATGATATACTCTGATGCTATGAGAGATAGTCTTCAAGGAGGAGGCTTCCTGGTCAGATCCAGTTCAATTGCTCCAAGTCCTGTGTCTGAAGTATGGCCAGCTTTCATCAATAGGGTCAAGAATGAATTTTTTAGGTTACGAAGTAGATCATAAACAATTAAAATATGATTGGATTCCAAAAAAGACAATAAAGCCTATTTTCTTCTGGTTAGTTTTTGTTATCTTGACACAAACTTAAACATAACTAGTAAAAGGTGGTTTGAATTGAGGAGTTACTCCACAAGATAGGCCTTTGGACTTGTATGGATCATTTTAATGGATTGCAAATTAATATAGAGTAGCCCTGCCCCCCATGGGAGATGCTGTCCTGTTTGGGTTTACAAGAAACGAGCTGAGCAAGCCAGAGGAAATAAGCTAGTAAGCAGCATTCTTCCTCACTCCAGGTTCCTTCCTTGGCTTACCTTATGATGGACTATAACCTGGAAATCAAATAAACCCTTTTTTCTCCAAATTGCTTTTAGTCATGCAGTTTATCACAGCAACAGAGATCAAACTAGAACACCATGCTTATACAGCATAGTGATTATGGTGGCTGAAGCTGACCTCAGAGTTACATTCCTGGGTGGAGGTACAATTTATATTTTTATTAATTATTTGAATAGCTAAAGCAACCCTGAGTGAAAAATGCAATACAGGGGGAATTGCCCTACCAGACTTCAAACTATATTACAGGGCCATCGTCATAAAGACAGCCTGGTACTGGCATAAAAACAGACTATTTGACCAATGAAAAAATTGAAGATCCAAATTTGAGCACATACAATTTCAGCCACCTCATATTTGACGAAGGGGCAAAAAAACCCTCAGCGGAGGAATGATAGCATCTTCAGCAAATGGTGCTAGCAAAATTGGATGACCATCTGTAGAAGAAAAAAATTAAACCCCTACCTCTCACCCTGTACGAAAATAAACTCCGAGTGGATCAAAGACCTCAACGTGAAGCCTGAAAGCCTGAAGGTGTTAAAAGAAAAAGTTGGCAACAACCTACAAGACATAGGTGTAGGAGGAGACTTTTTTTAACATTTTTTTATTGATGCTTTGTGCATTTCATACATCATTTTCCAATTCAGTTCAGGCATATTTCCCTTTCCCTTCCCCCCCACCCCCACTCCAACCGAGATCATGCATTCTGCCATAACTGTCCTGCATATTTCTCTCAGTTTTTTTTTCATTTTTTAGCTATAAGTGATAATCCATGAGTACAAGCATCCTTCATGTAAAACCAATTTGCAGGCTGTTGTGCCCAAACCCCCACAGCCCCACCTTCCAGCGGGGGGTGAGGGGTTGTATGTTCAATCAAGTTGATCAAATGAGTGTCCAGACTACATTGCTGTAGTTTCACCATTCACCCCAATCGCAGCCCTTACATTCTACCACGCCCCCTCTTCCGCAGATTGTTCCCTAGGCTTAGAAAAGGGGCACAGGTGGATGAGAGGTAAAACAGTCCACTCTCTCTGGAGCTGTTGACTTGGACTCTGGTCAATTCTGGCTGTTTCCTTTCATGGGCTGACAGTTTGTCCAGGAATAACCTTTCGATCCTACTAATGAAGAACAAGCAATTAGATATATAGGTATTTAAGCAGCACTAATAGTTATGGTAGGTTACTTTAGCATAGACACATGTTTGGATATGTTAATCCATGAATTACAATTTTCCCCCCTGTTAAATATGACAGGGTCTTACTGTGGCTTATAACATCTCCTAACCTGTAGAGGATGTAAGCTTGTGGCATCAGCCATGGGTTATTTCTCCAAGGGGAGAGCCAATAGCCAATTAGATTTGGGATATACAGGCACATGGCTGCCTCTGCTGCACAGTATTTCCAGGCAGGTGAGGTGTAGCTGGTGCTGACGGTGGAGTCTTGCTTGACTCAGGGAGACCCATATTTGCTTTATTGGTTTAGTGGCCTTTGGTAACACTCTCTGGCATTCCAGAGGCCATCTGTACACTTGCATGTGTGGTCTCAATACATCCCTCCCATGTTAACGTCAGGTCTTCGGCAGCAGGGTCTTATTGCCTCTCCTCCTGTAGGTATCCCAACTTAGAGGCAAGGAGCCCTTACCTTTTGTGGGGCCTTGGATCCCCTGGCCAACATCCACCTGGTAGAACAATCCATTGCTGATGTCAGAGCTCCTGTATTAATATATTTTGCCTGAGTGCATAGCCCTAGGACTTTAGTATTATATTTGGTTCTGAACAGAGAGTAATCCCTTCCACAGTTCCCATGTCTAGTAGTCAATTAAAGAAAGCAGTTTTACCGGTTTTATAAGAGATTACCTCTACAATAGTTGTCTCCAATTTACAGTTGGGGAGCGACCTCATCATTGTCATATTTCTCCTTGTTCTATGGGTGGGAAGGCAAGGAAGTCTCTCATATCAGAACCTTTGTGGCACCTAGAAGGTAAGTTTCATTAGGACTCATTATAACTAGTTGTTACATGTAGGATCCACAGAGGGGTTCGATGTTTATGGCAATCTGAGGCTTTTCTTCCTTTGAATGTTCAGACGGGTCAGCCTTTCCGTTGCCACTTTTTGGTACATCCTACTCAATGCAAACCTGTATCTTTTCTTTCTCAGCCGTTAAGTTGGTGACGTTTTGTCCTGTTGGAACAAACAAATCTTTTCCCATAGTTAGTTTTAAGATTTGAATTGCAAGGGTTTGATGAAAAGGTTTCATGTCTTTCTGTATCCCCCCCCCTTTTTTTTTAGCGTATGAGTCTCCAGAAGATAGTTGTATTATACATGACTATAGGGTGGAGTCAAGGCATAGATTTCATCAAATTCACCCATGTTGTTTTGGGTGACTATATATGATTAACTTGGGAAGCAAACTTAATTTTTACGTTAAATCATCTTAAAGAGAATGCTACAAGGTGATACTGTACAACAGAGAAATTATAGAGAACATTTGTATGTGTCAATCCCAAAGTTCTTGCTCTACAGATTTTATGTAAAGCAAATGTGGGCAACAGCGAATTATATCTCCATTTAATTCAGATGCATTACCATTTTTATCAGATTCTGTAAACCAATGTTGTTTAATATACACATGTTTACTTTTACTTTTACTAAGTCCTAAAACACCATGTGTCCTGTAGACAGTGTCTAGGCGAAACTGGGTACTTGCTGAGCTCACGTCAATTAAATATGCCTTAATCGAATATACACCCGTGTCCCTCTCCCACCCATCCCCCCTTTCCAATTCACCATTTCAGTCCATTTTCTGATGCAGTCTTTCTGTTGTTCTTTTACTATGCCTCCCTCTCCATGAGAAATATTTATATCTGGGTTGTTGGTACTAGCATCCACATATGAGGGACACCATTTGTCGTTTGTTTTTCTGGGACTGTGTTACTTCACTTAACATAATGTCTTCCAGCTCCATCCATTTACCTGCAAATTTCATGATGTTGTCCCTCTTTACTGCTGCATAGTATTCCATTGTATACATGTACCACATTTTCTCTATCCACTCGTCAGTTGAAGGGCACCTGGGCTGGTTCCAGCTTTTTGCTATTGTGAACAGAGCTGCAATAAACATAGCTGTGCATGTATCTTTGCAGTAAGTTGTGTCTTGTGGGTATATACCCAGGAGTGGTATGACTGGGTCAAATGGAAGGCTCATTTTGAGTCTTCTAAGGGTTCTCCACACTGCTTTCCATAGTGGCTGTACAAGTTTACATTCCCACCAGCAATGGATGAGTGTTCCCCTTTCCCCACAACCTCTCCAGCACTTGGTATCATTCATGTTCCTGATCCTAGCCAGTCTTATTGGAGTAAGGTGATATCTCAGAGTGGTTTTAATTTGCATTTCCTTAATTATCAGAGATGTTGAACACTTCTTAAGATGTTTCTCGGCCATCTCTAACTCCTCCTCTGTGAAGTCTCTATTCAGATCTTTGCTCCATCTTTTGAATGATTCATTTGTTTTCTTTCTTCTTTGTTTTTTGAGTAGCTTGTATACTCTGGAAATTAATGCTTTGTCAGATGTATCTGCTGTGAAGGTTTCCTCCCACTCTGTGGGTCTTCTCCTCACTTCCTTTATTGCTTCCTTTGATGTACAGAAGCTTTTGAGTTTAATGAGGTCCCATTTGTCAATTGTCGATCTTATTTCTTGTGCAGCTGCTGTCTGATTTAGGAAGTCTTTTCCTACACCTATGTCTTGTAGTCTGCTGCCAAGCTTCTCTTCTATCACCTCCAGAGTTTGGGGTTTCACGTTGAGGTCTTTGGTCCATCTGGAGTTGACCTTTGTACAAGGTGAGAGGTAGGGGTTTAATTTCATTCTTCTACAAGTGGTGATCCAGTTTTGCCAGCACCACTTGCTGAAGATGCTGTCTTTCTTCCATTGTGTCTTCTTGGCCCCCTTGTCAAATATGAGGTGGCTGAAATTGTATGAGCTCAGGTTTGGATCTTCAGTTTTATTCCATTGGTCAACTGGTCTGTTTTTGTGCCAGTACCAGGCTGTCTTTATGACTATAGCCCTATAGTATAGTTTGATGTCTGGTATAGCGATCCCCCCTGTATTGCTCTTTTCACTCAGGGTTGCTTTGGCTATTCGGGGTCTTTTGTTTTTCCAAATGAAATTGAGGATTTTTTTTTCCAGGCCTGTGAAGAAACTCTTGGGGATTCTGATTGGGATCGCATTAAATCTGTACACTAGTTTGGGTAGGATGGACATTTTTACTATATTTATTTTCCCAATCCATGAGCATGGGAGGTTTGTCCATCTTCTGATGTCTTCCTCAATTTCCTTTTTCAGGGGTTTAAAATTTTTGTTGTAGAGATCCTTGGTGTCTTTGGTTAGGTTTGTTCCTAGGTATTTTATTGTTTTTGAGGCTATTGTGAGTGGGAAGGTCTCCTTGTAGTCCTTCTTCAGTTGCTTGTTGTTGGTGTAAAGAAAGGCTACTGATTTTTCTAGATTTATTTTGTATCCTGCCACTTTACCAAAGCTCTTAATCATTTCTAGGAGTTTTCTGGTGGAGTTCTTAGCATCCCTTAGGTAGACAATCATATCATCAGCAAAAAGGGATAGCTTGATTTCCTCTTTTCCAATTAGAACTCCTTTAATTTCCTTTTCTTGCCTTATTGCCCTTGCAAGGGTTTCCAGCACTATATTGAAGAGGAGTGGTGACAGGGGGCAGCCTTGCCGAGTTCCTACCTTCAAGGGGAATGCTTCTGTCATTTCCCCATTTAGGATGATATTGGCTGTGGGTTTCCTGTATATGGCTTTGATTACATTGAGGAATGATCCCTCTAGGCCAATTCCCTCCAGGACTTTAAACATGAAAGGATGCTGGATTTTGTCAAAGGCTTTCTCCGCATCAATTGAAATGATGGTGTGGTTTTTGTCCTTCAGTCCATTGATATGTTTGATGATGTTTATTGATTTTCGTATGTTGAACCATCCCTGCATCTCTGGTATGAATCCAACTTGGTCATGGTGGATGATTTTCTTGATGTGAGTCTGTATGCGATTTGCCAGAATCCTGTTTAGAATTTTGGCATCTGTGTTCATTAGGGAGATGGGTCTATAGTTCTCCTTTTTGGTTGTATCTTTCCCTGGTTTTGGTAGTAGCGTAATGCTGGCCTCATAGAAGGATTCTGGGAGAAGTCCCTCCGTTTGTATCCTTCTAAACAATTTAAGTAGTAATGGTTGTATGTCTTTTCGAAATATTTTATAAAATTCTGCCGTGAAACCATCCGGGCCTGGGCATTTTTTGGTTGGGAGGCTACTTATTACATCTTCGATTTCTTCCTGTACTATTGGTCTGTTTAGGCTGTCAATCTCTTCTTGGTTGAGCTTTGGTGATTCCCAGGATTTCAGATATTCATCCATTTCTTCTAGGTTTTCAAACTTAGTAGAGTATAAGTTTTTGAAGTAGTCCCGTATGATTGTCTGGATTTTTTCATTGTCTGTTGTGATGTTTCCCCTTTCATCACTGATTCTGTTGATTTGGAGTTGTTCCCTCTTTCTTTTGGTTAACTGGGCTAGAGGTCTGTCTATCTTGTTTATTCTCTCAAAGAACCAGCTTTTGGATTCATTGATTTTTTGTATGGTTTTCTTTGTTTCTATTTCATTGATCTCTGCTCTGATTTTTGTTATTTCTTCTTGTCTGCTCCGTTTAGGGTTCATTTGTTGTTGTTTCTCAAGTATTTTTAGCTGCAGTGTTAGGTCATTCACTTGTGTTCTTTCTGTTTTTTTAATGTAGGCACTTAGAGCTATAAACTTCCCTCTTAGGACTGCTTTTAAAGTGTCCCATAGATTTTGCTGTGTTGTTTTATCATTGTCATTCAGTTCCAGGAATGTTTTTATTTCTTTCTTTATTTCTTCCTTGACCCACTCATTATTCAGGAGAGTGTTGTTTAGTCTCCATGTGTTCCTGTAGGATGTAGGGTTTATTCTGGTGTTGATATTGAGTTTTATTGCACTGTGGTCTGATAGAATGCATGAGATTATTTCAATCTTTTTATATTTGTTGAGTTTTTCCCTGTGTCCCAGTATATGGTCTATTTTGGAGAATGTTCCATGAGGTGCTGAGTAGAAAGTGTATTCTCTGGTGTTTGGGTGAAATATTCGATAGATGTCTGTGAGGTCCATTTGGTGTATTGTGTCATTTAGTTCAGATGTCTCTCTGTTTATCCTTTGTCCTGTTGATCTGTCTAGGGGACTTAATGGGGTATTGAAGTCCCCTAGTATTAGTGTGCTGGGGTTAATCTGTGCCTTGAGATCCTGAAGAATTTTCTTTATAAAGTTTGGTGCACCGGTGTTTGGCGCATATATGTTTATGATTGTGAAATCTTCATCATTAATTGTTCCTTTAATAAAGATGTAGTGGCCCTCTTTGTCTCTTTTGACTTCTTTTGCTTTGAAGTCTATTTTGTCTGATATTAGAATAGCCACACCTGCTTTCTTTTTGGTACCATTTGCTTGAAATACTCTCTTCCATCTCTTCACCTTAAATTGATGCCTATCCCTGAGATTGAGATGGGTTTCTTGTAGACAGCATATAGATGGGTTTTGTTTCCTAATCCATTCTCCCAGTCTGTGCTTGCCCAGGTAACTTCCCTGCGCCCGCACAAAGGTGCAGAGCACTAGCCCACTGGCCGCGGGACCCTCCGGCCTGGCGACAAAGAAAGAGGTAGGGCGGTCCCGCCCATGATCCCCTACCTGTGGAAGAGGCTTGCCCAGGTAACTTCCCTGCACCCGCACAAAGGTGCAGAACACTAGCCCCTGGCCGAGGGACCCTCTGACCCCGGCGACAAAGAAAGACGTAGGGCGGTCCCGCCCACGATCCCCTACCTGCAGCAGAGGCTTGCCCAGGTAACTTCCCTGAGCCCGCACAAAGGTGCAGAGCACTAGCCCACTGGCCGTGGGACACTCTGGCCCCGGCGACAAAGAAAGACGTAGGGCGGTCCCGCCTACGATCTCCTACCTGCGGCAGAGGCTTGCCCAGGTAACTTAGGAGGAGACTTTCTAAAGCAGACAGCAGCCACACAGGAAGTAAAGTCAACAGTTGACACGTGTGACCTCATAAAACTCAAAAGCTTCTGTACAGAGAAAGAAACAATCAAGGAGATGAAGAGAAAACCCAGAGTGGGAAGAAATCTGTACCAGCGACACATCTGACAGAGCATTAACATCAAGAATATATAAACTACTCAAAAAATATAGAAGTAAGAAGACAAATGACCTACTCAAAAGATGGAGTAAATAGCTGAACAGAGTCTTCACCAGTGAGGAATAAAAGGTGGCTGAGAAACATCTTAAAAAGTGTTCATCATCATTAATAATTAAGGAAATGCAAATTAAAACCACTCTCAGACATCATCTCACTCCAGTACAGCTAGCTAAGATCAATAAAACAAAAGACAAAAGATGCTGGAGGGGTTGTGGGGAAAGTGGAACACTCATCCACTGCTGGTGGGGATGTAAACTTGTACAACCACTATGGAAAGCAGTGTGGAGAACCCTTAAAAGACTCTGAATGAGCTTACCACCTGACCCAATCATACCAATCCTGGGTATATACCCCAAAGACTCATCCTTCCGCAAATATATATGCACATCCATGTTGATTGCAGCTCTATTCACAATAGAGAAGAGCTGGAACCAACCCATATGCCCCTAAACAGATGATTGGATGTCAAAACTGTGGTACATCTACACAATAGAGTACTATTCAGAGGTTAAGAAGGATGGCATTATGAACTTTGCAGGTAAATGGATGGAGCTCGAGCCATTATGCTGACTGAGGTGAAACAGTCCCAGAAAGATAAATGGAGAATGGTTTCCCCCATTTGTGGATGCTAACACCAAATCCCCCAGACAAAAGGCAAGCTGAATGACAGTATGGTTATATTTTTGTTTATCTGAAAGCAACTATGTTGTTATAATGCGAATCTCCCAATGGGCCCTAGAATCCACCCACTAATTATTTTCAGACTCTGTAATTACTGTATATGGGTGAAGAGTATGTATCCATATTTTAGAATAATATGAAATTAATGGAGGAAAATGTGAAATCCTAAGCATAAAAAAAGTGAGAGAAAGATACAGGACTGTTATGGCAGAATGCATGATCTGGGATGGGATGGGATGGGGTGGGGGGAAGGGATAGGGGAATATGCCTGGACAGAAATGAAAAATGGTGCATGAAATACATAAAACATCAATTAAAAAATAAAATTATAAAAAGGAAAAAAAAATAAAATTTCAAAGCCAGGTGTGGTGGCACACGCCTTTAATCCCAGCACTCCAAGGCAGAGGCAGGTGGATCTCTGAGTTCAAGGACAGCCTGGTCTACAGAGTAGGCTCCATGCCAGCTAGAATTAAAGGGAGACTGTGTCTCAAAAAGACCCCTCCAGAAGAAAATTTCATATATGCATACAAAGTATTTTGATCACATTTACCCCTTTCTCAAGCCTCCCCATACTTCCTTCAGTATCCACTTTACCCAAACTTCTTTAATTTTCTAATCCATTCAGTCCAATGTCTGCTGTCATGTCATGTTCATGGGTATAAGGCCATGCACTGGAACAGGGTGCATATTCCAAGGATTACCCACCAAAAGGAATTGACTCTCCTTATCCTAGCAGCCATCAACTGTCAGTGGCACCTCACTACTCATTTATAAGTGTGGGAGCATGTACCCCTCTTTCACCAAGCTGAAATACTAAGTGGCTGGATCTTTTCCAGATTTTGTTCAGGTAATCACAGCTGTTGTGATTTCACAAGTACAATGGTCCTGAGTACACCAGTGTCCAGAGGACAGTGTTTTGCTCTGGTTCTCCGTGACCTCTGATTCTTACAAACTTTCTTCAATGTATCAGGCAATAGTCATTAAGCTTTGGAGGGGGTGATACATACATATATATATATATATATATATATATA